>JAMPIV010005526.1:0-600000 GCA_024509875.1 Oreohelix idahoensis
TGTTTTGTCCTCCGCCTGTATCTTCCTCATCTCATCTGGATGAGTATTTATTGGATTTTCCTCCTTTTTTTTGGACTGTGATCTGGTCTGCACCGTTGCCAATATCACAGGTCTCTTGGGATTCCCCAGGAAGACATATCTACACCCCAATATCAGAGGGTAGATTGGTTCATTTATCACTGCTGCTTTGATTATTCCCTCCACATATCGCGTTTTTACATGTATCTTAGCGATAGGGAGTGTCATGGTCGCTACTTCCTTGGTTGCAGCTTGAATTTCCACTGTTTCTGTGGTGTATTGATCTGCTTGCACCAGGTGAGAACTCACAACTGAATCATAATCTAAACCTGTATCATATAAACACCTTATGGTGACACCATTACAGATTACATCTTCACACACTGGGGGGTGGTACGGTTCCTGTAGTTCCTCGGGTTTGACCTTTGTTCCCTTCTTCCCAGATTTCATAGCAGCAAAACGAGGAGTTTTATTCCTATAATTTTCAGTGGTATGATTGTTCATCTTACACTTTGTACACCACTTCCTTCCTTGGTTGAAAGATTTTCTTTCATCAAATTTCCTTTCATCGAATTGTGAGGTTTTATTTTTATTGTCATACCGTGGCCTATCAAACTGGTGCCTACCTTTGTTCTGATCTCTAGGATCAAATTTATTAAAGTTCTGTGGTGCCTTAAAATTATCTACCTGTTTCTTTCTATTACCTGTTACCTCTGCCTGAGCTGCTTGATACCTTTCAGCGACATTTAGTAACTCACCCAGCCTCTCTGCACCTTGTTCCATGAGAAACTTTCTCAGGTCTGGAGCCATGGACTCTCTTAGTTGTTCTATAAGGATCATTTCCTTAAGATCTTGGGTTTTCCCCAGAGCCGTCCATTTCTCCAAGTAGGTCTCTAACCGTGCAGAGAACTGGTGATATGTCTCACCTGACAGTAGTTTAGCATTCCTAATTTTTTTTCTATAAAATTCTCCATTCTTTTCATATCTTAACAAAAGAGCCTGCTTTAACATGTCATAATTTTCTTGATCATCTCTGCTCATTTTGGCAAAAACTTCATAAGCTGTACCACGAAGCCCTTGAGATAACTTTAAGCTCCACCTTTCTCTCTCTAACCCATACGTGGTAGCTAATAGTTCATATCTATTTAGATAGCTCTCGATATCATCTTCTTTCTCAACAAAATGATCTAAATGAAAGTTCATAGCTGAGGTTGAGGCTCCCTGACTAGCAGAGGTATCAAAGACAAAAGGACTGGCACCATTTTCAGGAGCATGGCCTTGAATTTCCAACTCCCTTAGTCGTAACTCGTGCTACCTTTGTAATCTATTATCTTCTGCTTCCCTCTCTGCAGCTAATCGCTTGTCTTCCCTTTCGGCAGTCAGTCTTTTTTCTTCTGCCTCCAATGCCCTAGCCTCCTTGTCCGCCTCAATCTGCAACCTCTTAAGCTCTTTTTCAGTCTCTAACTTTTTTTCTTCAGCCTCAATCTGCAACCTCTTAATTTCTTTTTCTGCCTCTAACTTTCTTTCAGCTTCTTTTTCTAATCTTTCCGATTCTAATTTTCTTTCTGCTTCAAATTTTCTTTCTTCACGTTCAATATATTTGTCACATTCAGTAGTGACATAAGCAATCATAACTTGCCCGTCCATTCCTAACTCTTTAGCAGCCTGCATAGCAGCAGATCGAAATGTTGCCAGGTCGGCCATTTTCTAACAGGCAAATTTATACAATGTCTAACCTAAACAAGTCAATCTATAACTAATTATCTAAGGACAACCACAAGCACTGAGAGCTCAACCTTATTTATTTCCACCCAAGGATACCTTTTAATTTTTTATTATTCCCTGAAGTGAATTACCCCCAATATATATAATAGGAGAAGATTCAAAATCCCGGACGAGCCCCCAATATGTGTGGTAAAGTGGGATGATATAAATATTTATAGGGGACTTAATGTACTGACTGAGATCAGCTGTGAAGGTATCTGTATCTAATAAGTGTGGTGTGTTACAGATGACCTTACTTTGCTACCACATTTAGACCTCAGTCAGACTTATTCTTGAATATATGTGATGACTACGTTGAATGTCTAGGGTTATGATAGTGATGAAGTGTATGGTCACACCAACCAACAGACAGATAAACAATTTAATTTAATCCACAATACTTTACAACACTGTGACACTCACATACATAGAACACTCTATAAGACTATCTTAATAAGTCAAGTGTTAACTTTTAACATATGTATTAATTCCTTTCAATAATAGATATCCTGATTCAACTACAAAGTGAACCAGGAATCACAATCAAATGTAATCACAAGTTATATGTACACAATTTATAGATAGGATCTTTGTATTGACATATATTATTATTACAATATGTGTGTAAGTAGTGATGTAGTACTATGAAGTAATACTGGCTTTTCAAGCTAGGTTGTTGTTTGTCATCATGACTTCATGTGTTTGTTGCTGGTGGAAATAATATTGGAAAGGTTCACAGTTTCTTTTATTTGAAACAAATAACTGTCCCTCTTGATTTAATGTACAGTCAATTTTAGAGGGGGGTATACACAAGATTGAGCTGCTCTGGCCAACGAAATCTTAACTTCTGTGTGGGCGGCAGGATAACTGACTCCTCTGCTTGCTTGCTTCACCGTTTTCTTGAGAAACAACACTGGTCGATATCTTGACCAAGGAGTATGCTACCAGCCTCTGGATTCAGCAAAACTCAGACCAGGTGCTGCTTTAATACTTTAGTACCACGGTCCCAGAAACAAGAAGGTTGTATCTCCTACTTCAGAACTAATCTATAATCTATTTCCACACTGAAGCACAATACATAACAAACACAGAGTTCAGCGCGGTAGGCCAACTGCTAGCTTCTCATGAAACAATATACACCAGTATTCCTCTCCCTAATGGTTACAACGCCTCTGCAATTCCAGCATTATTTCCTTCTATTCAATAAGATAGGTGTCATAGTACTATTTGGCAATCCCATGCAGTTATACTCCTCTCCGACACGTTTTGTTCATGGTGGAGCAATATCTAGGCCTTGCCTCATGTTTGTTACTGAACCACACACATACAGACATAAATTATCAATTCACATTCAATTTTCATCAAAAAGATATCAAATATGTCTAGCTTACCACAATTCAAGGAAATATTAAGCAAGTACGTTGACTGGCGATGAGTTATGGCACAATTCCGATCTGCCTCTGTCCAGGCTTTTATTAGAAAAATATGAGCTGGTTCTCAACGCACTTGCTTCTACAAAGTTTATTTTCAAAAAGTGGCACTGAACAGACGCTCCTAATTGACTATATTAAATGGTCTAGCCAATGAGACCATGTTTACAAAAGCCTTTGAAAAAAAGTACACTTCCTACCGTTTCCATTAACAACCAAAAATAGTATTTGCAGTCGACTAATCATGTTTCACCTTACATATAATTCTAGCCAATCAAATAAGATCTAACGTGGTGGCCTCATTTCCTCTAAAGCAGTGTCCAAACACGCCATTATGAGCAAATATGATCCTGTGTTGTCAGACAACACCACTATAATATTTTGGCTATAATTTGTTAATTATTAGACTATTTGCTTAACACCTAACATATTCTTTGTCAGCAAGTCCTAAGGCACCCAAATATATAAGTTTAATGGAGCTAAGTGGCTGCGTTCAAAATATGTATTTTCTTCTACCACCCGTTCACTTCTATACGATGGGGTGTCTTCTGTACTGTCAGGCTAATGTCAGGATTTCAGACATAAAACAGTATTGTGTCATGTTTCCTAATAAGCATTAAACATGTTTTTTAAAACCTTACCTCGTATTGGTAGTGTTTTTTGTCACTGTTTATTTGAAGAAAAAAAAACAAGCCTGCATGCCTTTCGCGTGGGGTGGCATTAATTTTCAATAGCGAGACGACGTGGTAGTATTGCATGCGTTCCTCCGTACATCTCTCTCTCTCTCTCTCTCTCTCTCTCTTCTAAGTCCGTCTGTCTTTTAGTTTCCGTAGTGCATAATGACATTAATGTAATATTAAATCTAGGTCATTACGCAGTGTGTCTATCTCAAGGTTTTCTAAGAAACACAGTACCAGTTTTATTTTTAGAAACGCGTGTAGTTTATGCAGTAGGCTTTACTAGCAAACGTGAAAGCGTTACAATTATGCAGACGGAGCATAAAAAGGGGTTTTCTTGTTTAGCTAGTATGACGTTCTATAATACAGGCGTACGCTATTGTGACCGCACTGTTCTTTTACCATTCTTCTTTCCTTTTATTGAATTAATTCGTTAGGCTTTACATTTTCTTTTTAATTTAGATATGTGGATTAGAATTTCACGACAGATGAACAAAGTAACGATGGATCTCTATTCTATAAGTTAAGTTAAAATACCTGGCGGCCTATGCTAGAACATTACTTAAGTAAATGTGTGCTTACCGACTGAAAGAATATTCCTAAACTCAATACAACTGAGATTGGCACTTAGCTCTGATGCACTTTGTAAGGTAGCAAAAATTACTCTGAAGACAATGGCAAGGAGTGTTAGTGACGCCAAGCTTAAATAGTAAAATAAAATCTGCAGGTGGGTCGCACGTGCATTGAGAACGGTGTAATAAGACGTAAGGACCTCGGGAGCTGTCTCCCTTGCTAAAATAAGAGACGTAATCTAAAGCGATTCTTAATCGGTAATTAGAACGATGCATTCGGACAGATGAAAGGTTAAGGTCGATTCCCAGTGTCCCCTGATTCTCTGTGAATCAACGAATCAGGGAACTTGCCGTCATCTACAAGAAAGGCAGAATAAAAGGATCTTTAGCTAGATGCCAATGCACACGTGTAAAGGGGTGAAAATTATCCTGTCCAATTTAACTGTGACGTGACTAATGCAGAGAAATAGAATTTGTAGGAGCTCTTATACATAAAAGTGGGAGGAGACTACAGCAGAAAATAAGACAGGCAGATCGCTCAACTGAAAGTGCCAGCGATTTGCATTAAAATCACGACACACACACACACACACACACACACATATATATATATATATATATATATATATATATATATATATATATATATATATATAGAGAGAGAGAGAGAGAGAGAGAGAGAGAGAGAGAGAGAGAGAGAGAGAGAGAAAGTACATTGTGTTTCCCGTTTTAAAATCTCTCATGTTGTTGGATATAGTTTTGGCCAGATCTATTATCTTCTTGACTTCTGTTTTACGCCTGCAAATAGCTGCTTTTACGTGTCCAAGAAATTAACAACGTCTCACTTGGCCCACGTACTCTTAACGTTTATGGGCTCCTCGCAGGTGCTAAGGAGTTCGTGCACTGTTTTTCTGAGATCCTCCTTGTGTGATCTAAGGGAGGAGATCGGAGCACTTACGGAGTTGTCATTGTGCAATGAAGATGGTCCTTAAGAACCAAATTTAACGTTTAATACTTATGTCTTACCTGTTTTTTTCCCCCTCAGTGTTCAGTGTTAACTCTTTGACTCCGGAACAACGCTCAGAGCGTTGGTCAGATTTGACACACGTGCCAAAACAACGCTCTGAGAGTTGTTTTTAGTCTATCATGAATTTAAATTACAGCACAGGGTGGAAAATAATTCCGTAGTCAAAGAGTTAATGCACATTTTGAATTCGTGACTTCCGATAAGCTGATAGGACACTTTATACACAGCGTTACAGTAGGATGCAATCTGATCATCAAAAGGGTTTCCTCTCCCTCTCCCTCCCCACCCCACATGTTTTTCAGTCCTTGTGGCGCACTGAAGAAAATGGGAGTGAGAGAGTGACGGGAGAAGTAAAAGAATTCAAGAGATATATAGTAGGAATGTTTGTCGGAAAGTTTAAAAAACTCTCTTCAGGGGTAAGTTCACGTGCAGGTGTGGCTCACTAAGTGTATTGCCTCACTCTTTTGATTGAGATGAGAACAACTAATATTGTTAGAGAATGATAGCGAACTGATACGATATTTTCAGAAATAGCTAATCTTATAAGTGGAATGAACAGCCACAATGCTAAAGGATTGAAAGATCTGATAAACTCAGTTGAAAGCCTGGCCAAATGCTTCATTAAGTGCATAGTCCAGTGAATACCAGCCCATTGAAACATCCCAGACAACGAAGAGACAGATAAACCTGCTAAAGAGGGGGAGCCCTGCAACAAAACGATATAGAGGCAAATTATGAAGTTGCTAAAACACCCAGGTCATATAATATATGATGCCTATCACCAGCTATCAAGGTGGGACCAGGTCATCATTTTCCGGCAACGTACTGGTAACAGTAGGTTGAGGTACCGTCTATATCACATGTTCAGGATTGGCCCAACAGATCTCTCAACAGAATTAAATTGCTGTCGAATAATGTTAAAGACATGTCGTGGAACGAGTTGTGTAAACACACTACTTTGTTAAATCCCTATGTCGAGAGCCCAGCCAATCAACGCACAGTCTCTGAGACAATAAATTACCTGAAGTTACGACAGGAAAAAAACTTAAGCCCTGTCTTTTTCGGATGTGGGTCGTGGCCATCTTGTTCACGCAGATGGCGGAAGGAAACTGAATAAAATTAGGCTGTACGAGCAAAAGACGAAACTGCAGGAAACCAATCAACTTGCTCCGCCAGGAACCAACCAAAAGCTTTGCTTAAGCATTCACCTACCTATATAATCGGGCGAGATTTTATGCAAAGGCACGCAACACCGAACACGAAGCCAGAGACGACCGACTGTGTGAGAGGAGCTGTCAACCTGATTTATTGCTTGCCTGAGAGCATTGACCTGCAGCCTGCTTCGCTAAGTCGAGTCAAAATCTGGCCTGTTTAAATCTTGGAGGGTAAATATAAATTTACTATAAACTGGTAGGAAAATAGGCCTACAGCAGATACACCTGTATATATATGTTAAATATATATATATATATATATATATATATATATATATATATTTAACATATATTGTTTTAATATGAACGTATCAGTTTACTGATTGTATCTTGGGGGAATTAGGTATAATGATTTTATTTCCTAATATGATTGAATAGACGAAGACTAATAGGACTCATACTTCAATCTATTGTCTCCTATAACTTCAGTCTATTGTCTCAGATAACTCCAAACTGAAATATAACCAAAACAGTCCTCGTTAGGAATCAACCTATTGTCTCCTATTACTTCAATCTATTATCTCAGACCAACTGCAATATAACCAAAACAGTCCTTGTTAGGACTCAATCTATTGTCTCATCTAACTCCAATCTATTGTCCCATATAACTCCCACCTGATATATCACCAAACAGTCCTCGTCTCATATACTCCTATCATAAGAACATAACAATATTGTTAGGATATATGTTACCAGCTAGTATAGCACTTGTCAGAGAGGGCCTGGTATATTATAGGGGGAAGAAAATGGTTGTATCACACCTAGGTGTACATATTATGGGATGTATTCATGTATTGAATGTATTCATGTATTGAATTTATATTATTGAATGTATTCATGTATTGAATTTATATTATTGAATGTATCCATGTATTAGTTTATCAGAAAGAATGTTTTGCAAGTAGACACCTGTCTTGTCTCGCTATTGCTAAATCATACTGAGCCATGTTGTCATACATCCTACATGCAGACACTGAGACACGCTCATATCATATACAATAGAAATAGGTGGGCTTGAGGACAGAAATTAGCCCCTATTTTTCCTTGTTACAGGTTTTATTCGTGTCATAAAAACTGAGATCGTGGGTCGTCAGTCCAGCTGCCTGGAACTCCGCAGGAGCATAGAGATTGCACAGAATCTACATCTTTAGTCCCCCTCAGTCTTGGGTGGGCTAAAGGAACGATCTTCAGCCGGTTTTGTGTCAACCAAACCAAGAACTTCTAAGAGATGAGTACACATTAGTACCATTTCTGTCATCATTGTGAGAAAAAATTAGTGTCAGTGACGAGAAAGTGATTTAGCGTAGAAAGAGACAATAATAACAGCATAGCTGATAAATGTTATATACTTAATTAACAGCACAGCTGATACATTTACTATAAGTGATTAACAGCACAGCTGATATAAATTTGTTTCCTATAATTGGAAGACTTGTAATATATATATATATATATATATATATATATATATAAATATATGTGAATCATATGTAAACTTACAAATCCATTACATTCCATTTTTCAACATTCACCCTTCAGCACAAGAGTAGATAGTGTATATACTAAATAAATAATAAGGAAATTGTATTTGAACGACTTGTCAAATTTTTTTTTTAAATTGTTAAGTCAAATCTGTTTCCTTGTTTTTTTTAATATCACAGTTAGTTACACAGCGGAGGTGGCACTTTATGTCGGTCTCCTCTCTACTATTGTTTCGAGATCAGATCATTCACAGCCGTAACTAATTTGTGATACCAGTAGTTCTCTCAGACACTGGGACTTCACCATTTTCTGCAGAAATTCTATTTCTGTAATTGTCAGTACTATACTGATCTTAGAGCCAAATAAAACCTCACGCCACAAGACATTAGGATTATTTCCAGTTTGTACATTTTTTGTACAAAATTTATCCATTACACACGCATACACACACACACACACACACATACACACTCACACGCCCACAAAACGTTTTTCTACTGCTACTATTTACGCCTTTCAGGGTTGGCGTTAGTATTTCAGTGGTTCTCTTGGTTTGGTTTGTTTGACGTTAACGGTGACAGCGGAGCTCGGGCCTTCCAGTCCCATGAAGAACCGATGCTCGTAAATCTACAGGGGTGTCAAATATCTCCTAAATTTAGAATCTGGCGCGAAATGCCAAGGTCAGGACACATTCACAGAGCAAATTTAGTGAATGTAACGTATTCTTAGAGATGAATCGTGAACATCTCTACATAGCTGAATATTATTGAAACTTTCCTTCCTTTACAGGTGTGATAGGTAGTGCTTGTGTCAAGAATCCGGTTTAGAAAATTTGCATAACAGAAGGCAACACACTTGTAAATTTAACTTAAAGGGAGAAAAATCTATGACTTATACAGTTTGTAAGCTAAGGGCGTTAACCCATAATAAGGGTCAACGGTAGAGTTTTTACGTCCCTTGAGATAAGAATGAGATAAGAATGTTTGGAGTTTTTTCCTTACTGCTCAGCCTCCTGATGTCGTACCACAATGATATATAGCTTAAAACTTTTCCAGAGACATGTCCAATATGCAGGAGAAAACCGCATCAAAATCGGTTCAGCCGTTCTCGAGTTATGAGTTAACAGACAGACATAGGCTTACCATACGTCCCGGTTTGACCGTACTGTCCCGGTTTGAAGGTATGGTCCCGGCGTCCCGGCCAGTTTGTCATTTTGTCCCGGTTATTTGGAATAAATTAAAAAGTGCCGAATATACACGAAGTCAAAAAGTGCAGCCTCGGAAATTGGCAAGTCAGTTGCGCAGCCGCCGCGCATGCGCAATCTTAGTTGAGTTCTGTCAGATTGCGTAGGTAATTTACTCGAGTCAGTGTTTGTTTTCGGCGTGTTATTTGCGATTATTTTGTACTGTACATTAAATTAATTTAACCCCCAAAATGCCAAAAAGAAACTGTGTATTTACGGATGAATTAAGAAAGGATTATCCGTTTTTGACAAAAGTTTGTGGTCATATTGACAAAGTGAAATGCGAACAGTGTTCTTCAGAATTTTCGGTGGTTCATGGTGGGCGTTCGGACATCAAAAATCACTTGAAATGTGCGAGACATAAGGCTAGTCTAGCAGCGGCAGGAACTTCCTCAAAAATATTGTCATATTTTAAAAGTGCCGATCCATGTGACAAAGAATTTTAACAGCTGCTAAAGAAGCAACTTTTGCATTTCATGTTGCTATTCCCAATCTCAGTTTCAAGTCTGCCGATTGTTCATCTAAATTGATATCAAAGTTTTTTTAAACAAAGTTTAGACTAGCCAGAACAAAATGTGAAGCTGCCACTGTTAATGTGAATGAGCCACTGTTGTTTCAGCAACTTTGTGAAGATTTAAACAAAACAAATTTTGTGACAATATCAATTGATGCTTCCAAAAGAAAAGAAATTAAAACTGTGCCATGTGTTGTGCGGTATTTTGTACCAGATTGTGGAGTAAAAGTTAAACTTTTAGACTTTCAATCAGTTCCCTGTGAAACTGCAGAAATATTGACAAACTATTTAATGTCAGTTATCAAAAACCATAATATAACAAAAAATATTATTGGATTTTGTGGAGATAACTGCAATACCAATTTTGGAGGTGTAAAACGGAGAGGAGAAAACAATATTTACAGTCGAGTGAAGAAGGAACTAGGAAGAAATATTGTGGGCATTGGTTGCGGTGCTCACATCGTTCCCAACTGTCTTCAAACTGCAGTTGATGTTCTACCTATTGAAATAGAATCTTTAGTGGTCAAAATTTATAAATATTTCCACATTTATACGGTTCGAGTAACTCAACTAAAAGAGTTCTGTGAATTTGTAGATGTCGAGTATAAAAAGGTTCTTTAACATGGCAACACCCGTTTTCTTTCGCTACTTCAAGCTACTTCAAGAATACTTGAAATCTATGAGGGACTGAAATGATATTTTATTTCACAAGAACATTGTCCAGTGTTGATAAAACAGTTCTTTGATAATGATTGTGGTGAAATGTATTTGTGGTTTGTGCAAGGGCAACTCTACCTTGATTATGGAAAGTACAAAAGCAAGTGCAACTGATATTGTCAGTGAATTTAGAAAATTGAAAAAAAATCTTGAGGAAAGGCGTGATAATAAATTTATACCTCAAGAAGCAAAAAAGCTTTTTAGAATACTGGAAAATAATGGAAGTATTAATATTAATACAATCCTTCAAGAGTTTACAAAATTTTATGACCGATGTTTTTCTTACATTGAGCTATGGGAAAACAGTTTTGGTGGAGCAGAATCTTTTATCTGGATAAACAACAATGAATTAACTTTGGTCTGAAATTGAAGCATCAGGTGAAAAAATTAATGAAACTCTTGCAAATAGTGCAATAAACTTGGATGAACTGTTTGATGAAGTGGTGATTGCAAAAGGTTTTTTGGTCTGCAAACTATGACATTTGGAAAAATACAAGTTGCGAAGAAAAATGGACACAACTATTCAGTCATTTCAAAGAAAAGAACATTTCATTGCCCAATCTTGTCCAAATTATAGAATACATTTTCAGCCTGCCAGGCACATCTGCACCTGTTGAAAGGATATTCTCAATAATGAATAACATATGTTCTGAAGAAAGAGGTAGAATGGCTGAATCAACTGTAAAAGCTTTATTGCGCTGCAAAGTTAATTGTGAACTAAATTGTAGTGAATTTTTCGACGCGATTAAAAATAACAAAGAATTTTTAAAGAAAGTTCACGCTAGTGATAAATGTTAATAACTTGTTAATAATAAGTTATGTTCAGTTAAGGGTAATTAAAAATTATTACTACATAATTGTTGTTTTTTGTTAACCACTCCATTACTTAGCCTTTTTGAATCATAAGTACTTAGCTGAATATACTTCTCTCTTTCTAAAATCGCATAGAAGGCGCTCACTTTCTGTTTCGAGCAAACTCTCGAAATTGTCCCGGTTTGAGAAAAAAATATTATGGTAAGGATGTTGCCTTTTATATATGTAGAGCTGACCGCTCTGCTTGGAGCATAGATCAACACTGTAGATGGCCCAAGTAAGAATACAGGGTGTTTTAAATTATGTATACATAATTTGAGATAGAATTATGGCATTGTCACATTTAAAGTCACAAATGTTGAAAGTGTCGATGACTTTCAACAATGTATTGTTCACAGTGATGAACAACTGACTACGACTCTGTATTGTTGCTAAATGAATAGTGAAACACGCAGTTTTAATTTGATGTCCCATGTCTCTCATTGTGCGTGTTTTGAGATGAATACAACCTTCTATAAAAAATAAAAATAACAATAAAAACTTTTCGGGTAATACCGAAATAGCATTATTCATTTGTATCTAGCATTATTCCGCTCTATTCTTGCAAAATAGCAAAATTGTGTGTTAAGTTATGTGTGAGTTATATGCATTCCAGGGAGGGAGTGCTATTGTGAGACGTCGCGCCACCTTGTAAATACCTTGTGCCGGTGTAGCAGGTAGGAAGCTACCTGACGGTAGCGGAAACTGTACATAAATATAATTAATGCTGTATTGTATGAATTGAGAAATGGATGTGCCAGGAAAACCAAGGCCCTAATACATGATAATTGCGTTTATTTTTCAACTTGACAGTGTATAAATAAAGACAATTAATAAAGTAAAACTGGATAGATGACATTACTTCGACATATAGATCTAACTAACGAAAATCAGAATGCGTCAGTTAAAAATCTGTTAAACATATGTATATTGCTTATTTAGTAACTACTATTACCAAAAGACTGCCATCAATGGTACCTATACCTTGTAGCGGTATGGCGGTTTGTGTACCCTGACAATCCCCAGAGCTATGCCAGTGGGAGATTTACTCCTGGTAGGTTCAACCAAGCTGGACTGGTCTGCGTGGGTAGGGGTCAGACAAAAGCTGGTACTCTGGTCCTCCAGGTTGGGGGTTTTAGCACAGGGCTGATACCCCTGTCTATGTAAAAAAAATCGCACGTTACGGAAACAACAATAAATGGAAAAACTTTGCTGCGGGACGGACATCCGGAGTCTCAGGCTCGTATGACTGACAGTGGTGAAAGCCGAAAGGAAGCCACTGGCATGAAAACGGATGCCCCGACCGCAAAACACGAAACCAGAATTGGTTTTTGGAACGTCAGAACTATGAATGAGGCAGGAAAGCTGAGACAAATCACAGCAGAGATGAGGAACTACAAGATACATATCCTGGGAATAAGCGAGAGCAGATGGACAGGGAAGGGGAGAATAAAAACAGCTACAGAGGAAACAGTACTTTATTCTGGCAGAGAGGATGGTCAGCACAATGAAGGTGTAGCCATTATCCTGAAGAAAGGAATGGAAAGGTCTTTACTGGAATGGAAACCCATCAACAACAGACTGATAAGAGCAAGACTGAGAGGGAGGTTCACCAACACCACAATTATACAATGCTATGCAACAACAAATGACAGCGATGAAGAGATCAAGGACGAGTTCTATCAACAGGTACAAAAAGAAATGGAGACTACACCCAGGTACGATCTCATTATAGTAATGGGAGACCTAAATGCGAAAGTGGGAGCACACAATAATTATAACGAAAGAGTAATGGGGAAATGCGGCAGTGGAACAGCAAATGAGAATGGGGACAAATTAATAAGCTTCTGCAGTATTAACAACCTGGTCATTGGAGGAACACTTTTTCCACACAAGGAAGTGCACAAGTTAACATGGGAATCACCAAACGGACGAGACAGAAACCAGATAGATCACATAATGGTCAATGGCAGATGGAGACATGCACTACAAGACGTGAAAGTAAGAAGAGGCGCAGATGTGGGAAGTGATCATCACCTAGTAGTAGCAAGACTGAAAGTGAAACTCAGAGCTGCTTGTCGTGTGGTGAGTACTGGGGCAACTACAGCAGTAGTTTTTGCCAGGAATAGTCTATGAGATATTAGATATAAGGTCTCTAGAAATTGGCTCGTTAAGAAAGAAAAAAAAGACCTATTCGAGATAGGGACAAGAAGACAGGAATGCGAATGCTTTCCACTAGACAGTGTTTTCTAATTAATTATGGAAAGAGTTCTGTTTCCCCACGACCTTAGCTTCTGCCCTTAGATCCCGTAAAGAAAAAGCCCCCAACCTCATCTGAGTAGAGAAAGGTTCCTATAGGTGAATATGTAACACCGACAGCACGAGTGATACATTAACAAACTAGATAATGATCAAACGATCGTTGGGTTTATTAATGAAATATCCACACATATAGGGTTAGTAATGGTTAGAACGTGATGATGGTGAAAGACGATTCACACAAAACACACAGATGAGATAATAAAATTGCAGTTAATTAAGTAATAGTTAATTAAGAATGAACTGGTGTAAAGTGAAATGATGATGTGATATGATACGTGTTACCAAAATCGTGAGTACTCTACACAGTCCATGTGTCTCTAAATGCTTCTCCTAGATATGAGGATTCACATGTATGCATAAAATGTCCCAAGTTGTTATACGTTATGTTGAGTGGGGTATCTCTAAGCCGAGGACGTTCTGATGAATACTATTGTCGTACGGAGAACGCTGACGAGATATCTATGTATATTCCTTCACTGTTTGAATATATCTCTGTAGTGTTGATTAACAGTTAATAGCTGTCATGTGAACAAAAGGTCTGTTGTCTAATCTCCCGAGGGTACTGGTCAGACTGGATATCTTCACGAAATGTTAGTGATATGTAGACTCATAACCTTGCATATGTAGTCATAATATATAGATATATACGTATATATATTAGTTTTATTATAGTGATTCATTCATATATATATATATATATATATATATATATATATATATATATATATATATATATAGATATATATATATATATATATATATATATATATATATATGTATATATATATATATATATATATATATATATATATATATATATATATAGTCTGCTTCATAGAATGCGCTTAAGAGGGTGTTGCACTTGCTATAAATATGCGATTCCTCTTTTGAGCTCTTTTGCTTGACTTCAGATAATAGTGATCTTTCGAGTGATTTGAATTTATGATGACTCTGTATTGAACTTGTGAGCAAGCAGTATATGGTGACGAAAAATGCTGCGTCCCCCTTCTGACTTGTGGGTGAGACAATATTCCTTTTTAATTGAGGAATGAAAGATGTCCTATGGCGAATTCTGCTAGCCAAATGTCCGTTTTTGATAACTTATTTCTGGTTAGACGTCAGACACGTTGCGTGTAGACTCAGACTTCTGATGAACTGAAGACACACAAAAGTCTTCGTAAGTTTTTCACATTTAACATCACTGGTTGACTTGCATTTAAACTACTGCTCATTATTCATCTCTCTCTCTGAGTTCAATTCTAATGATGTTAAATATCTTGTGCATGAGAGTGTGTGCGCATGGGAGACTGTGATGATGATGATGAAGGTGACGTATGAACTATTAATTACCTCCTATCATCCTATCATCTTCTAGGAAAATCTTCTGATTTTATTAATCAGTTATGCCAAGAATTATTTGAAACTTTATCTTTCGCACCTTTTAGCTGTGAGGTTAAAATAAACAAAAATAAGAAAATGTATTAATAAGTATAAGATCTACTAACCTTCTTTTCCCTTCGCAAAATCCTTTAAGAACACAATTAATCACAGAACTGAATTATCATCCACTCTGAATAAACACGTGTATTAGGCTATGTGTTTTGGGGTTTAATCTCTTCCTCACAAGGAAAAAAACTGGACTGCCTCACTCTAGTAGATTATGCGGTATTATATATTTCTGGAAGTCACCTGGCCAAGCTGGGCGTCCAATGTGGTAAACCAACGCTTGTCTGAACCGCGGCCGACCAAAGATAACACCATTACAGCATGCCCAGATGTTTGATTAGGATGACCAGATGTGTTTTTACCAGATTTATCACGATGCAATGTGGGCTTCAAACGATAATGTCGGGCATGGGGACTCAATCAAAGGACTTTTATTTCCCCCGATGAAAGAACAAATGTGGTTCTCTAGATACCGGTAGCGAGTAATCACAACGATGAAATAGCAAATGTGGGTCGCAAATATGGGATGAAAGAGCAAATGTCGGAGAAAATACAATATGAAAAATGAAGGAAAAGATGGAGCAAAAAGGCCTTTGCGCTCGTTTATCACACTGCTGGACCAGTTGCAGTCAAACAGAAAAGATACAACATCACGAAACGGAAGGATCCCCTCACCAGAAAAGCTTTCGTGGTCGACGTAAAGAGAAGATATGTATTAAGTCAAGTTTTATTAAGGGGAGTTAAGCGTTAAAAGACTTGTATGCACAGGCCCGTTTTTTGTAAACACGCTTATAAACACGCTCTGGGTGATGATGATGATTTTTTAGTGGGGAGCTGTATACCCAGTAATTTTTTAACGCAGCTCTATTGTACCTGCTTGTTAGTTTGTTTAAAAGAATAACACAAGGAAACTGGTCGAACATTCTATTGATAGGTTGGGGTAGAAGGCGGACGAACTCTACTCACATCTCAGCGAGGGAGTTCGCGCCAGGATGAATTTTTGAGGAGCGGTTTTTGAGCAGGGGATATTTTCGTGACAGTTGAATCCGGGCAGAGCTCCGAAATGGATGTTAGACCATTTTCGTCAGTGTGTCCCAGGATAGGATATATTTTGAATAAAAGGAATATGTCATAATTCCATAATATTATATTACTTCTAAGCCAAAGATTATTGCGGCTTGTTGATCATGTGCTGAGCACGTTATTGTAGATTGAAAGAGAACATAGAGAACATATTTATATTACTTCCAAGCCAAGGATTATTGCGGCTTGTTGATCATGTGCTGTGCACGCTGTTGTAGATTGAAAGAGGACATAGAGAACATATTTATATTACTCCTAAGCCAGGGTTAGGCTTAATTATATACTGTGTATGCTGTATACAGATGTGTTGAACTGCTGATGTTCCATGATGTGCTTATGTACTGTGTTACCATGATGTTTACGTGACTGTGGCGTAATAAACTATTTAAACGTTACCAGTCGTTGCAACGTTTCCTGACTCGTACGTTTACTGTAGTGTGTGGTTACAGCCTGTGTTGGTATGCCAGAACCTATTTACATTCGCGTTTGTTGACAGTCACTTACTCACACATCAGTCGGCCATCCGTAAGCCCGACTCACTGACTCTGTACTTGTCAGTCCTTGTTATACCACACCATCCACCAGAAACATTCCACCGCCATCAACAGTAATTGAACATAATATGTACCACTCATGTTAACCCTCAAAGTGGTAATAATATGAGATTATCAAAAGCCAGGAAAGAACAGAGACCGATGATGTTGACCAGAGATTCAACACCATCTCAGCAATATACAAGGAAAGCAGCAAGTCATGCTTCGGATTCCAGGAAAGAAAGAGCCAAGACTGGATAACACCAGATACGCTAAACACCATAGCGAAGAGAAAAGAAATGAAATGAAAGAAAACAGAAGCTAAGTCTCCCAGGTTAAAGGCAATATATAGTGATCAGTACAGTCAGCTGGACAAGGAAGTTAAACGTCAAACCCGTGCTAACAAAAGGATATTTCTGGATAACCTTGCAAGACAGGCAGAAGAGGCAGCACTGAGAAATGAACAAAGCACAGTATACAAAATAACTAAAATCATCAGTGGAAAACGAGGTGCAAACAATATTACATTAGTAAGAGATAAGCACGGAAATCTCATCACGACAGTAGAGGGACAGGAAACAAGATGGGCAGAGCATTTCAGAGAAACTCTGAATAAGGAACCACCAGAGACACAATTGATTGTTCCTGAGGCTGAAAATGATCTAGATGTTAATACTAAATGTTAAAGTTTTTTTTAGTGGGAGTTTGGAGTTGAAGAACCCATAATGACCGTCATACATGTTAAAGGAGGTATTGTTGAGGGATGTTGATATTGCTGGTCAACATAATGTTGGAACGGGGGTTCTTGCCTGAGCCAACGTAGATGTAGAGACTCACACTAGATGTTGCGTCGTATCAATGTAGGCCACCATCAATAACACGGGTCTTGCTCAGGTATGGAAGGTGTAAGTGCTGCGTAGCTAACTGAGTGAGTGTCAAGTAAACCTGGAGACTATGTTTTGACAGATGTAGGTCACCAGGCATAGAAGTGCTGACAGGGGTGTCACACGAACTCACTCTTGAGTGTGTATACGCTTGATATCTATAGATTGCTTCAAGAAGGGGTGGTTGGTGTGTTATGTAGATAGTTAATCATTAATGGATGGATGCGAATGCGTGTATAAGTTCTGACTTGTCACAGTGCATCCACACAACCACATGTAGAAGTCAGTAATTGTAGACAATAGCTGACGTTTCATGGATTTATTCACGATACAGGACAGTAGACGTTCATCATCATATATAGTCAGTACGATACTTGACGACATACAGCATAGCAATGGTGAATAATATAATTGGCATCAATGCATCATAAACGACTGTAGATATATTCAGGTGCTGAAACCATTATCCTTTTCTACTACAGCCGAGATATATAGATGTAGGAGATTAAATCAACTCTCCCTTTCTGACCCCAGCAAGACAGACATATCTTCTGGAGTACATCAGGCAATGTCCTCTAAGTTCCTTTAATAGCAAAGGTGTCAAACCTTGACCGACGTGATACCGCCGGAGCAACAGAGTTCAACCAACAGATAGCCCTTGGGGCATGCACATACCCGATGCATAAAAGACATGGTGATTCGTGAGCTGAAACTTCTCATGACAGTAGACTCTTTCCTGCCCAGTGGGAAAGTTAGCAAGCAGACTACAAAATGTCAATCATAAAAGCTGGCGACAAATAATAATCATATGAAGAGCAATTACCTTTCTTCAGAAATAAACACCACAACTCACACGCCTCCAGGCGTTTAGAATCACATGGGGGAAATCATCTGTAGATAAACTAACAACACAAGAGGACTTTCATTTCCCCCGACAAAATGATCACGGACGCTGAAACGCGTCTCATTCTGATCAAAACCACTGCTAGACTCCTGGTACGGAAGTCTTTCTCCAACAACCTTATATTCGATACATGCGCAGAAGCGCCTGACCCCTGAGTTAAACTCAAACGGGACTATGTTGGACACATACCAAGCAAAGATACTGACCAAATCGAGCCTTATATGGTCAGAGAATAAACATCAACTCAGGTTGCAAACATTCCAAGAAAAGCTGACATATTCTAGCCATATAAGGATTAACAACCAGACATAGATCTAATAATAGACCGTCAGGTTAAGACACAAGAGAAGGTAACAACTATTGTAAAGATGCAACCTCAGCTAACCAAGAGTTATGTACCTTTGATTACAAAAATTAAAGTGTACCAACAAGACGGGTAAATATATATAGTGACTCAGAAAAATCTGTGCGTAACACAGACATCCCACGAAAAGAAGAAATCATCACAGCAATCAAAGGGTTAAAGAATGGAAAAGCTCCTGGTCATGATAACTTAAATGCAGAGCTATTTAAGACAGACCCAGAGCTAGCAGCAGAACTATTAGAACCACTATTTGCACAAGTCTGGAAAACAGGGACAACACCAACAGAGTGGAGAAAAGGAATAATTGTCAAATTGCCCAAGAAGGGAGATCTTGCAGACTGCAATAATTGGAGAGGAATCACTCTTCTCTCAGTTCCCAGCAAAATACTAGGCAGGATAATTATACAGAGAATCTCAAAAGCAGTAGACCACAAACTGAGGAAAGAACAAGCAGGATTTAGAAAGAACAGAAGATGTGTAGATCATATATTTACCCTCAGGAACATTATAGAGCAGTGCTCAGAATGGCAAAGACAGCTGTATATTAATTTCGTTGATTTTGAAAAGGCTTTTGACAGTATACATAGGGACAGTTTATGGAAAATACTGAGGGCTTATGGAATTCCAAGCTGCATAGTGTCAATCATAAAAAGCCTTTATGCCAACTTTACGTGTAGCATTGGGCAGAGCAACCTAACCTTTGAAGTGAAGACAGGAGTACGACAGGGATGCCCCTTATCAACCACTCTATTTTTAACAGTCATAGACTGGGTGATGCGCCAGACAACAGAGGGCAATCCAAAAGGAATAAGATGGACTGCATTTTCTACATAGGAAGATCTGGAATATGCAGATGACATTGCACTGCTAGCACATTCGCATCAACACATCCAGGAAAAAACGGATAGACTTAATAAGTATAGCCAGCAGATGGGCTTGAACATTATTTAAGGAAGTCAGAGGTCATGACGCTCAATGTGAGCAACCCTGAGCCCATATCAGTAAGGAATCAGCAACTGGAACAGACAGATGCCTTCACATACCTAGGATGCATAGTAACACCAGACGGCGGAGCAAGCAGAGACATCAACAACAGAATGAACAAAGCAAGAACAGCCTTTTTTTTAGCCTAAACAACATCTGGAAGTCCTCTCAGTACAGCACAAGCACAAAATTAGGATTATATCAGAGCTGTGTGCTTTCTGTGCTTCTCTATGGCGCGAAGAGCTGGAGAGTTACAGAGAAGGAAATGTCGAAATTGTCCTCTTTTCACACAACATGCCTAAGAAAAATTCTCCGAATCTTTTGGCCGAATACCATCACCAACCAAGATCTGCTTACTCGGAGCAAGCAAGAGGACATGCACACCATCATAGCTGGCAGACGCTGGAGCTGGGTTGGCCATATCCTCAGAAGAGACCCCGATGCCATCACAAGAACAGCTATGCTATGGACCCCTGAAGGAAAACGAAAGAGAGGCCGACCAAAAACAACTTGGCGGAGGACTGTGGAGGCTGAGATGCAAAGAATGAACCAGAGTTGGGGCACTGTACGAAGGATGGCCGCCGACCGAGCAAAGTGGAATCAATTTGTTGCTGCCCTACAAGACGCCACCAGGCGTAATGGCCACTGACTGCTTTGACGGTCGGCAGCTAAGGATCAAAGAAGAAGAATTACCAAAAGAGCATTAACAACTATTTTTTACCTTAATATAAAAAGTCAAATAATTTATAACGTCATCTGCTCGCATTGTGAAATGTGTTGTTGTTGTTTGCGTTCGCTCGATCATATCTCACTCTTACATGCTGGCCTTTTCTGAGCGGTATGTAGGCTTACGTTGTGTCGTTGTTTACAGCTGACCTGCGATATCTGCGCCTTTCGACACATCCGATTTCAGCACAAAATTGTTACGGGTTTGCTTTCCCTGCCATCTTACGCCCATGTGTATGCTTTACCTCATGTCCATACAATGGTGCAGTGAAATGACTGCGCCAGTGCATTGTGAAATAAATCTTCTGTGTCCAGAACACTTATAGCGGAGCGCGCAACGAAGCATTTTTTTTTTCGTCCGTAATAAGTTTAATTGTAATCGAGTTAAGTTTGTTGTAGATAACTAGCTATTTTGAATTACCATACAAGAGCACATTAAAAAAATACACACACACACACGAATCTTTATAAAAGCTTTTTTTAAAAATCATTTTTCGTTTAATGTTGACAATTTTCACATCTGATTTTCTAAGTTTCACTTTAAAAAATTAGTTCAGTTTACTTAATGCTAATATACAATATAATACAAAATAATATTAATTTCTAAAATAAAATAACTGGTCACCCCCACCTCTCGATGCTGGACCCAGTATAGTGAAATCTCTTACACTTCACTCCACTACGGCAGTATCTGCAATGGGACCACCTTTACCTTGTTTTTATTATTCACTGCCCAAATTATGATCCCACTACACACACCTTACCCCACTACACGCACCATACCGCACTACACGCACCATACCGATACCTGTTTGGAATGAACATTGAAATAATAATTTCCCACCATATATTTTAGACGAAATCAGAAAAAAAATTAATAAAATTTGTTTACACACTATAAATGAATAACATATGAAGCAAACATAAAAACATCTTTACTCTTTATCTCTCCAGTCTTTTGCCCTATAAAGGAAGGAAAGGTGGAAATATCTGCCTAATGGATTATAATAACTACAACGCAGTGCGATATACCAATTTGTTTTTTTCAGACAAGGATTACTGTACAGTGCTTCCTGTCTGAGTTAAGGGCCTGCTACCTAGGCAAGAATCACTTGTCCAGTGTTTCGTACTTGACGGTAGGAAGCACTGTACAGTGCGTATTGCTGGATACGTCCATGGTGCCTCCTACACCGGCATTGTTCACTTGTATCTATTGGATGTCCATCAAACGAACATAAAACAAGGAGCCGTAACAGCCATTTGATTCATAAGTTTTGTTTTTTAATTTCCAGAAACAAGTTACAATAAAATAAAATTTATAATAACCAATAAACTGACGTCACAAGAGAGAGCAAAAATTACTGCCTGCATGTGTTGAACAGACCCGATCTCAGGTCAAACTGTTATGTTAATGTGACATGACATTTTATGTAATAACATATCCGTTAATTCTTTGTATTTTGACTTTTTAACTTGGCTAGGTGAGAAAAAACATTTTCAACTTAATTAACAACAGGATTTTTAAATCGCCCTGTAGATCTGTAGCAGGCATCTCAGGAGATACGGGGATCTACTATAGAAACATTAAGCTATCTAATGATCTACTTTGACAAAATTATGTCTATTTTCAATTTCTGAGTAGTATTTGGAATTGAGAATAAATACGGCCTTTTATAAACGTTTTAAAGGTAACTTTTTGTGTCTTCCGGGTCTGTTTTGGCCCATGCGCAAAGGAAACTAATTTCAAACGTTAGAAAGAAGCAATCCATTTGTGTGTGTGTGTGTGTGTGCGCGCGCGCGTGTGTGTGTGTGTGTGTGTGTGTGTGTGTGTGTGTGTGTGTGTATGTGTGTGTGTGTGTGTGTGTTATGAGAAGAGGAAAGCTGAAATATATCGTGACAACAGGAGAGATTAAATGACAAAGAGAGGGGGAAGCAAAGAGAACAAATATTTGTCACGGGTTTCCTCCCCTTGCTCTGCAGTGATGGTCCAACAATGGCCAAAACCTAGAGTATCTAATGTGGGTCTTCAAAGGTATCTACCTTCGCACAAGATTACTCTTGGCAGAGATACAGATAGAAGGATGATGATGCTTCTACCTTGAGGGAATATTCTCTACTTTGATCCATAACCGCCAACCGTCTAAGCATTCAGTGGCCATCACGCCTGGTGGCGTCTTGTAGGGCAACAATAATTGATTCCACTTTGCTCGGTCGGCGGCCATCCTTCGTACAGTGCCCCAACTCTGGTTCATTCTTTGCATCTCAGCTTCTACAGTTCTCCGCCAAGTTGTTTTTGGTCGACCTCTCTTTCGCTTTCCCTCGGGGGTCCATATCATAGCTGTTCTTGTGATAGTATCAGGGTCTCTTCTGAGGACGCGCCCAACCCAACTCCAGCGTCTGCAAGCTATGATGGTGTGCAGGTCCTCTAGGTTATGCCGAATAAGTAGTTCTTGGTTGCTAATAGTGTTTGGCCAAAAGATTTGGAGAATTTTCCTTAGGCAGATTGTGGGGAAGGAGGACAGTTTCGACATTTCCTTCTCTGTTATTCTCCAGCATTCCGCACCATAGAGAAGCACAGAAAGTACACAGCTCTCATACAGTCTTAATTTGGTGTTTGTGCTGTACTGGGAGTACTTCCAAATATTGTTGAGACTAGCAAAGGCTGTTCTCGCTTTATTCATTCTGTTGTTAATGTCCTTGCTTGTTCCGCCGTCAGGTGTTACTATGCATCCTAGGTAAGTAAGTAAGTAAATATGTCTGTCTGTTCTAACTTCTGGTTCCTTACTGTTATTAGCTCAGGATTGCCCACATTTAGTGTCATGATCTCTGTCTTCTTCAGATTGATGGTTAGGCCAACTTGAGGGAGTATTCACAAGATATTTCAGAAGTCAAGAACAATGCTGAATGTGTTTAGCAAAGTTAACTTTTATCTGCCCGACAACTTTTGTGAAGAGGAATTATATAATTAATTTAGCTCGTACAATCCCCCAACTGAATTAACAGTGAAATTTTTCTTAATATTTCGCTCTATAGATATAAATATAGATATATTAAAGATGCTGATTCATCCGTGTGCACGTCTCTCTGTAATAAGTAAATCAACTACGAATTTGTTAAAACCACATATAACAAATTAAAAGATCAATTACTTTGGAACACATGTAAATAAATATGAATTGCAATAAATAAAACATAGGTTTCACCATTGAAATCGGCTTTAGGAAGCTTAGTTGTAGAATATAAATCAATACGTTCTATTGTGTTGGCCTGCTAAAAATGTCACTTAGCTTCCAAACTGCTGGAGTGTTGATGCTGCTGTTTCCGTCAATTCGTCTCTGTGGCGAGGTCACTTCCCTTGATCAAAGCAGGTTTCTTCACAACCCGTTGAATGTAGGTTTCAAGTGTCGATCGCAAGCTTTGAACCACAGAACAGCTGATATCGTAGAATCAAACCTCAAATGGTCTCGTAAACTCGTACCACCAACTTTAGAGGGAATAAAAGAACAAATTCCGCTGCTAAGTCTTTGTTTTCCTGATATTAATCAGGCGCCTTTCCCGCTGTCCGTCAACCGAATCTTTTCTCTGAATTTTTACTCTCCCTGAGCGTATATCATATAACTCAGGGGATATGATGAAAATCACCATTCTTTTAGTTAATTTACTGGGAAAATTTCGACTGGACAGCGGCAAGTGGCTTGTGCCTGGTTGGACATGTTTAAATATACATATATATATATATATATATATATATATATATATATATATATATATATATATATATATATATATATATATATATATATATATATGTATAATATATATATATATATATATATGATGGTATAATTTTCCACTCCCTTCTCCACTTGGAGTCTGGGGTTACCTCTGCTTTTGGTTCCCTGAGAGAACTAGCACGAAGTAATCGCCAGCGCTTTGTTGTGGTGGTTCCCGAATATATCATTTTTACATGCTGAGGTTGTCAGCCTCGTAAGGACCTGTATAACCATCAGCAAGTTCAAACATGTCAAATTCAAGGTATAAAAATATGTTACAACGTACCCAAAACTAGTTGGGAACTAGACTTCTGGCTCAGTAGAATAGTCTTGGCAACTGGATAAAGATGCATCGAACAAACGTCTAGGGTATTATTTCTTTTTAGAATACCTCTGTGACTTTGTGAGTAGGCCCTGAGGGAGTCTGGTTTCCGTATTAAAAGGTGGAGTTTCCTTATTGTATTATTCAAAAGGTGCTCCAATACTTGTTTTCCCTTCCTGTAAATTCAGAATCCTAACTTCTACTCTTTCCTGGCTTCTGCTCGAGCTGTCTACTTTGACGATTATGGAATGCAGTATTGTATGTCTAAAATGTTCCACGTTATATCGTAGTTCTCAGCCCACGCTCACATGTTGTTTACTACAGGGCATTTCCGACAAATCTTCCAATCAATGTGAATGTCTATTCGGGCCGCTAATGCCAGCCAATACATTAAAAAGTTCGTTTTATGACAATTTTCATTATTGAATTTTCTGCATGACTCATGCGTTTGTAAAATTCAAACAGTCAATTTTCCGCATAAGGAGTTACTATATCCGTCTATTCTCGGCAATGTTTACCACTACATCTTCTTACATCCTCCATGTGTTTGTAATCTGTCACCAGTTTCGATAATTGACTGGCGCTCCCCGTGAAACATAACCCTGGGTCACTACACGAAAATGACCTTGCCAGCCAATCTGGTCTGATTTGTATCAAATTCTCTGGTAAACAAACACGAGACAAATGAATGGAAGGAGTGTAAACATTGACTCGAATATACCAAATACTGCCGGAAGGTAGGAAAATAGAATGTGCCGACAATAGAATAGTTCATATAATTAGTACGCACAATAAAGGTAGTTCAATGCTGCTGGAGAGGAAAAGAGATCCAACCAAATAATGTACAATACTCAATATTTTGACATCGTGGCGTGGAAAGAAGTCAACGGCAGAATTGATTAATTGTTCTGAAGACAGGACGTTGTGGTGAGACATGATCTCCTACGCTACTAGGCGTGGTACTTGAAGAAGGAGAAGGATCTGTTTCCTGCAATTACCTAAAGGGAGCGGTGGAAAATTCAGATCAAAGATTTTACCGAATGTCAACTTCAGTTCAAACAACAGATCGCGTTCCTATGTCATGCAGTTGACGATTAAAGTGTATTTTCGAAAGCTAGTTCGTGAATTTTCACTGGGAACGTGTGTGTTAAAGTCAGTTTGGTTTTAAGCTAGGGGATGTAAACATTTATATTCTTGCATGTCAGGTCAGATTTAGTTATCTCCCTTGACTTTCCATTTGTGCGTTTAAGATTCTCTGTTCGAGATTCCTCTCGAACATTTGTCGAGATCTTTCCAGAAAGTTCTCGTTTGAGTTTAACTCACGCCTCGCGGTTATCCGCGCATGCGTGAATGTTTGAACGGGACCGAGAGACGGGATCCCGTGACAGTCGTGCCTGGGCGTTTGGCCGAGAAGGTGATCAGCCATGTTTTTTGCTGACTGTGTGTACGGGGGAAATAGTTTTGTGTTATAGAAATGTTGAAGATTCCCCGCTATATTTCTGAAAGCCAAGGATTGATGGCTGATATTTACGTGACTTATTTCTGATGCTGTCAGTGAAGGTAAGTAAGTACATTATATATTTTGAAGCCCGGCACTTATGCGGCTTATTTTGCCAGAGATTTACATGACTTGTTTTGTCAGAGGAGATACAGAGAACATTATATATTTTGAAGCCCGGCACTTATGCGGCTTATTTTGCCAGAGATTTACATGACTTGTTTAGTCAGAGGAGATACAGAGAACATTATATATTTTGAAGCCCGGCACTTATGCGGCTTATTTTGCCAGAGATTTACATGACTTGTTTAGTCAGAGGAGATACAGAGAACATTATATATTTTGAAGCCCGGCACTTATGCGGCTTATTTTGCCAGAGATTTACATGACTTGTTTTGTCAGAGAAGATACAGAGAACATTATATATTTTGAAGCCCGGCACTTATCCGGCTTATTTGGCGAGAGTCTTACGTGGCTTATTTCGTCAGAGAAGGTAGAGAGGAATTACTGATGTACTGCTAGCACTGCGATACCTGCAGTCTGTTCAGAGAGTCGTTGATATTGGATGTAATGAACTGTTGTTATTTCATGATGTGTGTGAATGATGTCCCATTGACAGTGTATTGATGATGTCCTTGTTTCTGTGGAGTTAATAAATCGTGAACAATCATACAACAGTCGTTTTCCAATAATTTCCTGAATATTACATGTGTTTTGGGGGTGTGTAATCCGTGCTTTCTTAATACACGCATTCGCTCATTAGCATTTGTCACCTGACACCCCTATCGCAACTATATAGACACATTCACGCCGTCTACAGTGGTGGCCAGTGTGGGGAACGAACCCACGACATTCGCGTTATCAGCACGAATGTCGTGGGTTCGTTCCCCACATTGGCCACCACTGTAGACGGCGTGAATGTGTCTATATAGTTGCGATAGGGGTGTCAGGTGACAAATGTTAATGAGCGAATGCGTGTATTAAGACAGCACGGATTACACACCCCCAAAACACATGTAATATTCAGGAAATTGTTGGAAAACGACTGTGGTACGATTGTTCACGATTTATTAACTCCACAGAAACAAGGACATCATCAATACACTGTCAATGGGACATCATTCACACACATCATGAAATAACAACAGTTCATTACATTCAATATCTTCTACAGTGGTTGGCTAGCTCGATGGGGCTATTAACAGCGATAATTTCAAGTTCAACTGTAGTGGCTTTTATTAGCTGAAAGTACCCGGCGTTGCCCGGAAGCCTCTCGACCTTACAACAGGGGAATCCAGTCCTTGTTTCCTGTGCAGAAATCCAACAAAATTAACAGTGTTGTCAGTACAGAGTTTTGTGCACAGTTTGTTCAAATCGAGTGCAGTGGTGGCGGTCCAGATTTTCTGCGAGCAAGTTCAACATGTTGGGAATCTGAGTAATGGAAGATGCCTGTACCGTATGTCATAGAGTTGCAGTATCCCTTCAGCGTTGGATCCTCTTGTCGCTGAACTGTGTTTTCTATGAACTTCATTGCTGCTGTTCTGGAGGCCAGGATATTTTTCAACAGTTAAAGATGATTGGCCGTTTGTTGTTGTAATCTGTGCCTCTGTGTTGGTAATTAGACCTTCCTCAGAACCATATGAGATCTTTGTGTTCTATGTTTAGGTCGTGGTGTTTTATGTTATATGTTTCTCATTTTCGCGGGCAGGTTGGGTGGAGTCTTGCAGTACATCCCACTTAACCGAGGGCCTACTGTAAGCGTTCTTTTGGGACTCTATTGCCAATTTCCCACAGTGGAAATCTCCAGCAAACATTTTTGCTGCGTATTATAGTCCACTGTGTTTGGTTATTTGTGATATATTTGTTTAGTTGTGCAGAGATGTCTCATTGTCGTTTTTGTTATATTTTCTCTGTTCTTCAGTTTTGATTAATTGGTTTGTATTTGTCTGCCTCCCCTTCCTATCGTTTATTTCTTTACAACTTTTCGTTTATACACTGTGTTGTCATTGTCTCATTGTTCTATTCGCAGCTGTCGTTGCAAATTTTGCAATTTTTCACTTTATTTCTGCTTTTCCCTTTATTTGATTCCTGCGAACGTTGTCGTTTGTTCTTGATAGTTGGTCTTTGTCTTTCTTGTTTATATTATTCATTGTGTCATACACTGTCAATATTATAATGCACAATAAGTATATAGGTGATTAATTATATTATTGATAAGTAAAGTAATTATACAAGTTCTTGGGCAAAGACTTGTCACCCACTAAGTTGGGATAAAGTGAGTTTCTCATATAATATATTTACACAGGTTATTGACCTCATATAATTAGACATAATGTCCACTTTGGATTATTTCATTGCACAAGGGAAATCCCTTGGCAAGACTGCGGAGAAATTAGAAGAATTTGCACTTGCTGAATATGCCAAGGCGCAGAAGGCCGAAGAAAAGAGACAGAAAGTGGAAGCTGAAAATATAAAATTGCAGATGCAGGCAGATGAGAGAAAATACCAAATGGAGATGGAAAAACAGAAGTTAGAAGCTGAAGAGAGAAAAAATGAAAATGCAAATGGAGGCTGAAAATAAAAAATTAGAAAGAGAGGCTGAAGATAAAAAAAATACAAATGCAAATGGAGGCTGAAAAACAGAAAGTAGAAGCTGAAGAGAGAAAACAGAAATTAGAAGCTGAAGAGAAAAAATGCAAATGCAAATGGAGGCTGAAAAACAGAAAATGTTACACGACGAAAGAGTCTAAGCTATGGAGCTGGAAAAAATAAAGGTAGTGAATATGGGTAATGCTCAAAATGAGACAAACAATCAAACAACTTCTAATAAGGCAAATACTAAATCATATGATATTAAATTGCCTGTTTTCAACTCTGACTGTGACGATATCTCGTTCTATCTAAATAGTTTTGAACTTTCATGCGAATCTCATAAGGTAAATAAATCGCAATATTGTGAACAACTTAGGAAGTTATTTAAGGGTGAAGCTTTGAATACTATAAGTATGTTAGAAGGTCCTGACGCAAATAACTATGATGTGGTCAGAGCTGCCTTATTAAAAAAATACCAACTGGATGAAGAAGGTTATCGCCTACGCTTTAAGTCTCTATTGCCGGAGACAGGAAAAGATATTGTATTATGATGTAGTATAACTTTTTTATGATAATATGTTAATGTCACTATACTACTGTAGGTTACTATGTTGAAAGTATAATATTGTAATGACACCTCTATTTTCGTAACTTATCATTGCAAGACATGTCGATATTATTATTTTTTTACATATATGTAGTCATGGGAGAATGTAAATTTATTCTGGTATTGTAATGTTGTTTCTGTACCCCGCACTTTATGGTGCGATAGTGGCAGCTCATATTTTTATAATGTTGGCACTTTGTGAAAATATTTTCTCTAAAGTTGTGAGGTACTTTTCTCACCCGACGCTCCATGGTGCGTCAGTAATAGTCATGATTGTCTGGGTTATCATGCTCAGGATATTATTTTTTTTTGTTAGAATACAATGGTGTTCATTTATACTATGCATTGTTCCATGTAATTGTTGTGACCACTGGCCTGGGTTGATTTGAAGACTGGTCCAAAAGGCACCAATTAGAGAAGTGTGACAGTGCAGGACCTCCTTTAAGTATTAACTAGGTGACAGGGGCAGGCCTAGTTGTTGTTTATTCAAGTTGTCAACTTAAACTATTGACTCATCTTCCAAGTAAGAGTATCTCTTATTGACTGGCCATCACCGCCAGAGGTAGCGATTCTTGGATGAGATATGGTTCGTTTCTTTTCACCAGGCTTCGTTCTTCCCTCCTTGTTGTTATGTAGCGACTAGCTCGTATAGTGGCACGTTTTGATGTTATTTAATTGCAGTTACTCCTTATTCACACACCCACTCCACAACCTTTTATGAATCAAACCAACTTACGTGGTGAATTTCCAATTACAACAGCTTTATTTACAAAATATAAGTTCCATAATTTTCCAACAAAGTGTATGTTTCAAAACTCCATTTCATATCCATGCATCCAGACCTTGACTCAATTTATGTTTCAAAGGTATTATTATTATTGCCTCTTCTGCAGACTCTTGCTTATACATATATGGTATGCCCAAAATTAATCCTCCTTTTCTTCCTCTAAACCTTATCTCTTGTATTTAACCTGTCAAGCTTAACTCAAATACATGCATCAATATCTATTCATAGTTCACATATAAAATCAAATAATGTCAGGTACAGCTGTTTGATAACGCTCTCTTTTCCACTTGGTAAAGATCAGTGTTGATAAAGTCTAACCTTCGGTCACCAGTGTTGGTTGTATGGTTACAATCGTATTCGAAGGGGTGTTGTCACAGTGAAGACAAACACAGGTCAACTCGACCTAAGCAGTGGTGTATTGTTTTGGAGTGAGGATACATACAGTACGCGAATGCTGGAAAATGTTCTGAGAGTTGACAATATTGCAATCTCACTCACTCGTGGCATGAAGTGTAAGACGAACTACTGTTTACGTTTTCTTGCATTTAATGGACACACATTTCGACGACACAGGAACAGGAAACATCAGACAGGTTGGCATAAATCATCATAATATTGATCAATGCAATGCACTATCACCTGGGCATTCATGTTGTATAACAGTTCAATGTAATGTCAGTAGACAAGCACTCAGTATTTCAGCACATATGTATAATCTCAGGCCTTACTGACAAATCGCGTCAGTTAAGAACCAATGTTTACTCATGGTTCCCTGTAAGAACCTCGTCTAAGTCTTTCAGGCCGAAAATTCAGTAAATGAATTTATGAATACAATGTCAAACCACCAGTAGTGGGTTTTCATATAATAGTATGCAGATCTCGATATCATTGTCTGATATTAAGGACATTCCTGTTCTCGATCGATGATTTTATAAGATTGAAACTTGGAGTCCAAAGATGGCTCCATCTTTGACTTTCGCTCACAACAAAGATAATGACGAAGCATGATCATAGGCTCTGTTCCTTTCATAAATATATGTGAATTAGACTCTGCATATCCTGTTCAATCATGTTGCGACATATAAAATATATATATATATATATATATATATATATATATATATATATATATATATATATATATATATATAACTGCAAGCAAATATGTCGTCTTAACATCGCTAATCAAACGCCTGTGCAGACGATAGCATGTCGACCTAGCTGAATAGGACTAAAGGTTCAATATGTCTGTTTTACCTTATTTCTCAGGAAAAACACAACAGCCAATAACGCGAATAACGCACACCATTCCCTGGCGTCAAGAATCAACACTGGGGAAGAATCTCTGATAATTCAATCATAGAGATAAACAATCTCCTTTCCCCAAAAGGAATCACAGAGCTCAAGACAAATCTTCAGACAGCCTTCATCTCGGTCCAACGGGGCGGAACCTTCTCACCTCCCTTCTTAGCGACACATCCGCCGAACAACCTATGACCCCAAGTTCGACACCAAAGATATAGTTCGACTTAGACATACAAAGATATTAAGATAAACGACATACTCGTCCTACCTAGACAAGAACTACACATAGATTCGGGTCATAGATATTCTGAAGCAAGAACAATCTATTTCTAATCAAACAAAGAATAGATCGTTATAAACCTAGATTTCTACGCCATTCGATATTCAGCAAAGATACAAGAACCGATAACTCACAAAATGAATACACATCGCCTAATCTGAGTTCTGTCCCTCTAGACTGAAAATCGTGAATTCAAAGATAAACATATTTTTATCAGACAAATAAATACACTTTTCATTTGTATGCGTAATCCGCGCGCCACACAAAAGAATATGTGCGCAACAGATTACCACACCCCCCGGGGAAAAAAATGAAAATCATTTTTTCCCCATCTGAGAGCAACATACAATAGGCTCACAACGCACAAATACTGCGCAGATGAGAAATATCTGGAATTTATAAGCCAAATTAAGGCAAAGTCGAAATATAGATCGACTGGTGAGAATACATCTCAACCTCTCAGAGAAAGCATTTCTCTTAAGCATAAATGTTTCCAGGGAGGTGTCACCAACGCATACTACTATACTTGCAATGACACAATGCATATAACAATTTCATATTTAAGCATTATAAGTACATGATTTACAAAAACGAAAAATCATCAACGAGTACCGGTGAATATATATATCAATGAACGTAGTGATAGTAGTGATACAATCACTATATTACAAATCACAATGTGTATCTATTTTGATATAGAAAAGAAAAATCTGTTGTCGAGTTGGAAGTGTTAAGAAGTCCAAGACTCAACAGTTAAGTGGAATTATGTGGGCATCTAGACAGAATGTCTGCCATCACATTATCTGATCCACGGATAGCTCGTACCGAAAAATGAAAAGGTTGAAGAGCAATCGCATATCGAGTAGACCTCGAGCTCTTCAAATTTTTACTCTGTATAGCCGTAAGAGCTTTCTGATCGGTTTCTAATATGAAATGGACGCCTAGAAGGAATCTTTGTAGTTTGAGTATTGACCAAACCATAGCCAATAGTTCACGGTCTAAAACCGAATAATTCCTTTCTGCAGCATTAAGTTTTCTGGAGATATACATTACAGGATGCAGAGTTCCAGAGTACTCTTGCATTAGTGCCGCTCCAATCCCAGTGGATGAAGCGTCACTACGAAGAACAAATGTCTTATCTGTAGTAGGTAACACTAAAATAGGTGGTGATGAAAACAAAGTTTTGATCTTATCCAAAGAGGATTGGCATTCTTGTGACCAGTGGACTATATTAGGCGACCCTTTCTTTAGTAGTGTAGAAAGAGGTGCCATGATAGAGGATAGATTCGGAATGAATCTTCCATAAAATTGAATAAGACCTAAGAGACTTCGCACTTGCTCTTTAGTCTTAGGAATAGAGATGTTAAGTATCTTAGTGATATTATGGTCCTCTGTCTTTAGGAAACCATGACCCACTCGATGGCCTAAGAAAGAAATTTCGCTAAAACCAATGCAGGCTTTAGAGGGTTTCGCTGTCAGGTTATACTCGCGTAGAGTAGATAGTAATTCAACTAACCCTGAATAGTGATCTTCCCAAGTATCGCTGAAAAGACAGATGTCGTCTAGATACGCGATGACATCTGACCGATAAGATAGAATTTGACGCATCATGCGTACGAATGTAGCTGGTGCGTTCATAAGGCCGAAAGGCATGAAATTACATTGAAAAAGGCCTCTAGGTGTAGAAAAAGCCGTAAAAGGTTAGGCGCGTTCAGATAAAGGAAATTGCCAATATCCTTTGGTCAAATCTAGTTTAGTGAAAAAAATGAGATTTAGAAAGCCTAGTAAGTAGCTCTTCTAGTAACGGCATAGGTTCAGCATCGAACTTCGTAACTTGATTCAATTTGCGATAGTCAACGCAAAGACGTATGTTATTGTCTTTTTTCCGAACAATAACCATCGGCGAAGAATATGCAGAAGTGGATGATTCAATTATCTTTAAATCTATCATCTCATCCAACTCCTTCTCAACCTGTGCTTGAAAATGTATAGGGATAGGATAAGGTCTGACCCTAATAGGATTATGGTCAGTTAGAATGTCATGTTCAATGACATGAGTTTGTCCAAGGATGTCAGTAAGGACATCCTGAAATGTTTGTAACATAGCCGAAACTTGTCGCTGTTCTCCTAAAGACAAATCCGGAGAAACAGTAACGTTTTTCCATGATTCACTCGAATGAAGTGGAATCATCGGAAGCGGAAGATTAACATCCGAAATACTTGTTTCCTCATCCTGTATTCCGGACAGTGATGAGTAATGACCATGTTGGACTGGTGAATCGTCCGTTGCCTGGAAAATAGGCTGTAAATAATCCGGACGTTCATGGAATTCCGTAAGCATATTGATGTGGAAGGTTTTACGCTTTCCATCAATATCGACAATGTAGTCAACATCGGAAATTTTCGAGATTATATCGTACGGACCTTTCCAAGAAATAAGAAGTCTGTTTTCCCTACAAGGTAGTAAAACAAATGCTTTGTCACCAGGACAAAGTTGTCGTAAGGTTCTTTTCTTATTGGCAAATTGTCTTGCCTTCTGCTTAGCAAATTCAGAAGAAGAAGTTGCCAATTTGCATGCTTCGATAATCTTTTGTCTCAGTGCGACGACATATTCGTAAGAGGATTTTGTGTCATCGGTAATATTATCAGCGGTTATGAGATCATGAAGTAAAGACATAGGGCCGCGCGGTCGCGCGCTAAAGACAAGTTCAAAGGGAGAAAATCCTGTATGTTCATTGGGGTCCTCTCTGTAAGCGAAGAGGGCCGCGGGTAAAACCCTGTCCCAATCTTGAGGATGATCCTCAGTTATCTTCCCTAGCAAGTTTTTTAGTGTTCTATTTAGCCGTTCGACCATCCCATTGGACATAGAATGATAGATACTACTCAAAGATCTCTCTATCTGCAGAGTCGACATCACTTGAGACAAGGTATCCGATATTAGTTGGGTACCATGGTCTGACAATATTTCTCCGGGGAATCCCAGACGAGAAAATATAAGCCAAAGAGCATCTGCAATGTCAACAGTAGTAATGCTCTTCAGAGGAATAGCCTCTGGCCAACGTGAACACATGTCCACACACGTTAAAATAAACTGATGTCCTCTAGCAGATTTGATCTTAAATGGACCAATGATGTCTATCGCCATTTTCTGAAATGGTCGAATAGGAATGTCTGCAGCCTGAATAGGTGCAGCATGGCGTGGACCTTTGGATTTGACTTCTTGACATACTATACAAGATTGACAATAAATCCGTATGTCTTTGTTCACAAAAGGCCAAAAGAAAGCCGCAAGAACTCTTGACTTTGTACGGGAAAAACCCATATGTCCAGCACACTGAGAGTCGTGAGCGTGCTGCAAAATTTTAACTCTCAAATTCTTGGGAACAAGAATCTGAGAATGACTTGACTTAGTGGAGTCTTGCACCATACGTACAAGTACGCCATTCTTCATTGTAATCCAAGATTTACGCTTTGTATCTTTATTCGGATCACCTTTTGTTGCGAGAGTGAAGAATTTCTTTGGAGTCGGATCATCTTCTTGCTGTTTAATAAATGAGTCACGAGAAATTACCAAGGGATCGTCTTGGTTATGCACTTCATTATCTTCAATAGATGAAGTTTGAGGCATATTAAGAGCCTGAGCTCTAGTAACTACAGCATTAGCAGTTTCCATATTTTGTTTTTCCCAAACGGAAATTTGTTGTGGAGTGCATTCTTTGACTCCGTGAATACGACCGATGATAAGATCAGCGATCGGATTCGGCAGAAGACATGCGTGTACATCTCCTGTAAAGAAAGGAGTAGCAATTCTAATGATAGCAGTAGAGTATTTCTCTAAGGTGCCGCCAAATGTTACACATTTGACTACTTTTCCAGTGGCACGAGAAGGATCTACAAGCGACTGCCTAACACCAATTGTGGTGCATCCAGAATCAAAAAGAACTGAGACTGGATTGTCATTTACTAAACCTCTATGTAAAACAAGAGAACCTCTTCCATCATGCGCGACTGACGCAGGAAGAGCGGGAAGAGGATGGCCACAACTTAAAGTGGACACCGTAGTTGGTTCAAATAATGTTTTGCATTGGGGGCACTGAGATGCTCTCCAAAAATCAAAAGCGGAACACGCCATATTATTAGCATCATTATTATCTTTGGTCTGTTTATAGTCTTCATGTGACTCTTGCTGTGCAGAGTTTCCATGATAATATGATTTATGTTTTTTGTATTGTGATCTACCTCGATTATTATTGCCTCTGTAATCATTATTATTTCCTCTATTGTAACCCCTATTTGGGTTTGAGTCATAATTCTCATGGTTACCATTATCATATTCATTATAATGAGTATCTCTATAATTATGGTCTTGTTGTCTCCATGATGGATGACTTGGATAGTTCCTATAATGACTTCCTCTGTGGAAATTTCTATAATTATGACCACCTCTGTATCGAGGGCTATCAGCTCGTCTCTAGTTCTTCGCAGAAGAACCCTGAAATGGTTGGTTTCCTTGGTTTTGATAACTATTATGGTTACCTTTTTTCCCAAACTTGTTTTGTGGTCCCTGAAATTTGTGTGAATAATTAGGGTTGTATGGTGTTGCTGATGCAACTGGCATACTCTCTTTAATCTTAGTGTTGCTAAGAGTTATGTCAGGGTGTGCAGTGACGTATTGGTCACAATATTCTTGCATTTCTTTTAGTGTCTTGGGTTACGCTCATGTAGGAATTCAAGGAATGGTTTATTAACACTTGACATAATTTTGTCCCTGAGCAACAAGTCCATAAGGGCTTCATATGTCTTTTCTGTTTTGGACAATTCAATCCAACGATTAAATGTAAGACGTGTCCTTGCAATGAATTCTGAGAATTCTACCCCTGATTCAGGTACCATTTTCTTAAACAAAATACGGTAACCTTCCTCAGTTAACTGGTATTTTTTCAATAAAGCTGCTCTAATAACATCATAATTATCCTTGTCAGCCTCTTCAACCAAACTTAAACTAGTTAGAGAATCACCTTTCAAATTTTCTGACAACTGATTAGCATACTGTGATTTATCCACATTATGAGCTCGACAAGAACGTTCAAAACGATCCAGCCAGAATGTAATATCGTCACTGGAAGGATTGAATGCTGGTACCTTGACCTTATAAGTAAAGGGTTTACCACTATTACCATTTGACTGATTAACATTACTCATATTTGTCAATTTCAATTTTTCTAATTCAAATGCTAAAAGTTCTTTTTGATGTTCATGTTCTCTTATTGCTTTTCTCTCCTCAGCTTCTCTGTCTAATCTTTTTTGATCAGCCTCTCTTTCTAATCTCTTTTCTTCAGCTTCTAATTTTTTTTCTTCCATTTGAAGCTTTCTTTCCTCAGCAGCAGCTTTTTTCTCCTCAGCAGCAGCTTTTCTCTCCTCAGCTTGCATCTGCAATCTTAAATTCTCAGCATCTATCTTCTTTTGTTCAACTTCTGCTTTACATTTATTTTCCTCTTTTTGCTTCTTTTCTTCTGACTTTAATACCATGGCAAATTGAGCAGTTGCAAACTCCTCTAATTCCTTACCAGACTTATCAAGGGATTTCCCTTGTGCAATAAAGTATTCCAATGTAGACATGATGTCTAATAATGATAGCAATCACTTGAAACAATAATGTAATCTATTAAATTCAAAATGAACTTGATTAATTAGCTCACACTCCCAATATCTGTTGGAAACAAGCCTTTAAATAAGGTCTTATATAATCAACTGTGTACCTTTAGTAACAGCAATTAGTCATCAGTTGATTATTTCTCATAAGTTCTCTACACAGCTAGTAGTGTATGATCAAGTATATTTTATAGTATATGTCAACCAATAACATACATAAACAAAAGACAATCAAGAAAAACAATACGAAAACATTTGCAGAAATCAACTAAATTAAGTAGAAAACTAAAGAAACTAATCACAGAACCTGTGACGATAACTGCAAAGGAATAAACAAAACAAATAACGCCACAGTGTATAAATATAAATGGTGTATAAAACTAAATTATAGGACAGGGTAGATCTACAAATACGAACAAATCAAAACAAAACTGAAGAACAGAACAAATATTACGAAAACAACAATGGGTACAGATCGTCACAGCTAACAGATATTGCAACAGATGTTGCAGCAAATTTCCAACAAAGAAAATTGCTCCCTATAGAACACTAATATAGGACCAATATGACTCGGTATATCCTATACTAGTCACCTCACCAACCACCCATTACATAAACACAACGAGAAACAAATACATGTAATGTGAACATAAATATATAAATTATGTGTATAATAGGATGTGTTGTAAAGAAGGCACAGTTTTACAGTAATGGCACAATTATTCTAATCAAAATAAATAAACTGCCACTTTATTGAATTACAAATTCTGGCCTTAAATATTAAAGTTCAACACAATAGCAGAACATAAGAAGGTCCATCGATGAAAGTAGGACTTCTGCCTTCACCTGTACTGTACTTGTTAAAAAAAAGTTAAATGTATGCTTGCAACCTGATTTGTAATGCTGTGTAATGTCCAACGGTAGTCTGTTGTCCAAAGAAAAATGTCAACAAGCGCTGACCTAGTTACAGTGTACGCTGACAGGACAGGTCATGCTGACATCGACTGTAGAGTTGTACTGCTTGTATACATGTGTGTCGTAACAGGCCACAGGAAACGGTCTGGTCTCAGTAGCTGACTTCTCAATCTCTGCTAGGTCAAACCCAGAAAGCTGGCCCACCAGTTGATAAGGATCTCTTTGTCCACTTGGTAAAGATCAGTGTTGATAAAGACTAACCTTCGGTCACCAGTGTTGGTTGTATGGTTACAATCGTATTCGAAGGGGTGTTGTCACAGTGAAGACAAACACAGGTCAACTCGACCTAAGCAGTGGTGTATTGTTTTGGAGTGAGGATACATACAGTACGCGAATGCTGGAAAATGTTCTGAGAGTTGACAATATTGCAATCTCACTCACTCGTGGCATGAAGTGTAAGACGAACTACTGTTTACGTTTTCTTGCATTTAATGGACACACATTTCGACGACACAGGAACAGGAAACATCAGACAGGTTGGCATAAATCATCATAATATTGATCAATGCAATGCACTATCACCTGGGCATTCATGTTGTATAACAGTTCAATGTAATGTCAGTAGACAAGCACTCAGTATTTCAGCACATATGTATAATCTCAGGCCTTACTGACAAATCGCGTCAGTTAAGAACCAATGTTTACTCATGGTTCCCTGTAAGAACCTCGTCTAAGTCTTTCAGGCCGAAAATTCAGTAAATGAATTTATGAATACAATGTCAAACCACCAGTAGTGGGTTTTCATATAATAGTATGCAGATCTCGATATCATTGTCTGATATTAAGGACATTCCTGTTCTCGATCGATGATTTTATAAGATTGAAACTTGGAGTCCAAAGATGGCTCCATCTTTGACTTTCGCTCACAACAAAGATAATGACGAAGCATGATCATAGGCTCTGTTCCTTTCATAAATATATGTGAATTAGACTCTGCATATCCTGTTCAATCATGTTGCGACATAAAATGTATATATATATATATATATATATATATATATATATATATATATATATATATATATATATATATATATATATATATATATATATAACTGCAAGCAAATATGTCGTCTTAACATCGCTAATCAAACGCCTGTGCAGACGATAGCATGTCGACCTAGCTGAATAGGACTAAAGGTTCAATATGTCTGTTTTACCTTATTTCTCAGGAAAAACACAACAGCCAATAACGCGAATAACGCACACCATTCCCTGGCGTCAAGAATCAACACTGGGGAAGAATCTCTGATAATTCAATCATAGAGATAAACAATCTCCTTTCCCCAAAAGGAATCACAGAGCTCAAGACAAATCTTCAGACAGCCTTCATCTCGGTCCAACGGGGCGGATTCTTCTCACCTCCCTTCTTAGTGACACATCCGCCGAACAACCTATGACCCCAAGTTCGACACCAAAGATATAGTTCGACTTAGACATTTAAAGATAATAAGATAAAAGACATACTCGTTCTACCTAGACAAGAACTACACATAGATTCGGGTCATAGATATTCTGAAGCAAGAACAATCTATTTCTAATCAAACAAAAAATAGATCGCTATAAACCTAGATTTCTACGCCATTCGATATTCAGCAAAGATACAAGAACCGATAACTCACAAAATGAATACCCATCACCTAATCTGAGTTCTGTCCCTCTAGACTGAAAATCGTGAATTCAAAGATAAACATATTTTTATCAGACAAATAAATACATTTTTCATTTGTATGCGTAATCCGTGCACCACACAAAAGAATATGTGCGCAACACTGTTGTGGCATCCTCATACTTACTCTTTAATGAGAGAGCGCATGAGTTGTTTTATAGTTATAAAATTTACCATTAACTCTTCTTTCCTCTCTCCTATATCAATCTGGTCAGTCTTATACTCTATTAAAGGCATCTCAATCAAATCAAAATTTATACATTGTAAATCCAACGTCGGCTAGTGCTTCTGTAGAGGCATTGATACTTATGCTGACGTGAGAGAGCGCATAACTTATCTCATAAATGTCAGTGTTGCAAAACCCTTGCTCATTATTCTTGTCTAATGACAATGCCTCATCTTCTTTATATAACTGCCCATCCTGGCTATCTGATAATAAAAGTTATCCACTTTGCATTTTTAATCGTGCCTTTGCTTCCATGTTCTCTTTTGTTGTACTCTACTTTAACTGTAAGCGTCATTAACCTCTGATAATAGGTTGACCGTATTTCTGAAACATGTCTCTCTTCATATAGTTTGTATAATAAAAGTCAAAAGTCATCTTACCGTAATCAAATGAATCCAAATACTTATAACATTTCCTACTAATCACACCTATGAGCTAGCCCTATGCTTAAAACACAGTTCATTCTAGTCTCCCGAATTGCTACCGCTAATCTGTCTAAGTCTATCTACTTGATCTGTGCAAACTTCTGTCACCCACAGGTTTCACTTCTTGAGAGCCTGGCAATTCACGTCTTGCCACGTTAAATTCTCAGCCAGGACTAATTTCTTTTGTCCTTCAAATCATTGTCCCATGATCCGTTTCTTGTTTTCCAGTCAATACGATTGGTCCATCGTGTTTCCTACTCACCTTATCACAAACTCACGCTTAATTCCACGCTGGCAACTCAGTGAGCTTTGTTCCATAACTGTTTACACCCTACTCATATTTTTCTCGTGCGTTTGTTTTTCTCTCTGCTCACAATGTCTGCAAGGGGCGTTATTTATTTGTTATCCCCCTTGAAGGTTTTTGCTTTAATGTTACTTTCCCTTATCAAGGTTTACTAAAACAATAATGATATGCAAATTTCCTATACCATAACTGTATACTCCTAGATATTATCTAAGTGTAAATCAGCCTTGTTTTCAATGACTTGGAATTAAAGGGTTCTCTCCCTTTCCCTCTAAGCACAGGTGTACAACCTTTTATCTCCCATCTTTAAGACAAATAGCCCGTTTCCTAGATTATTTAAATTTCCCAAACCATTTTTCATACTCTTTTGTCCCATCAAAAACCAAATCACTGATCATCCAAACCCTACGGCGACATTGTTTTCCATGACATATTTCTGCTTTCTGTATTCTCAGGGCATTGCTTCCCTTCATTTTTTTTCTTTTTCCTTCAGTATCCCATCTGGGCTTGGTTCTCGTTTTACTTTTCCTTTTTCTCTTTTGATGTCATGGCGTACTTATACTTCATACCTCTTTGAAGTTGATATTCTTCGTAGGCTTATCCCGTTATCTGTCTATACTTCATTTCTTTTGTACGTTACACTTACTCCTATCCCTCTTTTGTTCATTTTTATATGACTTTATATAGGGTATACTTAAGTGTAGATATTTGTATGCTACCGAAATCAGCTTATTCCTATTCGATGTATGGTTTCCCAAATAAAAATGATGTTATCATTTTTTCCCCTGGGGGTGCGGTAGACTGTTAAAGTCAGTTTGGTTTTAAGCTAGGGGATGTAAACATTTATATTCTTGCATGTCAGGTCAGATTTAGTTGTTATCTCCCTTGACATTCCATTTGTGCGTTTAAGATTCTCTGTTCGAGATTTCTCTCGAACATTTGTCGAGATCTTTCCAGAAAGTTCTCGTTTGAGTTTAACTCACGCCTCGCGGTTATCCGCGCATGCGTGATTGTTTGAGCGGGACCGAGAGACGGGATCCCGTGACAGTCGTGCCTGGGCGTTTGGCCGAGAAAGTGATCAGCCATGTTTTTTGCTGACTGTGTGTACGGGAAAAATAGTTTTGTGTTATAGAAATGTTGAAGATTCCCCGCTATATTTCTGAAAGCCAAGGATTCATGGCTGATATTTATGAGACTTATTTCTGATGCTGTCAGTGAAGGTTAAAGTACATTATATATTTTGAAGCCCGGCACTTATGCGGCTTATTTTGCCAGAGATTTACATGACTTGTTTAGTCAGAGGAGATACAGAGAACATTATATATTTTGAAGCCCGGCCCTTATGCGGCTTATTTTGCCAGAGATTTACATGACTTGTTTAGTCAGAGGAGATACAGAGAACATTATATATTTTGAAGCCCGGCACTTATGCGGCTTATTTTGCCAGAGATTTACACGACTTGTTTTGTCAGAGAAGATACAGAGAACATTATATATTTTGAAGCCCGGCACTTATCCGGCTTATTTGGCGAGAGTCTTACATGGCTTATTTCGTCAGAGGAGGTAGAGAGGAATTACTGACGTACTGCTAGCACTGCGATACCTGCAGTCTGTTCAGAGAGTCGTTGATATTGGATGTAATGAACTGTTGTTATTCCATGATGTGTGTGAATGATGTCCCATTGACAGTGTATTGATGATGTCCTTGTTTCTGTGGAGTTAATAAATCGTGAACAATCGTACCACAGTCGTTTTCCAATAATTTCCTGAATATTATATGTGTTTTGGGGGTGTGTGATCCGTGCTGTCTTACTACACGCATTCGCTCATTAACATTTGTCACCTGACACCCCTATCGCAACTATATAGACACATTCACGCCGTCTACAGTGTGGAAACAAGTTTTTCTTCTTTACCCCTCCATCACCTAGACATCTATCAAACCATACCATGTGATCAAATGGGAGAACACGATCGACCGGTTTGATTGCCCGTGCTTTAACTTTTTTTTTTGTTTTTTGTTTTTTTTTGTTTACAGACTCTTCCTCTTCTAAGTTTAACTTTTGTTGCGCGCGTGTTATGGCCATCTTTCTTATTTGTTTTCTTCAGATTTGCGCAGTGGCTGTACCATAGCCAATGAGGTTTTACTGAGGCGTGGTTATTGCTAGTTGAAAACAGTTGTTTTCTACAACAAACCGTTACATATTCCATTCACTTGCTACGTTCTCTTTCGGCGTTAATTGTGCTTAATACCGATCCCTGCTGTAGATACTATATAGAACAGCGGTAGGCACCCCAGCGTCGTACCGATAGGTTTGGAAGTTATTTATGGTCCCGTCTGAGTAGAGTGGATGGTGATAAGTACGTGAGAAATAAAGGTGAGAGACATTGATTTCACGGGTGAATAGTTTAAGGAGAAGATATGTCTCTGGAATGAGTAAATTTCTCTAATCCAGCCTATCTATACGACTATAACTTAGTACAAGACAATCTTTCCCTCGTCATACATATAAATATGAGTTTAACTACATACACACACACACACAGCTATGTGAAAACAAGACACACCAACGTGAAAAACTACGGTTAATTGGGTGTGGGTCTGACCAACACACAAAGTTAAGTTTCTTTTGTTGTTTACTATGTTACAGGATAGACAGTAAAGAAAAACAAAGTTCCTACTAAATGCTACCCAGTAAAGTAAACAATTGTAAGCAAAATCCAGGGTTGGTACAATTCCTGTAACAAAGAAAAATATTCACTCTCTCTGTCATACGTGGCCACTCAATCACTCCTTACCTACTCTTGGTGATATCCCTTGGAAATAAAATTATCCTGAATATAACATTACCAGTGTTTTTATCTTCCAAATTGGCCCCAGTCCATCCCCTAGCAAATAAGATTAAGGAGGTAGACGCCGAATTTGGTGGTTTATTCCTAGATGAACGAATGTCACTTCGAATAGTTAGTGTAGAAACCGAGATCTTGGGGGTCACAGTAAACAGAGGAAAATACTTCCAGTATTGAGAAACATCTGGTTGCTAAAATCTGTTACAATTGATAAATAATGATAATCCTATCGGCTGGCTCTATGGTGAGTGCCGATTCTGAAACAGCGTAACTCTTCTGGATAAAATCCGCTTGGATACGACTGTCAAAAGTCGGGAGTAATGTTATTTTGCTGCACAACCCCAGTGGGCTGATAAAATTGAGAAAAAAAATATTGCTGGGTTCTGTAAGTCCAGTTAACTTTACAAGTTAAAATGTTTCTTGTTTATCGTTGGCTCACAAATGAAATTGGTGACGCACAAGCCAAGAAAAAGACAACATTAACCCATCAGTAAATGAAAAAAACGATGGAAAAGACCGCTGGGCGCCCTTGTGATCAGGTCTGCTAGAAATAAAAACATTCATGGAAAAATGCTATCATTCTATATAGCTACAAATATGCACACGGAAGGGGACAAGACGATCTCTTATCCACTCCGTCAGTCCTGATTAAAGTTAACAGACACAGGTGTTTTCCTTTATGCCTAAACTATCGCACGTCTCCAACGCTGAGATTACAGGTCGGATGAAGGTATGCAACCCTCCCCGCCCTTGCTCGCGCTGTAACGATTAGCGTACAATGTCAATTATTATTTAATTATCCATACGCGCACTTACATAATTATCGTCTGTCGTTAATAGCTATTAAATTGTCGGCGTCTGTTGGTCATCGTATGGTATTAAATACTAGTCACTTACTATAAATACACAAAATGAAATATAACGTGAATTCTATTCTGGCGCTATCAGTCACGCCTAGCATTATTATATCAGTCAACTAAAACCGTCTCTTCTTGTGTGAGAAAGCGGGTGGTGAAATTAACATTTTAACTGAACAACTGGTATAAAATAGCTACGCTTTATTTTATTTCACTGGTTTTGACAGCTAGAACTCTAAGTGAATTATAATGGTAAAAGCTTTAACACTTTAACACGTAAGCACTAATTTCTATTACCAGAAAATCAGAATGACAATCCCCACGAATGCTATTAACACATTTTCCACAATGGTTCTAGACTACGTGTTTAGACTATCCGAAAAATTCTGAGTGACAACTGATAGCAGGTTTAAGAAAGCACAGTTTATATATCATCATGGTTCTCTGATCTATAGATGACGCTACTTTTCACACTATTGTGTGTACCAGAGAATCAGAACATGAGTTCCCAAGATAAAGGTTTTATGGTCGCTCTGTCTGGCGTTGCTAATCGACATCAGAGACTTAAATCCGTGTAACGGGGTTCTCGGAGATTTTGCCCGTATCTGAAGATCAAAGCTCGGGGTTTTCCCTCTGTGTACGAACTTCAAAGGGTACTCGGGGAAAAATTTTTGCCCGTGAGTCTACTTCAAAAAGGTCCGGTGTTATTCACGTGCGGTCTGTCAGGTATCCGATGATTGACAGATCAGCTCGCGTGAGAAACTTAATAAACAAACCTCATTCGCTACCTGTTATGACTGGCAGGTCACGAAAGTATGAAAACGCTTCGTTTGTTTATGTTCAAGGAAGGGAGGCGTGGATGAAAAATAAGCTTGAGTGAGTAAGACAGGCAGAAAAATGCATGGTTTTGCTAGATAATTATAGCACTCTAACGGGATTACAAAGACTGTCAGATTACCGTAGGCTATATTAAAGATAAGCGTAAATGGGAAAATCCTGGAACAAGTCAAGAGCTACGTATATCTTGGTCATATAATAACAGAAGATGGCAGATGTGAAACAGAAATCAAGAAGAGAATAGGAATGGCCAAAGCTACATTCAACAACATGAAACATATACTGACATCCAAACAGTATCTCATAAATTAAAACTGAGAATCATAAAGTGTTATATATATTCTGCATTTCTGTATGGTGCAGAAACATGGACGATGAATAAGCATTTGGAAGAAAGAATTGAGGCTCTTGAAATGTGGATATATAGAAGAATGGGGCGTATCTCATGGAAAGAGATGAAAACAAATAAGGAGGTCCTAGAAAATCTAGGTATGAAAAGAGAACTAATGAGATAGGTCAAAGTTCGGCAGCTAAAATACTTTGGCCACATAAAAAGGCATAACACCTTGCAGAAGACCATAACAGAAGGGAGAGTTGAAGGTAAACGTGCAAGGGGAAGACAGCGCTATAAGTGGGAAGATAACAACAGAGAGTAGAGTATGCGTTACACCCAGGAGGTGTAGAGATCTACTTTAAAAACACTGAGCTATCTGTACTTTGATAAAACCATGTATGTTTCCAAGTTTAAGAGTATTTCGAATTTGGAATAAGTACGGCCTTATTGTAACTTAATTCTGCGGGACGATGGTGTCGTGTAATCCCATCAACAAAACATTTTACCGAAAAGTTATACTTCACTTTAAAGAGAAGAAGAGAAAAGTCAAGCACAGACAGAATTGCCCTTGACTGGAACCCACAGGGGGAAAAAGAGTGGGGAGGCCAAAGAGAACTTTGAGAAGAACTGTTGAAGAGGAGGCTAGGGAAATTGGAATGACTTGGGCACAGCTGAAAAAGACAGCCCAGAATAGAAATCTATGGAGAGCAACTGTTTCTGCACTATGTTTCACAGGGAACGAAAAGGAATGATGGTGATGAAACAAAAGATGGCTGTCCATCTTATGCAGTTTGCAAATAAAGTGTATTTAAGTAAGTTAACTGGCGGGTTTTTCACTGCCAATGCTTGGTAAAGTACCTGTAAACCTGGGGAAACCGTGGTATTGTGTGCCGGTGGGAGAGGGCTATTCCGCAATTTACCTAGGTAAAATTTATTTCTCCCTTTCCGTCAGCTTCTTCTTCTTTTCTTCTTTGATCCTGTCAAAGCAGTCAGTGGCAATGACGCCCGATGGCGTCTTGTAGAGCAGCAACAAACTGCTTCCACTTTGTTCAGTCGGCGGCCATCCGTCGTACAGTGCCCCAGCTCTGGTTTATTCTTTGCAACTCGGCCTCCACAGTTCTCCACCAAGTCGTTTTTGGTCGGCCTCTCTTTTGTTTTCCTTCGGGGGTCCACAGCATAGCTGTTCTTGTGATGGCATCGGGGTCTCTTCCGTCAGCTTAATATGTAGGCCTACTAAATGATGCCTCAGGATCAGCCCGTGGATCACGTTCAATATAAAATATCCTATTTATAACTCGTTAGGGGCTGAACAAGTTATTTTTATCTATAAGTTTAAAAAAAATCTACAAGCTCAACTAAACACAAACAAGGTACCCACACGCACTACTAAATACAAACACGACACACACATGCTCCACTAGATACAAACAAGACACTTACACACATACTTAAACCACAAACCAAAGCAGTACAACGTACAATCAATTACTTATTTTTTTAAATTTTAATTTAATGATGGGAAATATCCAGTTCAACCTCTGATGGGTTATAATTAGGATAAATATTGTTTTCCATTCCAAATGATATGAATAATTACCGATACATGAAAGTGGAATCATATCTCCTGTACAATCATTGTTAATAGAGCGAATCAAAATTACCAATTTAGCGTGCATGTAGAAAAAAAAGAGATAAAACAAAACAAAAAACGGAATGGCAAGCAAAAAACACCAAACACAAATGAACAGGTGTCGGGGTGTAAAGGTCCGGGGTTATTAGTTAGACATTTAATTGGCTTTCATTTGTTATAAGTCATGTTTTATAAAAAGGTCACCAGACCACAATTACTATACGTTAACTTTTGTTCTTCTTAAATACTGTTTGACTATATTAATGCAGTTTCTTTGGTCTGACTATTCTAAACACCCCTTCTATATTTATGGGTAAATTTGAAGCCTGCAAATAATCTAATATTGGTATTCTCAGTTGTTCATACCTCTTACATTTTTAACAAGAAATGCTCTATATTATTGTCTTGAAGACATTCTACACAGTAAAGTTCGTCTATTCGGAAACTTTTCTTTTTTCCAGCAGTAGTCTGAGAAATTTCTTGTTACTGGGAATTTTCAATTGAGAAGGAAGACGTGCATTGATCTACTCAAGAACTTGAGAAGGTTCCACACAAAAAAAAAAAAAAAACCGCAACAGTGCAACAGACAATTCGCGCACGTCCGGTTTCGGCCGGATCTGTCCGGATTTCCATGCCCGAATTATGTGTCCGGACGGATTTAAAAAGACATATTGAAATATCCGGCGTTTATGCTGTAGACTAAATTTTCGTGAAAGATGCCATTTTTTAAATATTCCATTTGAATCCCAGTTCGAACAACCGAATTATTAGTCACTATTCTCGCAGAATCAAGCAAAGAATACTCCACACCGTACGCTTTTATGTTTTTGAATTGTAAATATTAGGTTATATTTTAGCTCAGGTTTTGTAATTATCTTTCTATATGTTTATTGCCACCTGTTGCGACAAAAACGTGAATATGCACTGATATCACAATTAAAATATCATCATCTTTTGCAAACTATAACAAAATTTTAACTTTAGTATTAAATTTAACTTTAATAATGATATTACTTATTTATATATACATGGGCCTACAGATAGGGCTACTCTAAATGCCAAAATTTAGGGCCCCCATGCTATTTCTAAACGAAAAGGAGGACAGTATTCAGTTTTATCATGCATACATGCCACACCTCGGAGATGAAAAACCTGTACAAAAAATCCAACAACCTGTACAAAGACTCGCAAAACATGTAGGCCTACAAAGACTAAAAAAAACATATCAAAAGAGTTAATTTGTGTAAAAATATTTTCAATTACAGTGGGCTGCATTATAAATGAGGCATGGGGACTTTGCCTTTTAAAGCAGGTCTTCACTTATTTTAAAACCCAAACAATAAATGTCTGAGTTTATTTTATACTGTAAAAATAATGTGATGGTGTCATCATTTAGTCTATTTCTGTGTTTAATTATCACTAACAGAATGGGAAATCCTGTGTTCAATAGGACCTTATAAAAGAATTCTGAGACACAGTAATAAGGGGAATGGGTTAGAAAACCTGTACAGAAATTATGTACAGAGTGTAGTCCATCGGCACACTAGGGGTGATGTGGTCAGCATCACTCTGGCCACCTTAACCTTCCCAGAGTTGCTCATGTACCAAATTCATGAGGCTGGGTCGACCCCGGAGCCATTTGCTGTCTAAAAAAATCCCATCTCAACTGGGGATTGAACCATGGACCACCGAGCCAGGAAGCCAGTGCACTAACCACTGCGCTACCATGGCTCCATATATATATATATATTTATATTCTTCTTCTTGGATCCTTAACCCCTGATTGCCAAAGCTGTCAGCATGGCGTTTTCTAGGGCAGCAATAAAATGCATCCACTTTGCTCTGTCGGTGGCCATCCTTCGTGCAGTGTCCAGATGGCCTACGCATAGAAATCAAAGATCTTTGAAATTATAGTGCAAATGTAGAATACTTTTAATGGAATCTTCACTTAATCTGTACCTTTCATGTATCAATTTGCCTTGCATAAGAGAAAAAGTCTTTCCCCTTTTACGTTGTGACCAGAAATTAAAATAATTTTACATGTCTCTAAGAATTCTGAATTTCAAATTTATATTTTGATTGTTCAGAATATTTAGTACATTTCTTATGAGCCAGTAGCTGATTGAATTCATCATGATTGTTAGCTGATTGAATTCTTCATGATTGATTTCCCTTTTTATAGATTTGTTAAAATTATTTTGTTTATCAGTGTCATCAGTGTGAATATCTTTATCAACCTACTGCTGTATTGAGGCTTCTTTCATGCATGAAAATATTGCAAAAATTTTAAGTGGCATGGTCCGATATTTTCCACATATTAAACAGAACTACAGTAAAGGCTATGTGCCATGGTAGCGCTGTGGTTAGTGCATTGACTTCCTAGCTCGGTGGTCCAGAAAATGTGGGCCTAACACCATATTCCTAATATGCCTCAGTGGGCATGTACTGAGATCCTTTACCTTACAATAAAGGCTTGTTGCATCAAAATGAAAACTGTCAAACAAATTTATTAGTCCATCTCTTCAGTTTTTGTAATTTCCACCTTTACTTTTAGAAACCGGAATTCTTGATTCTCACCGTCATTAAGAATGTCTTCCAGCGCTGTCAAGTTATTCCAAAGCTTAATGGCTGAGTTACTTCCTCTAGCTAGCAGGTTTTTTCTAAAAACTGATATAAGAAAAATATCCGGTTCAGCCTCTGGTGGTTTAAAACTTTAATATATAGTGATGTTCAATTGTCGATATATGAACATGGCATCATATCTCCTGTCCAGTTATTGAAATAGAGTAAATTAAGGTCTTTTGGCTGTGGCACATCAACATTTGCTGATAGTTTCTGAATACTTACTTGGTCGTTCCACTTCTACCGTGAGGTGTAGAGGTTTGTAAAAAAGAGCGCCTTACTATTCTATCGGCTGTCTTCCTCCTGGCTTGGTTCCATTCTAGTCCTCGGTCCTTCAAAGATTGTCTAATGTAGTCCACCCAGCGGACTTTGGGTCATCCTGGAGGTCTGGATCCCTGGCTGTTAGTTTCCCATGCTTGCCGTGGTAACCGATCTTCTCCCATTCTGCAGACATGGCCAAACCATCTCAATTGGGACTGTTCTACTTGGGACTGCAGGGTTGGGTTTTTAGGCCTTGACATATCGTCTGGTTGCGGACCATGTCTTTTCTTGTTACTTCAATATGACTTGCATCCATACGTCAAGACTGGGACACAGGTGGAGTGGTATACAGCCATCTTCGTCTTCTTACCAACTTGTCTTTTGCTTAGGAATCCTTGATTTATGGCTTGAAAAAGTCTCCCAGCTGCTGCTCTTCAGGTAGCCAACTCTTCTTTGATGCCTCCCTTCCGGTCTATGACAGCTCCAAGGTATTTAAAGTGGTCGACCTGCTCAAGGACCTGTTCTCCCAGCTTAATCTGATGTCTTCTTTCCTCTCGTGATATCACTATGGTTTTTGTTTTTGAGCTGCATTTTATTGAGCTGTTTTTTTTATTGTCATTCGTTTTGGAAGCTTTTGAAAGTCCAAGGATTGACTTATAGTCGGATCGGCCTTAGTATAAACAGTATTTTTTTTTTAACTTAAGACTTTCTGTTTTAGGCAAGGCATTCGCTTAACTATTTTATTACCTAATTTCAAATATGCTTCAGCAGTTTATCTTTCTGAAATTGACATTATTCAAAAATGTGTTTCTAATAAATGTAGTGACATTTAAATTTTCGACTGTTGAGGTTTCTTTAAATATTTTGTTTAATTTATAATGTTTGTTTCAATAAAATAGACTCCGGATTCTCCGTCATGCCGAAAAGAAAGTGCAAATTTTCAGACTACTTGAGAAATAAATATCCTGAATTCCGTAATGGTAGAGAAGAGTGGGAAGCAGAGTGTATGATTTGTGGTCCAGGAGCGTACATCTCAGTTGCAAATAAAGGTGCAGGTGATTTGGTGAACCATATGCACTCTGAGAAACACAGAAGAAATATTGTAAGTGAGAAACCTTCCAGCAGGATGACAAACTTTTTGGTAAACACCTCTGTCGGGCTTGATACAAGTGATCCTGAAGACACGCCTGCTGACCACAAAGTGGAATATCACGAAAACTACAACGCTATGTCTTGCTCAGTAAGCTTATTGTAGTTGTTAAGTACTGATTAAAACATTACTAGAAAGGTATCCTGTGTGAAAACTGAGGTTGTAGTTGTTGTTGTTGATTAACTAAGGCTGCTTAGCTTGTCGCTCTTTCGCAACCAGTGCCAAATTGAAGAATTTGCATGTGCTCTGTAGCTGTTGAGTGGTGCTGTATAGACTGTTTGTGATTGTTGGGGCATCTCTCCACAGCTTTCTTCTTTCTGTGGAGAGTCCTGAGTAAGTGAGCAGCACATGCTGAACTGTCTCATATGGATAGGTACAGAGGCTCATATGTGGGGTTTAATTAGTTTAAGCGCTTGTTAAGCCTGGTGTGTTCTGCTCTTAGTAGGAAGATTATGATGTGCTCCGCATGTTGTAGGTTATTGATGTTGTCATTTTTAGACTGCAGTAAGTTATATCATGTTGTATTGAAAAAATCTGTCAGTTCGGTGGAACGTAACATTTTGTTTTGCTGTTGTTTTTTGTTGTTGTTGTTATTTCTACTGATATATTCTTATGCATAACCTTGAAGTAGAATAAGTAATTAAAATTACACATTAAAATAAGTAGAATTAGACAGTAAGCCATTAATTTCTGTTGTTTTTTTTTTTTTCGGCTTTAACATATTTTGTTTGGTTCTGTACATGAGATCTTTATTTCTTACGCTCTTGTTATGGCATTTTCATAATTCTTGTCACACATCTGTTTATGAATGTCAGTTACCCTCTGACAGGGGAAACCCCTTCTTATTATTAGATTGCCGTGCGTAGTAACGCTCTAGTTGTTACTTCTGTAAAGCTTGATGTAAGATTAAGTGTTCCTGTTGCTGAAGTGGCATATCATACAAACTCACCTGTTTCTTGTGAAGAGTTTATTAAAATTATGTTCAGAATGAGCTTATGACTGGCTACCCTATACTGTAGAAATCTGAAACCACAAAAAACTTGAACCAAATTTTTAAGTTACGAACAGTAGACAGTTTTGAAAACATACATTATAACCAACAGAAACTATCACAGGGCTTTATGACTTGAGCAATAGATAAAACCATCACATGACAAATTTTGTGTTTAACTTAAGAATTTACCTTGAGAACAGTTGAATTTTAATCGCAATTTAATCAAAATGTAAACATCGCAGTGTATGGTATATACCAGTGATTCTCAACTTCTTTTTGCTCATTGTCCCCTTCTGAGTCTCATTTACCCTTTGTGGTTCCTCCCTCATAGTCGCTGTTGGGGGGGGGGGGATATGGCACAAATTGAGAACCACTGGTTTAAACTATGGTAGCTTATGTTTGTTATCTTATAGGACTGGGATTGGTATTTCAGCAGCATCAGCTAATCTGCTGAGTGCTACACTTGTTCTGCCTTCATAGACAGCTTGTAAGACTTTGAGAGGATCACTTCTGTGTAGATTACTAGATAAAAGTATACAGAACTGTAAGAATACATCAGATACGAGTACATCTAGGGGTCAGTGGGGGGGGTACATGAGGTGTAAAGTGTGGTTATTTATATCAGGTAATTGTTGGTTTAATAACTGATTATTAAACTTGATGTTTGTTGTGGTTCGTGTGTCAAGTCTTTTGGATGAAGTGGGCATGAATAAAAAAAGATACATTTGTATTTATATTTACTTACTTAGTCGTTCCTCTTCTACCGAGAGGTGTATAGATTGATTTACAAATTGTGACTACTGAATGAGAGAGGGATGGTCATAAGTAGCTCTAAAACAAAATCCATGGTGATATCACGAGAAGAAAGAAGACATCAGATTAAGCGGGGAGAACAGGTCCTGGAGCAGGTCGACCACTTTAAATATCTCGGAGCTATTATAGACCGAAAGGGAGGCATCAAAGAAGAGTTTGCCACTCGAAAAGCAGCAGCTGGGAGACTTTTTCAGGCCATAAGTCGAGGATTCCTCAGCAAGAGAGAGGTTGGTAGGAAAACGAAGATGGCTGTATACCGCTCCACATATGTCCCAATCTTGACATATGGATGCGAGTCATGGGCAATGACTACAACTCACAAAAGCCAGATCCAAACCTCAGAAATGAGGTATCTGAGGAAGGTGGTTGAAGTAACAAGAAGAGACATGGTCCGCAACCAGGCGATACGTCAAGGCCTAAAATGCCACCCCCTGCAGACCCAAGTAGAACAGTCCCAACTAAGATGGTTTGGCCATGTCTGCAGAATGGGAGAAGATCAGCTACCACGACAAGCATGGGAAACAAAGAGCCAGGGATCCAGACCCCCAGGACGACCCAGAGTCCGCTGGGAGGACAACATTAGACAATCTTTGAAGGACCGAGGACTAGAATGGAACCAGGCCAGGAGGAAGACAGCCGATAGGATAGTCTGGCGCTCTGTCTTCCAAACCTCTACACCTCATGGTAGAAGGGGAATGACTAAGTAAGTAAGTAAGACTACTGAATGGAAGTTTTAGTTGAAGAGTTGGTGAGTCATGCGTAACAGCATTTAATAGTTTACATTGCCTTGTGAAATTCTTGGGGGTCTCGAAAAGACGAAGAAAGCATAGGTCTAATGCACCCTCAGGTGTGGCGTACGTGGTAACTAATATGAGGTTGTGTATGGTGCTGGCAACCTCATCAAGTAAAAGAAATAGCCACAGAAGCCACTGCTGCAAGAGTATGTGAATACTTGGTGCAAGCATCTTGCAAGGGGACCAGCCACAGTGCTATCTCCGTGCTCTGTAAGGAGTGCAAAGCAAATGATGATGGTCAGTTGCCAACGTTACTTCTTAAACATTCAGTACCCCAATTAATATCAAAACAGGATGTGGTCAGGACTTTCTTTAATCCAGGGTTTTTGTAATGAATGTGTATGTGCAAGTGGATGTGTGTATGTGAAACTATGTTTGAGAAAATGTTTTTTTACAATAGTATAGGAAGAAAAGAATAAAGAATGGCCTGGAAGGGAGAAGATTGAAAGTCAGTTCTTTGTAGGGACAGATTGAAATGGTCTGGCCATTTGTTGTGTCATTACTTTAGCAACCATTTCTAGATGCTGACTGGGATAGATATTACATGAGAACTTCAGAAGTCTGGAATGATGATGGAATTTTTATAGATGTAGTATGAGATCAGTCAGTCACTACATGCCCATTAGTTCCCGTGGGTATTGTATATTTTTTGGAGTCAAGAGGTGTGTTCTGTATATCTTTGTGTAAGTCCTACTTCTTTCTTTCTTGATTTGTCTTCCCCATATATGGATTCTCTTTCAGTATTTTCATTCTTATTATACTAATTGGCGAAGCGGTTAGAGCGGTTGCCTCTTGCGGCAGAGTTAATGGGTTCCGGAGTCGAAACATGGAAGTGTCCCTATATTTTGTCAATTTCCCTGCCTGTGAACCACATGGTGATGTGTTTTCGTAGATTGCCTGAATTTGGTGGTAATACTTATTTTTAACAGCTCCCACTGGTTGCAGCCATGATTAAAGAAAGGTTCATATGCTTTCTGGGGAACTACTGTGCTATGGACCCCAGAAGGACTGCAAAAGAGAGGCAGACCAAAGACAACCTAGCGGAGAACTGGAGGCTGAGATGCAAAGCATGAACCAGAGTTGGGGCACTGCACGAAGGATGGCCTCCAACCAAGCAAAGTGGGGACAGTTTGTTGCTGCCCTACAAGATGCCATGAGGCGTGATGACCACTGACTGCTTTGTCAGTCAGTGGCTAAGGATCCAAAAGAAGAAGATACTTTCTGAGGATGTCATGCATGTTAGAAGTTAACAAGGAAGTCGTACTGAGAACAGCAGAAATGCTAAATATACTGAATGAGGTCTTATAAAAGTAGCAATTGAGAATCCTTGAGAACTGCAAAAATGCTAATTATACTGAATGAGGTCTTATAAAAGTAACAATTGAGAATCCCTGAGAACAAAAGTAGACCAGAAAATACAGGGTGTCTATAAAGTCCTTGTGCAACTTTAAACTTTAATAACTTTGAATGTATACATGATAGAAGCACACTGTAAATTTCTGCTTTGTACACGTTTAGATGTCAGCTTGAAAATGCTCAAAGAAAGCAGCGGTCAGCCTGAGGTTGTGGTATTCATCATAAACAGCATAGCATAGTTTATTAAGTTTTAACATAAAACAGTTAAACATTTTTAGGCTTCAACATAACTACCATCTTTCTTGGCAACTCGTTCAAACAGATTTTCGGACTCGTTGAAAACATTCTCCAGTTGCTGCTAGTGAATTGCTTTTGTGATCCTGACCTTAAGTTGATCAAAAGGTTGTGATTTTGATGAATAGACAACAATTTTAACTTTAAATATTATGCTTTTATAAGCCGTTTTCAGTGTGCAAAATTGTTCATGTTTAGAGTTGCACAAGGACTTTATAAATACCCTGTATGTTTATGCCTGGTGAAATTAAATGAAATGTAGTTGAAGCGATAGATTCCGCATGTACGGAAACCGTCAGTGAATATGCGTAGTAAAAAAAATTATGTGACACTTTCCTACACAGAAAGATTGTTGGGTTGTTTTAAAGAACGTGATCAATTTAATAGATGTTTAGAAATATAATTATGTGCTGTAACAAGTAAGTAAAATTTAGTTCTAATTTAGCAAGGGAGTAGCTTTGCTGACAATAAATGATGTACAAAAAATTGTATTTGGCCATTTTGTGCAGAATGCAAAGAGTTGCTAGTAGCCAGAATACCCTCTCACTGCAGATAATTTCCTCTAAATTGAGGCAGCTCATTTCTGATTTTCCGTACTGTATTATTAAAAAATTTGTTAGTGATCACTGTCAGATTTGTGGCTTTTAAATATTTCTTCCTTTTCTTTCTCTGCAGTTTTTTTTTACGTTCAAGGCACAATACATTTTTTTCCATTTGGAACTGTCCTGTTTGAACCATCTTTATTGAAGGGTTCCATCTTGCAGTCCGTGTAACAGTATCTGCCCTTATATTTTCATAACATGAGCCCAACCATTTCCCGCATAAACCTTTTTTTTTTTAATGTTGTCAGTGATGTTCTTATTGCCATGGGTTTAATTGTGTATAACACATTTCAGGCTGCGACAAAAGACAAAATTCTTGCAACTGCCAAAGAGTTTTTGTCATTCATAAACAAGTCTCCATCCCCATTTCATGGTGAGTATGTGGAAATAATTTATTGCGTTAATGTTTTCTGATCCAGAGAACCTTGAGTCTTTCTTTTGATTGCAGTGTCTTATATTGCTAAACTGTTATAAATGTTGTCGTTATATTTTTTCCTGCATTGATAAATATGTATCATCACTGTTTATGTTTTGCTCAAAGTTCATATTGTTACATCTTATAACGTTTTACTGAGAACTTCTTATCCTTATATCTTGTATATTTCTTTGCTTTATGGGTCTTCTGTCTGATATCTTTAATGTGTCCCTTTCTATGTCAGACATTTTGTATCAATTTACGGCATCATTTTCTTGATAAATAATTGAGCTACCAAAGAAATTGAATGTTGTTAAAAGAATTGTGCTGAAAGTAAATATGCTAAGACTAAGTAATTAGGGATTTTTACATAGAATCTTGGCAACATGTTGCTTTGATAGTTATGGGAGGCGGAATTAATGGTGAACTTAGCTGCCTTTTAGGAACTTTTGTAGCACAGTGGTTAGTGCACTGACTTCCTAGCTCAGTGGTCCATGGTTCGATCCTCAGTTGTGGTGGGATATTTTTAGACCACTAATGGCTCCGGAGTTGACCCAGCCTCATAAATTAGGTACCAGAGCAACTCTGAGAAGGTTAAGGCTGACCACATCACCCCTAGTGTACCGATGGTCAAGATAATATGGGCCTATCGCCATATTCCCAATATGCCTCAATGGGCTTGTAACAGGATCCCTTACCTTTTTTTAGCTGCCTTTTAGTACATTATTTGTGGAGCATTTGTAGGAAACAGTTGTGATTTGTTCATGGGTAAGTGGCAGTCAGAATAGATCACCCCATATGCAGTAAGATATAGTCGAGTGGACATATTCTATTCCTTTAATAAACTGGATTTTTTACCCTCACTGATCAAGTTTGTCAGATGGCTAAAAGTATTTTTAGGAGGAGATGTGTAAGAGATGATTAGTTGTCCACAAGGATAGTATTTTTGTAACAAGTAGAAGTGTTAAAAATTTATTACAAGATTTAAAAAAAAAGGTAATCCCCTAGAAGATATCGCTGAAGTGGAGTGAAGTGCTACAGGTGTCACCATACTAGGTCCAGTTTTTTTTTTCTTTCTTTTAAATGAGGTGAGGTGACCATTCCTTTCCTCACTGCCTTTGCCTTCCCTGACTCAAGAGCAGAGTCAGGTACCTATTTACAGCTGGGTAGTGTGATGAAATAGCTACCAGGTTTAAATCCTACAACCCAGTAACTGTGCCACGAGAGAAAAGTGCTCTAACTGCTTAGTTAATCAGACACCTTTTACAAGATTAGGGATAGATAAAAAGCTATACTGAAGCACATTAAAAACGCACCACCTGTATAATCCAGGAACAGAGTGTGAAATGTAAATATAAGTGTTTACAAGTTTACATATTTGGAATCTTTATTCATTTTCCTATGAATCCATGCTGGTCATTAATTTGTACATTTGATTGTTATGAAATTCATTGCATTCTGTGCAGGCAAGGGAGAAAACCAAAAATGCAACCAATAAAAAAATTCATTCACACTATCCTCAGTATCTGGTATGCCCACCGTGTGCTTGCAAACAAGCTTAGCAGCGGCTCTGCATGGAACGCACAAGTCTCTGAAGGAAATTCCGGGGAATCAAGTCCCATTCACGTGTAAGAGCAGCTTCGAGCTGTTGCAGATTAGCTGGAGAACCTTGCCTGTAGACTCTGCGTCCAAGCTCGTCCCACAGATGTTCTATAGGGGACATGTCTGGTGATAGGGCAGGCCAATCAATCGTCACAATGTTCTGCTGCTGTAGATATTGCTGCGTAATGCATGCGGTGTGCGCACATGCGTTATCCTGCTGGAGAAGCTGCAAGTCTGGATAATTTGTGAACGCAGGAGCAACCAATGCATCCAGAACCTCATCTCGATATGTCACAGCATTAACATTTCCTCGGAAGACGTGAAGAGGCAAGCGATGGTGAAAACTGAATCCTCCCCAAATGTGAATACTGCCACCTCCAAATTGGTTGTGCTGACGAACACAGCAATCTGCAAAGCGCTCTCCACACCGTCGCTAAATCCGCATACGTCCATCAGCAAAGGATATGTTGAATCTGCTCTCGTCTGTGAATAGGACAGCATTCCACTGCAGTCTAGTCCATCTGACATGTTGCTCTGCCCATTTCAGGCGCTGCTGACGATGTCTGTGAGTCAAGTTTGGCCCAACATAAGGTTGTCTTGCAGTAAGGCCTGTATCTCTGAGTCGTCGTATGACTGTCATTCGAGAGACTTGCCCACGTCTACCCACTATTGCTCTTGCTGTTTGACTTGCCGGGAGAGAACGATTCCTTAGGTGACTCAGCACAATATGACGATCTTGCGCAGGGGTAGTAGCTCGTGGTTGGCCACTCCGAAGTCTATCCCGGGCACTGCCAGTGGTTCCGTAACGTTCATTGAGACGTACAATAGTGCTGTGGTGGCAATTCATCCTTCTGGCAATGGCCCACGAGCTCATTCCAGTCTCCAACATACCAATGGCTCGTTGGCGATCGTTTTCAGAAGTCGTGGCATTTAAAGCACATGTACTGGGTGTTTTGTCTCAACGGCCTTTTTATACCGAGTATACTGCCACAACGCGTACACATTTTCAGGGTCATAGCTGTTGGGAATCGTGTTGCACGTGTAACTTTCATTGTTTTCATGTAGTCTGTACACAAACCCGTGGGTTGAATCATGCACTTTCCATTCCAGCAGCCATTCGCTCTCTACCTCATGACAAACACGGGGAAAATCCATTCCCACACTTTTTTTTTTCCAGCTTCTCGGCATCAGTATATATACCCGGTATCTTTAGAATTTGAGGCCTTCGCCATACCTCTTAGCCACTCCGACCGACCCCATTGAAAAGTAAATGTTACCAGTGAAGTAAAACTCATGTGTTCGATGTCTGGCAATAATATATAAAATGGTGATATTTTTATATTAATTAGAGCATTCTGAGATATATGTATAGAATAATTTGTCTCTGTATCTGAAGTATTTGTTATCTCTGTCTTTCTCTGTGTTCAGCATCTGTTATGTTTCTTTGCATCTTTGACACCTTCAGTGTGCCTGACATACCTAATCTATCTCACTGTGTTTCTTACATGTCTGATATTTCTAGTTTGTCTGTGTATGTGTCTGATATGTCTTTTTTTTTTTACATCTCTCATAAAACCATTTATTTGCTGTCATTTCTGTTTAGTGTGTCCATTATATATCTGACATATTTGTCTGATGTGTCTTCTTTTTTTGGTATCTGACATACCTCTTTGATGTGTCCCTAACTATGTGTGACATCTCTGTCTTTAAGATTGTGTGTTTGACAGATCTGTCTGATGTATCCCTCTGTATGTCTTAAGCATCTCATTTGTTCCTCCTCGTATGTGACATAGTCTCATAGCATGCCATATCAGATGTGTCCCATCAATCAACTGGCATTTCTTTGTCAGATATACCTCTAAATATGGCTGATCATCGTTATCACCATTTAGCATAGGCCTTCAACAAACTTATGCCAAGTCATCAGGGCCGTAGATAGGACTTAATAAGGGGGAATAAAAATTTTTTTTTAATGCATTATTACGGTACAGTATAATTTCCCCACAAATGTTTTTCACCAAACCCTGGGGGGGTTAAACCCCGACCCTCGTATCAACGGCCTTGCAAGTCATCCTGTCCCGTGCCGTCTGCTCAAGATCTTTCCATGTCTTCTTCTTCCCCTTCACGTCTGTCTCTAGTTCTCTTCTGTAATAGATGTTTGTTTTTTAAATTGTACCATGTGACAAGTAAGTAAAATTTAGCTCTCTTTTACTGAAGGAACAAAGTATTGCTGACAATAAATGATGTGAATAAAATTGTTATCTGGCCATTTTTTTTGCAGAATGCAAAGATTAGCAAATACTCATTCACTGCAGACAGTTTTGTCTATCACACAGATCATTTTCAATTTTCTGTACAGTTTTATTTAACAACATTTTTATGATCAGTGTTAGATTTGTGGCTTTTAAAATTTTCGTCCTCTTTTTTTTTTTTCCTCATTACTAAGATTTTGTATGTTTAAAGCACAATTAAATTCTTGCCATTTGGAACTGTCCTATTTGAACCAATCCAATCCATTAAGAGAAGAGTGATCATAAGCTCACATAAATGTACCGCTTCTCTTTTCTTATACAAAAAGCAAGAGGAGCTTTCATTGCATTGGGAAACATATGAAGAAGAGAAATCAAGACCAACGCAAAAATAAGAATCTTCAACTCAGATGTGAAGTCAGTCCTGTTGTATGGCTCTGAGACATGGAGAGCAACAAAAACAACCAAAAAGCTACAGACTGTTATAAACGGGTGCTTGTGTAGAATAGAAGGATTGAAATGGTATGACAAAGTCACTAATGTGGAACTGATGACAAGAACCAGACAAGTGCCGGTGGAACAAAACTTGAGAAGAAGACGCTGGCGATGGATAGGACACACATTGAGGAAACCTGTTGATAGCATTACAAGGCAGTCCTTGTTCTGGAATCCACAGGAAAAGAGAGACAGAGGTAGATCAAAAAATGCATGGAGAAGAGAACTGGAAACAGGTGAAAATGATGAGGAAAACATGGAAAGAACTTGAGCGGATGGCACAGGACAGGAAGACTTGGCATGTGTTTGTTGAAGGCCTATGCTCCTTGGGGAGCTAAAGGGTATTGATTGATGCACAACCTTGTATTAGTCTTATACATATGCAATTGAAATTTAGATTCTTTTTCGGGATTATAACATTTAAACAATGCTCATATGTTGGAATGCATAGTAGTTTCTTTCACTTGCAGAAAGAGCTTTTTTGTGAACAAATAAACATTTGGTTGTAAATGAATTCTTTATGAATAAATCCTGAATGTTGCAAAAATGAATGTAGAACATAACGATGCGTAAATATGACAGGATGTTGTCAAATGTGTTAATTGTAACGTATGTGAATGAAAAGAACAAAGAATATAATTCATCAAAAAGCAATTGTGATGTTTGCATTTTCTAAAGTTTCATAAACCGTTACTAGAAAAGAATCCTGGTAATGTTGGGTACTTACAGGTGGTTATACATAAATCTTGAAGAAGAACCAATTGACATTTTGACTGTTTTGTGCTTCTGATGTCACGTAAGTGCTGCTTTTAATTTGTTACACATTTTGTAAGTGTTATAAAGTTTTATTGTCATTTCACTGCTTAATTAATTTTGATATCAGTGTAGGCTTACAAATGTGTGTATCCTCATCTACAGTACTTTGTGACCAAAAACCAGTCAACTATCATTGCATTTGCTGTTGGTGGTGGTTTTGAACCTGGAAATGGTTTTAGTATTATTGGCGCCCATACAGACAGTCCTTGTTTGAAGGTGAGTTAACTTTTCTATATTGTACTCATCTTTGTACTTAACATTTGACGGTTGCAATTTTATACATTTTTTTAAAAATTAACCAGTCAGACAGAGAGAGCACACTGCTGCCTTGCAGGTAGGCTGGGGACAGTCAAAGGCTAAGGAAGGCAACCAGTCATAAATGCCTGTTGAAATCAGATGCACTGGGCCACAGGCCTAACGAAGCAGTGCAATGTACGCCACTTGAAACTGACTACTGCTTTCTTTGAAAACATTCAAGTAGATGTCTGAGAGTGTACGAAGAAGTACTCATCTGTCTTTAGTTTTCTGTGTGCATAAGTGGTTTTTTTTTTTTTTTTTTTTTGGTCAGCTTCCATGAGGATGATGCGAGAGAAGTCCCTGTTGATTGGATAAGTTTTCCTTTTTTTAAACACATTAACTACCGTGAGGCTTTTGAAATCCTATCATTTGGACCGCGAGCCGCTCAGAGCGGCGATCTATTTTTAGTAATAAAACGAATAAAAATGTACTGAAACACTTTCTGATCTGGTTTGAGATTTTAAATTGCCACCGGAAAACAAATTCCCAAAGCATGGTTGTTGTAGAACACCTGAAAATTGATATTATGTTCATATTTTTCAGCATTTTGGGTTAGTTACCAAATCGTGTAAAACTATTAACCGTGGCAACTAGTGATAGGACCACAAAAAATGCTTGTACATCTCGTCTAACGGCTGAATAAGCTAGAAACTTATTTCAACAATTGATTGATAGATCTAGCGACGAGGACAAGAGTGAAAACGATGTGCACATTGATTGAAATAGTGATTTTGATAGAGATGGGGCACAAGCAGTTATAATTGTGAAAATATTGCAAGTCCTTGGCCATCGGAGGGCCATTAAATAGCAACAACATCTATTAGAGTTACAAATGGTGCTTATTGTAATAGTACATTCATTTATCTTTAAAATGACGTGTAATTCATAAAAATCTGTAAACAATTACGAAAACTACAGCTTTCTTTGTGCAAACACCTACAGGATGAAAATGGGAAACAAATTTAATTCGGCCGCAGTGTGTTTTTCAATTCGGTAGTTACTTACTTACTTAGTCGTTCCCCTTCTACCGTGAGGTGTAGAGGTTTGGAAGAGAGAGCGCCAGACCATTCTATCAGCTGTCTTCTTCCTGGCCTGGTTCCATTCTAGTCCTCGGTCCTTCAAAGATTGTCTAATGTTGTCCTCCCAGCGGACTCTGGGTCGTCCTGGAGGTCTGGATCCCTGGCTCTTTGTTTCCCATGCTTGTCGTGGTAGCCGATCTTCTCCCATTCTGCAGACATGGCCAAACCATCTTAGTTGGGACTGTTCTATTTGGGTCTGCAGCGGATGGGATTTTAGGCCTTGACGGATCGTCTGGTTGCGGACCATGTCTCTTCTTGTTACTTCAACCACTTTCCTCAGATACCTCATTTCTGAGGTTTGGATCTGGCTTTTGTGGGTTGTAGTCATTGCCCACAACTCGCATCCATATGTCAAGACTGGGACATAGGTGGAGCGGTATACAGCCATCTTCGTTTTCTTACCAACCTCTTTCTTGCTGAGGAATCCACGATTTATGGCCTGAAAAAGACTCCCAGCCGCTGCTTTTCGAGTGGCCAACTCTTCTTTGATGCCTCCCTTTCGGTCTATAATAGCTCCGAGATATTTAAAGTGGTCGACCTGCTCCAGGACCTGTTCTCCCAACTTAATCTGATGTTCTCTTTCTTCTCGTGATATCACCATGGATTTTGTTTTAGAGCTGCTTATGACCATCCCTCTCTTCTCCAGCTCTTCCTTCCAGACTTGCAGGTTGGATTGGAGATGTGCCTCTGATTTAGTAATCAGGGCAACATCATCAGCAAATGCCAGCTCCGAAATATAGACCTGTCTCATCTTCCAGTACCCCACTGAATACTTTCTTGTTCTCTCCTTACATGCCTTGATGACATCGTCCATAAGGAGTATGAAGAGGTAAGGTGATAGGATATCACCTTGTCTTACACCAGTGGTGGTCCTGAACTCTTCTGACTTATGGTTTGCTGTCCTCACATAATTTCTGCAAGACTTGTAGAAGCTCTGTATAGCATGAATCAGAGGTGCTGGAATGTTCTTCCTTGCCAAACAGTCCCAAAGTTTGCTCCAGGGGACCCTGTCAAACGCCTTTTCCAGATCTATGAAACAAAGATGGATCTCACTCTTATACTCAAGGGCCTTTTCACTCAGCTGTCTGAGTGTGAAGATTAGGTCCTGAGTACTTCGGTTTGCTCGGAATCCGCACTGGACCTCATCCAATTGTGGCTCAGCTAGGCGTCAGAGTCTCTGCTCTAGGATTCTAGAGTAGATTTTACCAGGGACACTGAGAAGGGATATGCCTCTATGGTTTCCACATTGTCGATTGTCACCCTTTTTGAAAATTGGTGTTATGATGGCAATCTCCCAATCCTTTGGTATGGTCTTGTTGCACCATGCTGCCTGTAGGACCTTTAAGAGTAATAGGTCGCCTGATGCTCCCATGTACTTAACCATTTCTGGGGTTATACCATCATGCCCTGCTGCTTTGCCCATCTTGATTTTCTCGAGTTTTTTTTTTTTTTTTTTTTTTTTTTTTCGTTCGCCCGCTAATACTCGAGGCGAAATCTCAGGTTATTATTTTATGTCTAACCTGACATTGATTTTACGTGAGTATCCCTTTATTTCTTGTACAGAGACAGGTGTCCCTCGCCATTCAGGCAAATACTCGCCGATTTCGGAGGTACCCATTGCAGCTGGGTCGGCTCAGGAGCCGCCAGTCCCTGGTCGACGACACTCCTTCAAATGTCCTCGCCAGGTCTCGAGTTAATCCAGTCCAAATCCCGGTCGACGAAAAATCCTCAAATGCCGTCGCCCGGGTTTGATCCTGTATCACCCGGTCGCCAGAGCGGTGTTGTAACCACTACGCTAGCGCGGCTCCCATTTTCTCTAGTGCTGCCCTCAGTTCTTCCATCTTTATGTCATCTTCACCATCATTGGTTTCCTCTTCTGTGTCAGTGGTTATCATTTCTGATGCTTCATCATGCTCACCATCCAGGAGTTCTGAGAAATATTCTTTCCATCTTTCCATTACTTCCTTCGGGGCAGTAAGCAATTTGCCTTGCTTGTCCTTTATAAATTTGAAAGGGCATTGTTTTTCTTTCTTCATGTTCTTTAGGGTCTTATAGAACAATTTCTGGTTTTCTTGTGCATCTTTTTCTAGCTTTTCTCCAAATTCTTCCCAGGACTTCTGTTTTGCTGCTAGCACTGTGTTCTTTGCTTCTGTTCTGAGTGTCACATATTCTCTATATTTTTCCATTTGTCCTGTTGTGTTTTTAGCTCCTAAGTATTGTTTCCATGCCATTTTTTTTCTCTCTTATTTTCTCTTTGACTTCCTCTGTCCACCAAGGTGTCCTCTTTCTCTTGTTCCCAAGTCGGACTTCACCACATGCTTCTGCAGCAGCTGTCATTATGATGTCCTTGAATTTATTCCAGAGGGTTTCCAAGTCATCAGGTCGTTCTTCTGTGTTGCTCACTGCTGTAGCAATAAGCCCCTGATATCTGGTCTTAATTTCTGGCTCTCTCAGCTTGTAGGTCCTAATGCTCATTTCTCCTGCTCGTTTACTTGGTTTCTTGCGTGATGTTGGGCAGTTCCTAGGCTGAGCAACTCTTTCAGTTGTTCGTTTGATTGTTAGCAGGTAGTGATCACTTCCAATCTCTGGCCCCCTCCAGACTCTTGCATCTCGGACATATCTGAATGAGCTTCTCCGAACAATGGCATAGTCGATCACTGACTTCTCATTCTTGGTTGGTTCACATCTAGTGTATGCATGTATGCGCTTATGGGGGAACTTTGTGTTTGTAATGATCAGATTCTGCTCACTGCAGAATCTAAGGAGTCGCTTTCCATTGTCATTGAGAGTATCTTCTCCATATCTTCCGATAACTCCACCCCATCTAGCATGGTCATTTCCAACTCTGGCATTAAAATCTCCGAGCATAATAACTTCATCTAGGCAGTCATCCACTGTCCTTTGAAGCAGCTCAAAGAATTCCTCCTTGACCTCTGCTCTCTCATCCTCATTTGGCCCATACACTATGACCAGGTTGACTATGGTTTCTCCTTCTTTTAGTTTTACAACCATAATGCGCTCCGAGACAAAGTTCCATCCCTTGATACTATCTTTTTGATTTTGGGCCACAATGCAACCCACGCCCCCTTTAGCTCTTTCAGATATGGGTACACCACTGTAGAGCAACGTGTTGCCATCGAGATCCATGACTCCTTGTCTTATTTTCTTTGTTTCCGTTATAGCCAGGATTTCTAGTTTTGCTTTCCTCATCTCTTCCACCAGCTTCTCTTCCTTCCCATTTATACTTCTTGTGTTCCAAGTTCCATAAGTCGTAGTCCGTAGTCCGTTCCAGTTTGTCGCCTTTAGAATCAGTCCGGTTTTCTCTCTTGTAGTTCGCGTAATCATGATTTAAAGCAAACAGGTGATTGGCCTGTTGTGCCTTTGCATGGTGGAGGGGCTGCCTCCTTACGGCCTCCATGCAGGCCGCCCTCCTCCTTTTTCATCCGGGCTTGGGACCGGCATTGGCGGAGCTCAATTCGGTAGTTAATGTGTTAAATTATTTGTTAGACTCATTCATTTTTGCCTGCTTGAACATGTGTTATTTTATTTGTGTAAATGTAACGATTGAGAGGGCACATGCTTGTTGTCTGAGCTGCAGCAGGTCTTATATTAGCAGGTGTTGACACTGTATCAAAAACTTGCCCTTCCCTTAAGTCTAATAAAGATTCATGCCGAGCCTTCCTGTTCTGTGCCATCTATTTAAGGCTTTTCAATGTGTTCTTCATCCCTTTCATGTCTGATTCCGATTTCCTTCTCCGTGTGTTTTTCAGTTTGCCTCTACTAATAATTCCAGAATAAGGACTACCTTTTAATGCTGTCATCAGGTTTCTTCATTATGTGTTGCATGCAATGCCAGCATCTTCTTCTTAACTCTAGTTCCCATAGGGCATATCTGGTTCTTGTCGTCAGTTCCACATTGGTGATCTTGTCACACCATTTCAGTTCTTTTGTTCAACACAAGCAACCATTTTTGGAAGTCTGTTACATCTTGATTGACTTGTCCATGTTGCTGTTGAAGGTTTTTTTCAGCTTTATATTTCTAATTATGAATTGATTCCCAGTTGTGTCATCATCTAGGTAGATTACTTAGTCTGATAATGTCACAGCCTCCATCTTCACCTTTATGAAACAATTTCTAACACCAATAATAAATGACTTGAGAGACCTAGGCAACTAGAAGGCCATAATATTGCATCACACTAACAGTAAATTAATATTTTCTCTCCTATTTGGAACCCCTTTGGGCTTAGGGCCTTATTTGAACACATACTGTAAATATGTGTAAATCTACCTCTGCTGACAATCCATTAATTCTTGATGTAGGACTATGCTAATTCAGTTTGCATGTTTCTACTCTTAATAGTAGATCTTTATATTGTCCCAAAGTCACTTATAAATTTGCTTATACATTACATAAATTCTTTAACTGTAAACTGATATAGTTCTTGCACAACAAGTTGTAAACTACTTTACTCCACATAATTTTGTTATCTACTTTAAGCATTTGTAGTTCACAAACATCACTTTGTTACTGTAAACTTTTTTTTGTTTTCCAGACTTCAGTTTGCTATATAAAACTGTTAAATTTCACACACTTAAATTCCATAGCTGTGAAGTTATATAACTTACATGTTTTACAGACTTCAGTTTACTGCATATAAACTTTATTTGAATTAATAAACCGTTGTTTGAAAAGAAAAATCTTTTACAACATTCACACTTTACTTTCGGTGTTCACAGAAACTTGTATTCATGTTGTTTCAAGCATGCACAACTTTTGACCAAAATATTTTGAGATGATATAAGCCTTTTTAATGTTAAGATATCTGAATAATCTTTCATATATGGCAAAAATATTTTACTGCCACAGAAATCTGGCAGATTTTTGTGACTGTTTGTTATATTATAAAATGAATGCAGCATTGCCATTACAAGTATTATGTTCCATACTTAAGATCACACTCGGATGCTTCTTTCAGGTAAAACCAGTGTCTAACAAAGTTAAGCAAGGATTCTGTCAGGTTGCTGTGGAATGTTACGGTGGTGGAATCTGGAACACATGGTTTGACAGGGATTTAACAGTTGCCGGTCGAGTCTTGGTCAAAGACAAGGTAAGCTTGTGAATAACCACTGCACAGCTAGTCATATAAGAGCACTTGAATACTTTAGTACAGACTTCTTGCAAGAGGGCTAGCTGCAATGGTGGTTTCATGCTCCAAAGGGATCAGAAAAGGAAATGACGATGATGTATTGGCAACAAGCAGCAGCCATAAGAATTAACAACCAAACTGACCACCAAGTTGTTAGGCAGGAATGTGTACTAGCACCTGGTCTGTTCTCACTGGTGAAAATGTGATATCTGCAAAGTAGGCATTCTTTTCACATGAGAAGGAAGGAGTCCACTTTCTTCTTCTTCTTCTTCTTCTTCTTCTTTGATCCTTAGCCGCCGACCGTCAAAGCAGTCAGTGGCCATTACGACTGGTGGCGTCTTGTAGGGCAACAACAAATTGATTCCACTCTGCTCGGTCGGTGGCCATCCTTCGTACAGTGCCCCAACTCTGGTTCATTCTTTGCATCTCAGCCTCCACAGTCCTCCGCCAAGTTGTTTTTGGTCGGCCTCTCTTTCATTTTCCTTCAGGGGTCCATAGCATAGCTGTTCTTGTGATGGCATCGGGGTCTCTTCTGAGGACATGGCCAACCCAGCTCCAGCGTCTGCCAGCTATGATGGTGTGCATGTCCTCTTGCTTGCTCCGAGTAAGCAGATCTTGGTTGGTGATGGTATTCGGTCAAAAGATTCAGAGAATTTTTCTTAGGCATGTTGTGTGAAAAGAGGACAATTTCGACATTTCCTTCTCTGTAACTCTCCAGCTCTCCGCGCCATGAATCCACTTTCATCGGGCATGTAATGAGAAGAGGAAAGTTGTAATACACTGTATAGAATTGACGGAAAAGAGATATGGAAGATGACAAAGAAAGACGATGCAGGACAGTTTGACATCATGGCATGGAAAGAAGTCAACAACAGAATTGGTGCACAACACTGGGTACAGGAGGTTGTAGAGGGACATGAATACTTACGCTGTCAGAACATATAAGGAGAGGAAACCTGAGGCCTGTAAACAGTAAATAAATAAACAAACAACACACAAAGGTATGTTATCAAGCACTCGGTAAGAAATAAAGAAGTAGAAGACTAAACAACAGAAATACAACAGAGGCGATAGGTTACCGGGAATCGAACCAGGACCTCCCAAACTGCACCCACCCACCTAGCCACGGGAGCGAATCACCACTATCCACTATGTAAGCTGTAGCTGGCAGAGTGGATAGTGGCGATTCGCTTCAGTGGCTAGGTGGTGGGTGCCGTTCAGAAGGTCCTGGTTCGATTCCCGGTAAGCCTAGCACTTCTGTTATTTTTCTGTTGTCTAGTCTTCTACTTCTTTATTTCTCACTGAGTGCCTGCTAACATACATTTGTGTGTTGTTTGTTGATTTATTTACTGTTTACAGGCATGACACTTGATGATGTTGATTTGGGAAATAAGTGAACTGATTGATTATGAGAAATTATTTTTATAATATACTGGTAAATTTATCAGAAATATGGGAGCCGCGCTAGCGTAGTGGTTACAACACCGCTCTGGCGACCGGGTGATACAGGATCAAACCCGGGCGACGGCATTTGAGGATTTTTCGTCGACCGGGATTTGGACTGGATTAACTCGAGACCTGGCGAGGACATTTGAAGGAGTGTCGTCGACCAGGGACTGGCGGCTCCTGAGCCGACCCAGCTGCAATGGGTACCTCCGAAATCGGCGAGTATTTGCCTGAATGGCGAGGGACATTTGTCTCTGTACAAGAAATAAAGGGATACTCACGTAAAATCAATGTCAGGTTAGACATAAATGATAACCTGAGATTTCGCCTCGAGTATTAGCGGGCGAACGCAAAAAAAAAAAAAAAAAAAAAAAATCAGAAATATGATAATGTCTGGAATCTGATGGAAGGCAGGGATGACTATAAAAAGTAAAGGTAAAGGATCCCGAAACATGCCCATTGAGGCATATTGGGAATATGGGGTTGGGCCCATATTTTCTTGACCATTGGCACACTAGGGATGATGTGGTCAGCATCAAGCCGGCTGCCTTAACCTTCCCAGAGTTGCTCTGGTACCCAATTCATGAGGCTGGGTCGCCCCCGGAGCCGTTTGCGGTCTAAAAAATCCCACCTCAACTGGGGATCGAACCATGGACCACCGAGCTAGGTAGCCAGTGCTCTAACCACTGCACTGCCTCGGCTCCCAGGGGTGAATATGGTAATATGATATTATTGATAAGAGAGCATTTTCATAACTGTTAACACAGTCTTGATATTGTTATGGTCCATGTTTTATAGAGTTACAATAACCTGATGAAACAGTAAAACATTTATGGTACATTTGTAATGAACTTAAGAAACATTTATTGGACAGAATGATGAGAGTATCAGTCATTGCCTGGTACACATTCCAAGACCAATACTCCGCATTCCACATCTGGCCATCCACCTCCAGCGAGACATCAATGAAAGTTTCGGGCCCAATAAGGAAAATCATTTGTAAGTTGTCTGTTTCTAGATAGTTTTATTATTTGAATAATTTTATCTTACAGCTGTACCATGTGTTCATTCAAAGAACTATCTCATGTTCATTCAAAGAACTGCCTTGTGTTCATTTAGAGAACTGTCTCCTGTTTATTCGAAGAACTTTCCTGTGTTTCATCGGAGAATTTTCCTGCGTTCATTCAAAGAACTGTCCCATGTTCATTCAGAGAATTGACCCATGTTATTCAGAGAATCGCCCCACGTTCATCCAGAGAATTGTACCAAGTTCATTCAGAGAACTCCCAAGTTTATTCAGAGAATTGTCCCATGTTCATTCAGAGAATTGTCCCATATTCATTCAGAGAATTGTCCCATGTTCATTCAGAGAGTCATCCCATGTTCTTTCAGACAACTGTCCCCTGTTTATTCAGAGAGCTGTCCTGTTCATTCAGAGATATATACTGTAGAGCAGAGAAAAGCTGCAAAGCTTACATTCTAGAGATATCAAAGTTGAAATAGCATAGATTATGAATTTCTGAAAAATCACTTGCAGAAGATTAAAAATACCATGGCTGCATATTCACCACAGACAGAGGTTTAGCAAAGGGATTGAAAAGATGAGAAGTCGTCAGGCCAATGAAATGACATATCGGCTCACGTCAATTATTAAGCATTCAATAATCCTAATGGCAACAAAGAATCAGCTGGTAAATACAATACTCTTTATACCAGCATTGTACAGAATGATGGACGGAGGATACGTCTATAGAAAACTGAAGGAACTGAAGCAGCCAGAAAGCAAGGAACTTTGATTTGTTGATTATTGTCTTAATGACAAGTCAATATCATATTTGTAATGATAATGAGTTAATTGAGATAAACATTAATGATTGCTAAGTATAATCATGAAAGACTGAAAAGATAGTTATTGTTTAATTGCATGAGAGAAAAATCATTAAAAAATTTAACATATACTGCATATGATTATTTTGTGGCAAGGAAACGCAGCTATATAAAGAAAAATCATTGCATTGGTCATAAAATAGCAATCAAGGCTTTGGTGTTCGCATTCTGAGAAAAGAATTGAACAGTGATAAGTATAATTAATATGAGAGTTAGAGGATATTGAAGTGAGAAGATAGACTAGAGACCAGAAATTGTGGAGACTCATGATTGCCTGTATACATCAGCTGATTAGTAATATTTGTGTGCCATTCTTCAGGTGTCCAATCTTGGCTACCTGTGCTCAAGCAGAGTTGGAGGGGGACAAAGTACCACCTAGCTCTCCTAAAGCTGCTGACAGTTCTGATTCTGAACCTCGTTCCCAGGTAGGTGAATTTAATTACAAGTTCTGGGGGTTGGAGTGGCTCAGAGGTTTGGCATCCGCCACGAATTCTAGAGGTACCTGGTTCGATTCCCAGTAGAGGGAATATAATTTATGGAAATCTGTTTTTCAGAACCAGTGGCCCTAAAGATGTCATACTCTCATGGGTAGTGAGATCGGATGCCTAGCCTTCTCGGACAAGGGCAACAAAATAGGATGTCTCGTGTGCAAGTTGCGCACGTTGAAAATCCCAGGCAGCTGGAAATTGTAAAGAGTGGGCCATAAGGCCGCTGCCCTGACAAAATTTAAAAATTAGAAACCTACCCACTAAATATATTTATAGAATGTGTGATTCCTGTATTCATACATTTGGATTCTCACCATTGCTATGGAGTTCGTGCACTGTGCTGAGATCCTCCTTGTGTGATCTAAGGGAGGAGATCGAAGCACTGATGGAGTTGTTCGTGTGCAATGAAGATAGTCCTTAAACCAAACCAATTGCAAGTTCTATATCTTCATATGTTCTGTATATACAGTGGATCCCTTCTCACTGCAACATCTCTGGAAATGAAGAGGCTGAAAGATTGGCACAGGAAAGGGGAAAACTTCCTCAACTTGATGCAAATATAACCTATGAGGAGTCCAAGAGTTTTATCAAGCGAAGGTACAGGCACAAGTGGGAAGAAGAGCATCCAGGCCACACAAAAAATGATCCGTATTACCAGCTCAGCAGAAGTGAACAAGTGGTAATCTTCAGACTTCGCACAGGTCATAACAGATTGAGATACCATCTATTCAACAAATTAAAGATAGGAACTACTGATGAGTGTGACTGTGGCACCGATAAAATGACTGCCGAACATCTGCTTCAAAGGTGCCCAACATATGAGGAACAGAGAAAACGCATATGGCCATCACCAATACCATTCCTGGAGAAAATCTACGGAGATATCAACAGCCTCAGGCTGACCACTGCTTTCTTTGAACTTATTCAAGTTGACATCTGAGGGTGAACGAAGAAGAAGAAGATATGTTCTGTATGTATATATGTGTTTATAAAAATATTCAGACATATATAAAAATATACAGACAAATGGGCAAACGATTTAAAGATGAGTGTTTTGTTGAATAGATATGTAGATCGGGAAATATTATGGGAGGTGGGTGGATATATGTAATACTTATATGTGCGTATACACAAAAATGTGCACATGTATGTGTGCTATCGAAGATGGTTTTTTAAGGGGAGGGGGGGGGGGGGGGGGAATATAGCCACATACTAAATAGTTGTCATTATTATGAATAATATTGCTAGAATAAATCTTTATTTCCTTCTCTGCAGGCCTCCAAACATCCCCCTTCTCTAGTACGGCTTTTGTGTGAAGAATTAAACATTGAAGCTGATCAAATAATGGATTTTGAACTTTGTTTGGCTGACACACAACCTGCTGTAAGTAGTTTTTTTTTTTTTTTTTTAAATTGTGGTTGTTGTCAGTGATGCTTAATAAATGCTTGTTTGTCAGTGTGCTTATGATGAGAGTAGATAGTAGGGTAGTTGTGATGTTTTTAACATGTATAAGTTTGGACGATATATTATAGTTAAGACTTTATTTGTTTGCTAGTATTGCAGATATAGTGTGTACATCTATGTTTTTATGTGTATGAATTTTTGCTAGCATTGCAGTTGTAGTGTGTACATCTATGACTTTATTTGCATGAATGTTTGCTAGCAGTGCAGATGTAGTGGGTACAGCTGTTTTTATGTGTATGAATGTTTGCTAGCATTGCAGATGTAGTGTGTACAGCTGTTTTTATGTGTATGAATGTTTGCTAGTGTCACAGTTGATCTTAATTAGGTTGTGATTGCGAACTGTTTCTTTTAGTTGGTACCACCGTTTCTTAATATATTTATGTTCTTGTTGACTGTTAAGGTCGTGCGAGGTAAGATTATTGTTATCTATAATCCTCCATAATGTTTGTGATGTAAAGTGTAATACTTCTCTGTGACTTCTCAGTTGATTATTTGTTTATTATGAACCTGATCTCTAATACTCCTCATTCTTCAGCTTTATTTATGTAGTTGTTATTGTTTCTCAACAACAAAATCAAGTGAAGCAATATGTACAAATATAAACGTTAACTTAAACGTTGACAAATTTCTTAGTTCAATTGCACTGAAAGACCAAGGAATCTGATTTCTACTGTTATTTTATTCATTCTTCATTTCCAGACCTTTTTTTTTTCTTCTGTTTCTATATATTGTCGTTTTCATTCAGAAAACAAGTTCATACATAAAAAGTCATGAAAAAGCATGCAACTTAAAACCATTTCTGAGAATCATTCTGATGTGGCGCATTACCAGGTAGGTATTCATCTCCTACAACATAGTTTGGGGTGATTGTTCCTTCCCTTCTCTCTCTTGGAAAAAAAATTTCATGGGCCTATGATTTTGGGGTTAAGTAAAGTATACGTGGGATTCCCCGGGATAACATTTCTTTGTACTTTTCATAATTTTCTTGAGGACTTCCATAGGATATTTATTTCTACGTAGGATTAACTCATCAAATCGAGCTATGATTACCAACCTTTTAACTTGGTAGAAAAGGACATGTCTGAGTGATGCAGTTCACGTTAGAACTGCGTCTATACTTGTTTGACCTTCCTTGCAACCATCCTTCTACCGCGGAAGTCAGCCTGGTTGTCGATGATGCCAACCCGACAATTTCTGCACGAATCCATTATCATGAAGATGTTCTACAAGTTGAATATGATTTTATAGTAGAAATCCTATGTAGATTAATTCAGCCAAAGTTGTTGGGTTTTCTTATCATTCCTCGGCCCATCTTGTCTCTAGATTCTCTTGTTAAAATCTTTTATGTCACTGTCTCTGTGACGTAGAACTTTTACTATTAATCTCTTGATATGTAGCGCTGAGAGTATCTTTTATTTGATAGCCGAATTAACCCCTTTTTATGTCATTCTGAAGCAATATGTCACTATTCCTGTGACACTAGCATTGCAGATGTAGTGGGTACAGCTGTTTTTATGTGTATGAATGTTTGCTAGCAGTGCAGATGTAATGTGTACATCTGTGTTTTTATTGTATGAATGTTTGCTAGCAATGGAGGTGTTGTGTGGACAGCTGTTTATATTTGTATGAATGTTTGCTAGCATTGCGATGTAGTGGGTACAGGTATAATTTTTTTTAATGCATATTTGCTAGCAGTTGAGATGAAGTGTTTGTAAAATGGATTTTTCTATCGCATTTTAAAGCAAAATCATATTTTATGTTGTAAGTGTAAGCAGAATCTGTAATTTATTTGTAAGCAAACAGAATGGTCTTTTTTCTGTTGTCAATGTAAGCAGAATCTGTAATTTGCTAGTAAGCAAGCATAATGGTTTTTTTTTGGTTGAATGTGCAAGAAAAATCTGCAATTTGCAATGGTAAAAGAGGTACAGGATGAAAAAAAAACAAAAAAAAAATACATGAAGTGGCATGTCTGAGTTAGCAGTAGGCCTGTTCTTTCTTTGTCATCACAGAGACCCCCCCCCCCCCGGGACTTACGCTGGCTGAAACAATGAACGCCACAACTTAATTTTCATTTTCCCTTAAATTTTTCGTCATAAGCATTTATCCCTTAAACATTCAAATGTTTGCATCAGCATGTCCTGTTGTTCTTTAGTCTTTGTTTTTATAAAATGATTTATAATTTAAACCGATTTATGAACTGATATATATATATATAAACTAATTTATATGATTTATAAACTCATTAAATTTAACCGTCCAGTGAATTTTGTCTTTAGTCGTAGCTTCCAAGATGTTTGTTAGAACTTAATTTTCATATGATATATTCCATGTGAGCGTCCGATTGACAGAGTTGTCAGAGCGCTGGTCTATCGCGGCAAAGGTGCTGGGTTCGATTCACGGTATCGACACGCTTCAGTTTACCCAACTGTGAATGGGTACCTGGCTTTGTACTTGAGTTAGGGAAGGAAAAGGCAGTGAGGAAGGGAACTGATCATCCCACCTCTCGGGACCCAAAGACGCAGCAATAGAGAACGCAGTCAGCGACTCATAGCTTGACTGCCTGCGTCAGGACCAGCGAATCAGAGCTGGTCAAGACCGCACTCCACCTCCACGTGGTGGTCCTGGAAACAGTCTGCAGCAGTGCAGTCTGGCTGAGTGAGTGTGGATCACATTGGGAAGGCAAACCCGGTCCCTAAAAAATGCCGTGCAGAAGTCGGATGTGTCGACCGAAAGGTGCAGATATCACAGCTTAGGCGTAAACAGACACAACGCAACCACCGTCCTTTTCAGGACGAACGAGGAAGAAGAAGAATCCCACCTCTCGATGCTGGACATAGTATTTTGAAAGACACTTCACTCCCCTACAGCAGTATCTGCTATGCTTGTATTCTGTATATTTAACATGCACTTTCAGTACGCATGTATGTTTGATTCTACGGCTAATAGATTATAATATTTACAAAAATATTGTGGGTTACTTTGTGGAGAGTTAACACTTTCACTTCAGAAAAATTACCCCCACTTCAATATTTGTACATACCATCGTTTCATTGCTTTTGCATTTATTTATTTTTTGCATTCATCTAACCACATTGGAATCTACAGTTCATTGCTAACATTATATCATTGAATCTGTCAGGTCATTGGAGGTATCTACAATGAGTTCATCTTTTCTCCCAGGCTGGATAATTTATTCAACGCTTATGCTGCCTGTCAGGTGTGTGGACACAGTGTGTCAAAGAATACATGTCTATATTATGCGTAAATTAATCTTAAACCTTTTGGAAATAAATAACTGGCTTATGATTTATACTTTTAATGTACAGGGTTGGCCAAAAGTCACCAGATGTTTTGATTAGATTTGGGTTAGGTTAGGTTGATGTTGTGTTGACCGTTATCTAATATATTTCTTTATTTTTTTCAGATATAACAATAAATACATATCAAATATGAATAAACTCATGTCAGCTGAGAGAGTTTACATCATTGAGAATTATTGGAAAACCCGAGGGGAGCCGCGCTAGCGTAGTGGTCACAACACCGCTCTGGCGACCGGGTGATGCAGGATCAAACCCGGGCGACGACATTTGAGGATTTTTCGTCGACCGGGATTTGGACTGGATTAACTCGAGACCTGGCGAGAACATTTGAAGGAGTGTCATCGACCAGGGATTGGCGGCTCCTGAGCCGACCCAGCTGTAATGGGTACCTCCGAAATCGGAGAGTATCTGCCTGAATGGCGAGGGACAACTGTCTCTGTACAAGAAAAAAGGGATACTCACGTAAAATCAATGTCAGGTTAGAAATTAATAATAACCTGAGATTTCGCCTCGAGTATTAGCGGGCGTACGAAAAAAAAAAAAATTGGAAAACAAGAAGTGCTGAAAGAGTAAGGGATGGGTGTGAAAAACAATTGAAAAAAGGTGATTTGTCTTACGAGGACAAAAGACAAAGAAAATAGCCAACGTTATGGCCACAAGGCCTTTGTCAGGGAAAGGAAAGGAAGTGAAGGCTAGATAGGACTCATAAGAACCTAAATAAATATAAAAATTAAACCTAGGTACTTCCCTGAAGGCATCGAAGTCCTAACACTTTGCTGCCTGCGAACGGACGAGCGTGCCTGGAAAAGGAAATGACTGCCACCACTGGATGTACAGTGTGTCCGGCAGAATCACTACCAATAACAAATGTCAATATTTCTTATACTAATAATAGCAGACCGACCGGATTTTGATTTTCTGTTAGGCAAACTCATTAAGTTTCAGTAGCAACTCACCAAGTTTTAGTAGATCTCCACCAAGTTTCAGTAGATCTCCACATGAGCGCCTTTAGTGGCTCGAAGAATGTCAAGACGGTATTCTATCTCTGTCCACGTGTTTTGCAGCATCTGAGGTATGAAGGATGCACAAGCGTCAATTATTCGCTGCAGAAGATTATCCAGTCCCTGCACCGGAGTTTGATAGACAAAGCTTTTTACGTATCCCCATAGAAAGAAATCTAAGGGGGTCAAATCTGGTGACCTTGGTGGCCAATCAATGGGACCTAATCTTCCAATCCATCTGTCTGGAAATTGTTGATGAAGGTAGTTTCTTACTTCATTGGCATAGTGTGGAGGTGCTCCATCTTGCTGGAATATGAATCCTTCTGGTATCCTAGGAACTGCAAAATTTTGCAGCATGTTTAGGTATGTTGCTCCTCTGACTGTGGCTTCGGCGAAGAAAAATGGCCCGATCACATAATTCGAGGTTAAGGCACACCACACGTTAAGTTTAGGGCTGTCTCGCTCATGCTCCATTACGACATGTGGATTTTCATTTCCCCATATCCTACAATTATGCCGGTGAACTTTGCCACAAGTGTGAAAGGTCGCTTCATCGGAGAATACCACACGATTGAGAAATTCATTGTCATCATCGAGATGACATAGCATTGCATTTGCGAACTTGGCCTGTCTGGGTTTATCATTTGGCTGTAACTTCTGCACTAGCTGGATCTTGTAGGCTCTAAGCCACAATCTTTTGTGCACAATGTCGTGAACAGTAGATTTTGGAATACCCAATTCTCCACTTGCCCGTCGAATGGATTTCCGCGGGCTACGTTGAAAAGCTTCGCTAACTGCTTCAACTCTATCTGGAGACAACGCTTCATTGCCGCTTCCCTTCTTTCTCAACAAAGAACCTGTTTCCAACAGTTGCTTGTGCCATTTCACTATGGTATGTCGCTCTGGAGGTTTCTGTCCATATTCCTGCCTGAATCTCCTTTGCACAACAATGGGAAACTTTAATTCCTCAAGCCAATAACAGCATTGCACTTTTTGCTGCACCGTGAACTCCGCCATTTTCACTACACGCATCCTCACATTCCGCGGCTGTGCATTACGTATGTGTTATCTGCACATTATCGGACAATTTATCAATTATCTCACTGCTCCTAAAAATGTAATGGTTTCTATACGAGGTAACCATAAAAAAATAATTCTAACTTACATGGATGAGGAAATATTGACATTTGTTATACATACTAAGAAACTAAAAAACGAAACTGAACAATAAACTACCCAAACATAATATTAGTGGGGACTGGAAATAGAAGAGGACAGAATGAGTTGGAGATAAATAAATATGAAATAAAAAAATCAAGACATATTAAAAACAGTGTATTATATATTCATACATATTATTAGAGGGCGGCAGAAAAATAGGATAAGAGTGGAAAGAGTCAAAATAGAACAAGAGAGGAAAGGGTGACCTCAGACAAAGGTGTGTAGAGTGTTAAGACCAGCTGGTTTTATACACCCCATACGGTGGATAAGACGGTTCTCAAGCTGTTCTCGGCTAGCAGTGTCAGAGGAGCAGGATCTGATCGCCGTGACCTGGATGTTGATGGGACCATGGAAAGAGTAAGGAAAACATGGGAAGAAGATTTATAAACTCATTAAATTAAACTGTTAGGTAACTTTTGGCCAACCCTGTTTAACTGTGTCAAAGCTTTATCAGTTGCAGACATACAATACTTCATGTAGTTGTTTAATCAAGCATGAAAGATGGCCTAACATCTACCTAACTAGCTTAAGAATGCCATCAGTACTCCTTGTGACTTAATGACAAAAGTAATGAACAGGAGAAATATTTTTTTAAATATTAATAATGAAGAAAGTTTAGTTCCATTTTTGTTTTTTTGGGGTTAACTGGCATCACTTAATTAAGGTTGGCATGGCTTTATATAATAGTTTAATAGTACCTGAAAAGTGGCCTAGCAACCAAGCTGCCTAACTAGCGTAAGAATGCCACTAGCATACCCTGTAACTTCTGAAGACAACAGTAATGATTAAGAGCAGAAGACAGATTTTAAAAATATTAATGACGAAGAAAGTTTTGTTCCATTTTTATTTTATAAGGGTTTACTGGCATCACTGAAAGATGACACTTTGAAACTGGAGACAAATGTCCGCATGATCAGCCTTTTCGACAATGAAGAGGTTTGTTGCAGTTTTTTTATTGATAAATATTTAATGTGGTAATGTCTTCTTCTTCTTTGATCCTTAGCCGCCGACCGTCAAAGCAGTCAGTGGCCATCATGCCTAGTGGCGTCTTGTAGGGCAACAACAAATTGATTCCACTTTGCTCGATCGGCGACCATCCTTCGTACAGTGCCCCAACTCTGGTTCATTCTTTGCATCTCAGCCTCCACAGTCCTCCGCCAGGTTGTTTTTGGTCGGCCTCTCTTTCGTTTTCCTTCAGGAGTCCAAAGCATAACTGTTCTTGTGATGGCATCGGGGTCTCTTCTGAGGACATGGCCAACCCAGCTCCAGCGTCTGCCAGCTATGATGGTGTGCATGTCCTCTTGCTTACTCCGAGCAAGCAGATCTTGGTTGGTGATGGTATTCGGCCAAAAGATTCGGTGAATTTTTCTTAGGCATTTTGTGTGAAAAGAGGACAATTTCGACATTTTCTTCTCTGTAACTCTCCAGCATTCTGCACCATAGAGAAGCACAGAAAGCACACAGCTCTGATATAATCTTAATTTTGTGCTTGTGCTGTATTGAGAGCACTTCCAGATGTTGTTTAGGCTCATCCATAACAAAAAAAGCGAGTTGCGTGATACTGTGGTTTCCGGTGCGCCTTCTGGCCCAGTATCTACGACTTTAGCACCTCTTCAACGGGAGAGTGGGCTCATCCCTAATCTGTTTATGTTCCCAGTAGTAGACTATTCGCAAGCAGCCTGGGGGTGTCACTGCTCTGCGCGGACCTTGTTTAACGAGGCGGCGTCCGAGCTCGTATGGTGAAAATATGGTTGCATTATCTTCAAAAAAGACCTGTCTTTCCCGTGGTTTTTCTGCCATCCTGCAACTTTGAGCTGGGGAGTTCTGAGCTCCAGTCTCTTTCCCAGGCATTTTATCTTGGCCTGGCACGCATACAGAGGACCCCACTTCTGGTTCTAAGTTAGCAGTTCGGGATAGGTGGGGTGGCACACTGTGCATTCCCTGTCATCCAGGGGGGCTCTCCAACTATGCAGAGCTTGCACAATGCTGTGCTCTGGTTCTGGGCTCTTCCAAGGAATCCTCCCCACATCCTGCACAGAGCCACTTCCAGATATCCACCACCTGTCATCTCTCCATAGTAGAAATCTCCTGCATGCGGCCATCCAGTCAAGAGCCAGTATTAAGTCTGGTGCCCAAGTGATCCCCCCAAGCTTAGTGTGCAATGCTGGGTTCTCAACATGCTGCAACACAGGGGGGATTGTGATGCTCAGCCATCTCTCTCAACTCTGCACCGATAAGTGACATCGGGGACTTAACTGTGCCTCAGTACTGGGAGGCCCCGTTTCCGGGTACACCACACACAGCCAATTGAGGCAACGGTCGTCGTGGGCGTGTCTTCAGTGGGGAAGTTGTGGAGTCTTCCTGTCCATGTTCTTGCACATCCTAACACTGCCCGCAAGACATCGGAGGTTTGGAGAGTAGCCTTCTCTGCTTTTTTGAGCCGGGGTGGGCTCCCCGGGCAAGTCTCGATGGGGATCGGGACGTGTCCACGCGCCAGTGGGCCCAGCATTGGCCGCATCTGATGGAGGACTTGCTCTGCCAGGTATGAGTTAGTAAGTTTTAACTTGGTCATCTTCATGGCATTGTGATGCTGGAGTGCCTGTGGATTTCCTACCGCCCCGGGTAGAAGCCAGAAGTGTACTGTGCCAGCTCTGGGGGAGATAAAGGGGGTGTTACTGCATCTCCTTGTGATACGTAGCCAAGGTAGGGCTCACAGTGCTCATTCCCCGCCACCAAATTGCCTGCTGGTTATGCCGAGTTCTCCGAGGCTCTAGGCATGTGACCAAGAGTTGAAGGCAATAGGATTGTCACGTCCTGAGTCTCTGTGCCTGTATGATGGGTTCCGATCTTCAGGGAGCAGTCCACACTCGTTTCCACTCCCAAGACTTGTTCAGTATCCATCTGGCTCCTTCCCACCCACTGAGGGCGTGTACGGTGTAGTGCACCGGTTTTATTATCGAGGTTTGCTCCTCTAGATCCATTGTGTTTAGCCTGAGGATTCGCACCCTCAGTTACCAGGACTACCTCGAGGAGGGTGTGGCTCTTCACCACGCACAACGATCTTGGGGTATGAGAGGTTTTGCTAGGCCAAGAGACTGACACCGCAATGGTCGCTCCTTTCATGAACAAGAATTCACTAGGCCTAGGGTGAAGCAAGGGGGGAAACCCACTACCCACAACACCAACACATCATACCCCCTGTCTGTAAAAGACTTTGCCCCGTTGTTTAGGCTAAAATCTGTTGTCTGGTGCATCACCCAGTCTATGACTGTTAAAAATAGAGTGGTTGATAAGGGGCATCTGTTGCGTGCATATTTTGACGCACATATTACAAAAATCGATATGGCTATTTAATATGGGAAAAATATAGACATTCATTCATTTGTGTATGAGAATGCTGTCTATGGTAAAAGCGAGAGAATCCATGTTTGATTCACACTTTTGATTATAGGAGTAATCGTTCTGGATATTGATCCAGCGCAAGGATATTGCGCTTACGGTTGTACTTATTTTTTAGGGCCAGAAAATATATTAATTTGCTTATTGTGTTTATGGCCTGAATTCATATGTATTACATATTATTAGTACAAGTAGAATCAGTCCTATATTGTATATTTTGGATGGGTAGGCGGGACTAGATTCTTATTATTCCGGTCTAGCGGAAGTATGAGTTGTCTTGACAAGTCGTGATGAGTTCCGATGTACCGTGATAATGGCTGGTATGCACTTTTCAAAGGGCTGGTAGATTGTTAAGGAAATATAATTCAGGAAGTGGTTTTCTTCTAAAGGAGATGGTATCTCTACTATAGTTTATGTTAGAGACTCTCCTAAGGTACGGTACAATATATAATTCGGACTCCATGTACTGCCAGACCCTATTTTGATGATCTCATGTCGATTCGACCTAGATGGAACATTGTGCTTCGTATCGCTAGGGTCGTGTTTTGTATCGACAAAGATGACAGACTTTCCTACAGCGGTTATGGCTACGTGAATTAACCTGATCATCGTAGAGCTGTATGGAAACATTTATGAAATCAGTTATATACCCATTATAAATTAACTCTGGCTTATATTCTCCTTCCTATGAATGAGTGAACGACAACTCAGGGAGGCGGCCATGTTAGATTTCGGTCATCATATGTTTTGATCACTGCCAAGAGAACAGATTATTTATCCTATTATCGGACAGTGACAGGGAGATCTCAATCTTGCTAGAAACCCCCTCTTTCGTGGTTTCATAATATATGCTACAAACTATGGACGTCAAGTAACCTTGGTTATTTACCGATCTGCCTTCACTGACGCGTTTAGTCAGATAAGGGGATGCGGCCATAATATATCATGACATTGAACTTTTGATGTACTGCCCATTATTTCTGAATGTGTCATGACTTCAGATCTGCTATGTATACCTACAAATTGATATGTCAACATACCATGATGTACTCGTATGTCCCAGTGTGTACGTCTGAATAAATTGAGTAAACAAAGATTCCAGCAGTCTGCATTGGTGCCTTGTAGACACATGTGTATGAGTGGTTATATTGGTCAGCACACGAACAGTACACCATTCACGGTAATCACACTCTACACTTCTACTTCATACATACACCATCCTGCGTCGGTTGGAGTGACTAAGTTTAGGGCCTGCTTCCCCTGGAGCCTTTGCCTTCCCTAACTCAGGACTAGGGTGAGTTACCCATTTACAGCTGGGTAGACTGGAGCATGCCTGATCTCAACAACACACCACTCTTCCTTACAGAACATACCGACTGACACTTTACAGAGTGGAAAGAAGAAAAGAAACTTTACAGTGGCGAGCCAGATTCCTGGGTCCAGCTTACGCAGTTTTGTGTTGAGAATCACAGTTTACAGCTGAAAGAACATTTGTTTGATCACATCAACACCAGTAGGACAGCTATACAGTCGATGTCAGCTTGACCTGTATTACCGATAGGATGCTGTAATTAGGTCAGCGCTTGTTGACAGTTTTTCGCTGTACAGACAGTATTACACAGGACAGTGGTATCAAGTGTAGAAAATATCTGGAGCAGTATTGTTGACATTTCTCAACGTACAGAAGAATCACAGTGTTGTTGAACATAAAGTGCATAGTTCATCGTTGGATCTTCTTATGCTCAAAAGAGAAAAAATTGACAGTGTAATAGTTTAGAATTAAATCTGTTACTCAATAAAGTGGCAAGTTATTAGTATTAAAATAAACTGTGCCTGCTTTACAACACTATACCTGCAACACATTCCATTCATGACATAAATTATATTGTATGCTATATGCTATTTATGCTTACATGTTATTTGTTATGTATTAAATTAGTTTATGTTCTGTGTGACTAGTACAAGGTATGCCGAGTGACATTGGTCTGGACTAGTATTCTATAGGTACACATTTTCTTAATTGGAAATTTGTTAGCAACAATTTGCTGCTATTTCTGTTAGTTGTGATGAGGTGTTCTTTTCTTCGTTGTTTTTGTTAATAATTTTGTGTTCCTTAGTTTTGTTTGATTTGTTTGTATAATTGTAGGTCTCATCTTTCCTTTCATTTCAGTTTTTTACACAGGTACTCAAGTGATCTTTGATTACATTGAGGTATACAAGACCTTTGTAAGGCTTGTCCCCACAGTATTTGAGATACAGTTATTGTTGTCCGCAGGTACTCAAGTTATCATTGGTTATTATAAACCATACAAGTTTGGACTAAGACTAAGTCTATGGTATAGACTTGTCTCCCATTAATGTGAAATAGGGTAATTTATTTACTTTTTCAGGTTTCTGATTTAAGAAGACAATATGTCTACATTAGATTATTTCATTGCACAAGGAAAATCTCTTGATAAGACTGGAAAAGACTTAGAACAATGGGCTGTTGCTCAATATGACAAAGCATTAGCTGCAGAAGAGAAAAAAACTGCTGCTGCTGTTGAAGAAAGAAAAGCTGCTGCTGAGGAAAAAAAAGCTGTGGCTGAGGAGAGAAAACTTCAAATAGAAGAAAAAAAAGCTCTGGCTGAAGAAAAAAGATTAGAAAAAGAAGCTGATACTGCTGCGGAACTTAAGAAATTGCAGATGCAAGTGGAGGAAAGGAGATTTGAGGCAGAACAGAAGAAATTAGAAGCTGATGCAGAGCAGAAAAAATTAGAAGTTGCTGCTGCTGCAGAACAGAAAAAATTAGAAGCTGCTGCTGCTGCAGAACAGAAAAGATTAGATAGAGAAGCTGAAGAGAGAAAAGCAATAAGAGAACATGAGTTTGAATTAGAGAAATTAAAATTGACATGTATGAGTAATGTTAATCAGGCATCTGGTGGTAATGGTAAACCCTTTGTGTACAAGGTCAAGGTACCAGCGTTTAACCCTACCAGTGATGACATAACATTTTGGCTTTCTAGATTTGAACGGGCTTGTCGATCTCATAATGTTGACAAATCACAGTATGTGAATCAGTTGTCTGAAAATCTAAAAGAGGAGTCTCTGAGTAAGTTATATTTTGTTGAAGAGGCCGACAAAGATAATTATGATGCTGTTAGGGCAGCTTTGATAAAGAGATATCAGCTGTCTGAGGAAGGTTACCGTCTTTTGTTTAAAACAATGAGACCTGAGGTAGGTGTAGAATTCTCAGATTTCATCTCAAAAGCACGAATTACACTTTCACGATGGATTGAATTATCCAAAACAGAGAAAACATTTGATGGTCTTACGGATTTATTGCTAAGAGACAAGGTCATGTCTTCTGTAAATAAATCATTCCTAGAGTTCTTACATGAGCGTAAACCTGGTACAATAAAGCAAATGGAAGAATATTGTGACCAGTATGCCACGGCACACCCTGACATGATTCTTAGTAACTCTAACATTAAAGAGAGTATGCCAGTTGCTTCGGCAACAGAATATAATCAGAATTACTCACACAAATTCCAAGGAGCTAAAAATAAATTTGATAAAAAGGTTAATTGGAATAAGTATCAAAACCAAGATAACCACTCAAATCAGGGTTCTTCTTCGAAGAACTGGAATCGGGCTGATAGTCCTCGACACGCGAGGGGTACCCATAATGTTAGAAATTCTCGGAAAGGGAGTAGCTATAGGAACTACCCAAGTGCTTCATGGAGACAACAGAAACAATATTACAGGGATACTCAATATAACGAGCGTGATGATTATGATCATGAATATTATGATTCAAACCCAAATAGGGGTTATAACAGAGGCAATAATAATTATAGAGACAATTATAACCGAGGTAGATCACAACACAAAAGACATGGTAAATCGTATTACCAGGCTAACTCTGCACAACAGGAGTTCCACGACACCGATAATCAGAATAATGATAAAAAAGACTCCAACAGTGTAGCAAATTCCGCTTTCGATTTTGCTAGAGCATCTGAGTGTTCGCAATGCAAAACATTATTCGATCCAACCACAGTGTCTACTTTAAGCTGCGGTCACCCGCTTCCCGCTCTCCATGCGTCAATTGCGCATAATGGAAGGGGTGCTCTTGTCTTTAATAGGGGCCTAATAGATGGTACTCCGGTATCAATTCTTTTCGATTCGGGGTGCACTACCATTGGAGTGAGGCAATCACTCGTAAATCCTTCTCGAGCTACAGGCAATATAGTCAAATGTGTAACATTTGGTGGCACATTGGAGAAGTACTCCACTGCCATTATCAATATTGCTACGCCTTTCTTTACAGGAGAGGTGCAAGCATGTCTCTTGCCGAATCCGATCGCTGATCTTATCATCGGTCGCATTCATGGAGTGAAAGAATGCACTCCACAGCAAATTTCTAATTGGGAAAATGTTAATATGCAATCTGCTAATGCAGTAATCACTAGGGCTCAAGCTCTTAATATGCCACAATCTTCACATTCTGAAGATAATGATGCGCAGATCCGAGATGATCCCTTGGAGATTTCCCACGATTCCTTTATCAAACAGCAGGAAGATGATCCTACTCTAAAGAAATTCTTTACTCTGGCAACAAAAGGTGATCCGAATAAGGATACTAATCGTAAATCTTGGATTACGATGAAGAATGGCGTACTTGTACGTATGGTACAAGACTCCGCTAAGTCCATTCATTCTCAAATCCTTGTGCCTAAAAATATGAGAGTTAAAATCTTACAGCACGCTCATGATTCGCAGTGTGCTGGACATATGGGTTTTTCCCGTACTAAAGCTAGAGTTCTTCAATCTTTCTTTTGGCCTGCTGTGAATAAGGACATACGAATCTATTGTCGATCTTGTAAAGTATGTCAAGAGATTAAATCCAGAGGTCCACGCCATGATGCACCTATTCAGGCTGCAGACATTCCCATTCGGCCATTTCAAAAAATGGCGATAGACATCATTGGTCCATTTAAGATAAAGTCTGCTAGAGGACACCAATTTATTTTGACGTGTGTTGATATGTGCACACGTTGGCCGGAGGCTGTTCCTCTAAAGAGCATAACTACTGCTGATGTCGCAGATGCTCTTTGGTTAATATTTTCTCGTCTGGGATTTCCAGCAGAAATATTATCCGACCATGGTACCCAACTCATATCGGATACCATGTCTCAAGTAATGTCGACTCTGAAGATAGAGAGATCGCTGAGTAGTATTTATCATCCTATGTCCAATGGGATGGTGGAACGTTTGAATAGAACTCTGAAAAACCTACTAGGTAAGATAACAGAAGATCATCCTCAGGATTGGGATAGGGTTTTACCCGCGGCTCTCTTTGCATATAGAGAGGTCGCCAACGAACATACAGGATTTTCTCCCTTTGAACTTGTCTTTGGCGCGAAACCGCGAGGTCCTATGTCCTTACTTCATGATCTTATAACTGCTGATAATATTGTCGATGACACAAAATCCTCTTATGAATATGTCATCGCACTTAGACACAAGATTATTGAAGCATGCAAATTGGCAACTGCTTCTTCTGAATTTGCGAAACAGAAGGCAAGGGAATTTGCCAATAAAAAGAGATGTTTGCGACAACTTTGTCCAGGTGACAAAGCATTTGTCTTGCTACCTTGTAGGGAAAATAGACTTCTCATTTCTTGGAAAGGTCCGTACGATATAATATCAAAAGTTTCCGATGTTGACTATATCGTCGATATTGACGGGAAGCGTAAAACCTTCCACATCAACATGCTCACGGAATTCCATGAACGTCCTGATTATTTACAACCTGTTTTCCAGGCAACGGACGATTTTCCAGTCCAACATGGACAGTACTCATCTCTGTCAGTAATACAGGATGAGGAAACGAGTTTCTCGGATGTAAATTTACCTTTTCCAATGATTCCTCTTCACTCTAATGAATCATGGAAAGATGTTGCAATTTCTCCAGAATTATCTCCAGGAGAGCAGAAACAAGTTTCTACTATGTTAGAACAATTTCAGGATGTCCTTACTGACATTCCTGGTCAAACTGATGTCATTCAACATGACATTATTCTTACTGACCATAGTCCTATAAGAGTCAGACCGTATCCTATCCCGATACATTTTCAAGCACAGGTAGAGAAAGAGTTAGATGAGATGATAGAGTTAAAAATTATTGAACCATCCACATCAGCATATTCTTCGCCGATGGTTATAGTACGGAAAAAAGACAATAACATACGTCTTTGCGTGGATTATCGCAAATTGAATCAAGTGACTAAATTCGATGCTGAACCTATGCCTTTACTAGAAGAGCTACTTACGAGACTATCGAATTCTCACTTCTTTACTAAACTCGATTTGTCTAAGGGATATTGGCAAGTTCCACTATCCGAACACGCCAAACCGTTTACTGCTTTTTCGACGCCTAGGGGTCTATTCCAATGGAATTTCATGCCTTTCGGTCTTATGAACGCCCCTGCAACATTTGTACGCATGATGCGTCGAATCCTATCTCATCGCTCAGATGTCATTGCGTATCTTGATGACATCTGTCTTTTCAGTGATACTTGGAACGATCACTATAATGGTATAAATGAACTATTGTCTATCTTACGCGAGCATAACCTGACAGCGAAACCATCGAAAGCATGTATTGGTTTTAGCGAAATATCTTTCTTAGGACACCGTGTTGGTCATGGGTTCCTAAAAACAGAAGACCATAATACAAGTAAGATACTTAACATTTCTATTCCTAAGACTAAAAAGCAAGTACGAAGTCTCTTAGGTCTAATACAATTTTATGGACGATTCATCCCGAATCTGTCCTCCATTATGTCACCTCTTTCTTCCTTGCTAAAGAAAGGGTCTCCTAATGTAGTCCATTGGACTCAAGAATGTCAATCCTCTTTGGATAAGGTTAAAACTATGTTTTCTACTTCACCTATCCTAGTATTGCCTTCTAAGGATAAGACATTTATTCTTCGTAGTGACGCTTCATCCACCGGGATTGGAGCTGCACTAATGCAAGAGTACTCTGGAACTCTGCATCCTGTGATGTATATTTCTCGGAAATTAAATGCCGCAGAGAAGAATTACTCGGTCCTAGACCGTGAATTATTGGCTATGGTTTGGTCAATCCTTAAACTGCAAAGATTTCTTCTGGGCGCGCATTTCATTGTGGAAACTGACCAGAAAGCTCTTACGGCTATTCAGAGTAAAAATCTGAAGAGCGCGAGATCAACGCGATACGCGATTGCTCTACAGCCATTTCATTTTTCGGTGCGAGCTATCCGTGGGTCAGAAAATGTGATGGCAGATATTTTGTCTAGATGCCCACATGATTCATAACTGTTATACAACTTTGATACAGTTGTTTCTATGTTGAAATGTGTACACATATGTAATATATCATATATTGATTGTAACACTACTTAGCGGTTCATTGATATTTATTCACCGCTGATCTTTCAATGTTTTTCGTCTTTGATGATCATGATGTTAAGATATCTTAGATGAAATTTATGTATAAACTAATGTGGAATTGGGTCATTGCTAATATTGTAGTATGCGTTGGTGACACCTCTCTGGAAATATTAATACTTAGAGAAGTACCTTCTCTAAGGTCATAAAACTTATGCTTATCATCTGCGCATTGTTATTGGTGCGTTGTGAGCCTATTGTATGTTGCTCCTAGATGTGTTTCAAAAAAAAAAAAAAAAGTACCATTTTTTTTTTTTCCCGAGGGGTGTGGTAATCTGTTGCGTGCATATTTTGACGCACATATTACAAAAATCGATATGGCTATTTAATATGGGAAAAATATAGACATTCATTCATTTGTGTATGAGAATGCTGTCTATGGTAAAAGCGAGAGAATCCATGTTTGATTCACACTTTTGATTATAGGAGTAATCGTTCTGGATATTGATCCAGCGCAAGGATATTGCGCTTACGTTTGTACTTATTTTTTAGGGCCAGAAAATATATTAATTTGCTTATTGTGTTTATGGCCTGAATTCATATGTATTACATATTATTAGTACAAGTAGAATCAGTCCTATATTGTATATTTTGGATGGGTAGGCGGGACTAGATTCTTATTATTCCGGTCTAGCGGAAGTATGAGTTGTCTTGACAAGTCGTGATGAGTTCCGATGTACCGTGATAATGGCTGGTACGCACTTTTCAAAGGGCTGGTAGATTGTTAAGGAAATATAATTCAGGAAGTGGTTTTCTTCTAAAGGAGATGGTATCTCTACTATAGTTTATGTTAGAGACTCTCCTAAGGTACGGTACAATGTATAATTCGGACTCCATGTACTGCCAGACCCTATTTTGATGATCTCATGTCGATTCGACCTAGATGGAACATTGTGCTTCGTATCGCTAGGGTCGTGTTTTGTATCGACAAAGATGACAGACTTTCCTACAGCGGTTATGGCTACGTGAATTAACCTGATCATCGTAGAGCTGTATGGAAACATTTATGAAATCAGTTATATACCCATTATAAATTAACTCTGGCTTATATTCTCCTTCCTATGAATGAGTGAACGACAACTCAGGGAGGCGGCCATGTTAGATTTCGGTCATCATATGTTTTGATCACTGCCAAGAGAACAGATTATTTATCCTATTATCGGACAGTGACAGGGAGATCTCAATCTTGCTAGAAACCCCCTCTTTCGTGGTTTCATAATATATGCTACAAACTATGGACGTCAAGTAACCTTGGTTATTTACCGATCTGCCTTCACTGACGCGTTTAGTCAGATAAGGGGATGCGGCCATAATATATCATGACATTGAACTTTTGATGTACTGCCCATTATTTCTGAATGTGTCATGACTTCAGATCTGCTATGTATACCTACAAATTGATATGTCAACATACCATGATGTACTCGTATGTCCCAGTGTGTACGTCTGAATAAATTGAGTAAACAAAGATTCCAGCAGTCTGCATTGGTGCCTTGTAGACACATGTGTATGAGTGGTTATATTGGTCAGCACACGAACAGTACACCATTCGCGGTAATCACACTCTACACTTCTACTTCATACATACACCATCCTGCGTCGGTTGGAGTGACCAAGTTTAGGGCCTGCTTCCCCTGGAGCCTTTGCCTTCCCTAACTCAGGACTAGGGTGAGTTACCCATTTACAGCTGGGTAGACTGGAGCATGCCTGATCTCAACAACACACCACTCTTCCTTACAGAACATACCGACTGACACTTTACAGAGTGGAAAGAAGAAAAGAAACTTTACAGCATCCCTGTCGTACTCCTGTCTTCACCTCAAAGGTTAGGTTGCTCTGCCCAACACTACACGTAAAGTTGGCATAGAGGCTTTTTATGATTGACACTATGCAGCTTGGAATTCCATAAGCCCTCAGTATTTTCCATAAACTGTCCCTATGTATGCTGTCAAAAGCCTTTCAAAATCAACGAAGTTAATGTACAGCTGTCTTTGCCATTCTGAGCACTGCTCTATAATGTTCCTGAGAATGAATATATGATCTACACATCTTCTGTTCTTCCTAAATCCTGCTTGTTCTTTCCTCAGTTTGTGGTCTACTGCTTTTGAAATTCTCTGTATAATTATCCTGCCTAGTATTTTGCTGGGAACTGAGAGAAGAGTGATTCCTCTCCAGTTATTGCAGTCTGCAAGATCTCCCTTCTTGGGCAATTTGACAATTATTCCTTTGTTCCACTCTGATGGTGTTGTCCCCGTTTTCCACACTTGTGCAAATAGTGGTTCTAATAGTTCTGCTGCTAGCTCAGGGTCTGTCTTAAATAGCTCTGCATTTAAGTTATCATGGCCAGGAGCTTTTCCGTTCTTTAACCCTTTGATTGCTGTGATGAATGTGGTAATGTGTGACATCAAAAAATTATTTAATACAATCCATATGTGATCTCAGTGTATGTCAAAAACATACCTCAGTTTGCTTTATATCCCAACCATCCCTGAGTTATCTCAGTATGTCCAGAACACCCCTCAGTTATCTCAGTGTATGTCCAAACCATCCCTGAGTTATGTCAGTATGTCCAAACCATCCCTCCTTTAACTTATTTTATGTCTAACCCATCTGTCAGTTCCCTCAGTTATCGTAATGCATGTCCAAACCATCCCTTAGTTATCTTAATGTATGTCCAAACCATCCTTCAGTTACCTCTGTGTATGTCCGAACCATCCCTCATTTGACTTACCTTATGTCTAAACCATCTGTCAGTAATCTCAGTGTCTGTCTGAACAATCCCTCGTTATCTCAGTGTAAGTCCAAGCCATCCCTCAGTTATCTTAGTCAAAACTATCCCTATTATCTTAATGTATTGTTCAAACTATTCCTGTTATCTTAATGTAGTGTCAAAACTATTCCTGTTATCTTAATGTAGTGTCAAAACTATTCCTGTTATCTTAATGTATTGTCCAAACTATTCCTCAGTTATCTTTTTTGTATTGTCCAATGTATTTAATTACAGCATAATGGTTAATTTTACAATTTCCTCAAGCTGACAGCATGGATTAGACCAGGAATGAAGTTGAAAGTCACAACCAAGGTGGAGTGGGTTCACTTCCCAGCACCGGCTGAATAACACAACACGAGGTTGACACTTGGAAGTTATGACCTAAGTGGGCCCGTCGCGTGTCTCTCTTCCTCCCCACCTCCCCAACCCCTCAGTGTAAAGAAGATTAAAGGGCCGAAACACTTGTCCAGACTTTTTCAGGCCATAAATGGAGGATTCCTCAGCAGAAAAGAAGTTGGCAAGAAGATGAAGATGGCTGTATACCGCTTCACATATGTCCCAGTCTTGACGTATGGATGCGAGTTATGGGCAATGATTATAACCCACAAAAGCCAGGTCCAAACCTCAGAAATGAGGTATCTGAGGAAGGTGGTTGAAGTAACAAGAAGAGAAATGGTTCGCAACCAGATGATACCTCAAGGCCTAAAAACCCAGCCCCTGCAGACCCAAGTAGAACAGTCCCAACTAAGATGGTTTGGCCATGTCTGCAGAATTGGAGAAGATCGGCTACCATGACAATCATGGGAAACTAAGAGCCAGGGATCCAGACCTCCAGGGTGACCCAGAGTCTGCTGGGAGGACAACATTAGACAGTCTTTGGAGGACCGAGGACTAGAATGGAACCAGGCCAGGAGGAAGACAGCCGACAGGATAGTATGGCGCTCTCTCTTCCAAACCTCTACATCACACGGTAGAAGAGGAATGACTAAGTAAGTTTGTAACACTTGTCCGTTGGGGGAACTATTTCTGATGATCAGATTGCATCCTGTTGTAACGCTCTGTTATAGAATTTCCTATCATATCCAGACTTTTACAATAAGGATCTTTTTATATTATAATATTTACTGTTTTCTTAGTTGGTAAAAAGATTTTTATCAAAGTAGCTTCCTTTATATTGACTGTTTAGCACCATACTGCTTGTTTCCTAGATTTCCCTCCTCCTCGGATGAAATGCTTAGAATCATGGCTCACTGTTTGTATAACTCTTTCATTCATTGTCTGGAGTCAGTTAGCCTGTCTTCAGTTTTCTTTAGTCCACTCTTCGAACCTGGACACAGTGAGAAGAATCTAACAAAACTAATGATGACTCATACAGTATTTATCTCACATGCCTCACAGGTTGGGTCCCAGAGTGCACAAGGTGCAGGATCAACATTCCAAGAGCTAGTCATGCGCCGCATCAGTTCAAGTACTTTAAATCTTTTAGCTTTTGAAGAGGCCATAGCCAAATCTTACATGGTCAGTGCTGACCAGGCCCATGGCTGCCACCCCAATTACTCGTAAGTTGTTCATTTTCTTATGTCTATAAATAAAGTGTTAATGACAGATGTCGCTCCTTGAATGTTATCTCACATGTTCAAGTTGACGTCTGAGGGTGAACAGAGAAGTAGAAGAATGTTATCTCACATATTAAAGTTGACGTCTGAGGGTGAACAAAGAAATAGAAGAATGTTATCTCACATATTCAAGTTGACGTCTGAGGGTGAACAAAGAAATAGAAGAATGTTATCTCACATATTCAAGTTGATGTCTGAGGGTGAACAGAGAAGTAGAAGAATGTTATCTCACATATTCAAGTTGACGTCTGAGGGTGAACGAAGAAATAGAAGAATGTTATCTCACATATTCAAGTTGACGTCTGAGGGTGAACAGAGAAGTAGAAGAATGTTATCTCACATATTCAAGTTGATGTCTGAGGGTGAACAAAGAAATAGAAGAATGTTATCTCACATATTCAAGTTGACGTCTGAGGGTGAACGAAGAAATAGAAGAATGTTATCTCACATATTCAAGTTGACGTCTGAGGGTGAACAAAGAAATAGAAGAATGTTATCTCACATATTCAAGTTGACGTCTGAGGGTGAACGAAGAAATAGAAGAATGTTATCTCACATATTCAAGTTGACGTCTGAGGGTGAACAAAGAAATAGAAGAATGTTATCTCACATATTCAAGTTGACGTCTGAGGGTGAACGAAGAAATAGAAGAATGTTATCTCACATATTCAAGTTGACGTCTGAGGGTGAACAGAGAAGTAGAAGAATGTTATCTCACATATTCAAGTTGACGTCTGAGGGTGAACAAAGAAATAGAAGAATGTTATCTCACATATTCAAGTTGACGTCTGAGGGTGAACGAAGAAATAGAAGAATGTTATCTCACATATTCAAGTTGACGTCTGAGGGTGAACAAAGAAATAGAAGAATGTTATCTCACATATTCAAGTTGACGTCTGAGGGTGAACGAAGAAATAGAAGAATGTTATCTCACATATTCAAGTTGACGTCTGAGGGTGAACAAAGAAATAGAAGAATGTTATCTCACATATTCAAGTTGACGTCTGAGGGTGAACAAAGAAATAGAAGAATGTTATCTCACATATTCAAGTTGACGTCTGAGGGTGAACGAAGAAATAGAAGAATGTTATCTCACATATTCAAGTTGACGTCTGAGGGTGAACAGAGAAGTAGAAGAATGTTATCTCACATATTCAAGTTGATGTCTGAGGGTGAACAAAGAAATAGAAGAATGTTATCTCACATATTCAAGTTGACGTCTGAGGGTGAACAGAGAAGTAGAAGAATGTTATCTCACATATTCAAGTTGACGTCTGAGGGTGAACAAAGAAATAGAAGAATGTTATCTCACATATTCAAGTTGACGTCTGAGGGTGAACGAAGAAATAGAAGAATGTTATCTCACATATTCAAGTTGACGTCTGAGGGTGAACAGAGAAGTAGAAGAATGTTATCTCACATATTCAAGTTGACGTCTGAGGGTGAACAAAGAAATAGAAGAATGTTATCTCACATATTCAAGTTGACGTCTGAGGGTGAACGAAGAAATAGAAGAATGTTATTTCACATATTCATGTTGACGTCTGAGGGTGAACGAAGAAGAAGAAGTAGAAGAATGTTATCTCACATATTCAAGTTGACGTCTGAGGGTGAACGAAGAAATAGAAGAATGTTATTTCACATATTCATGTTGACGTCTGAGGGTGAACGAAGAAGAAGTAGAAGAATGTTATCTCACATATTCAAGTTGACGTCTGAGGGTGAACAAAGAAATAGAAGAATGTTATCTCACATATTCAAGTTGACGTCTGAGGGTGAACGAAGAAGAAGAAGTAGAAGAATGTTATCTCACATATTCAAGTTGACGTCTGAGGGTAAACAAAGAAGTAGAAGAATGTTATCTCACATATTCAAGTTGACGTCTGAGGGTAAACAAAGAAGTAGAAGAATGTTATCTCACATATTCGAGTTGACGTCTGAGGGTGAACAAAGAAATAGAAGAATGTTATTTCACATATTCATGTTGACGTCTGAGGGTGAACGAAGAAGAAGAAGTAGAGGAATGTTATCTCACATATTCAAGTTGACGTCTGAGGGCGAACAAAGAAATAGAAGAATGTTATCTCACATATTCAAGTTGACGTCTGAGGGCGAACAAAGAAGTAGAAGAATGTTATCTCACATATTCAAGTTGACGTCTGAGGGTGAACGAAAAAGAAGAAGTAGAAGAATGTTATCTCACATATTCAAGTTGACGTCTGAGGGTGAACAAAGAAATAGAAGAATGTTATTTCACATATTCATGTTGACGTCTGAGGGTGAACGAAGAAGAAGAAGTAGAAGAATGTTATCTCACATATTCAAGTTGACGTCTGAGGGCGAACAAAGAAATAGAAGAATGTTATCTCACATATTCAAGTTGACGTCTGAGGGTAAACAAAGAAATAGAAGAATGTTATCTCACATATTCATGTTGACGTCTGAGGGTGAACAAAGAAGTAGAAGAATGTTATCTCACATATTCAAGTTGACGTCTGAGAGTGAACGAAGAAGAAGATGTAGAAGAATGTTATCTCACATATTCAAGTTGACGTCTGAGGGTGAACAAAGAAGAAGAAGAATGTTATCTCACATATTCAAGTTGACGTCTGAGGGTGAACAAAGAAGTAGAAGAATGTTATCTCACATATTCAAGTTGACGTCTGAGGGTGAACGAAGAAGAAGAAGAATGTTATCTCACATATTCAAGTTGACGTCTGAGGGTGAACAAAGAAGAAGAAGAATGTTATCTCACATATTCAAGTTGACGTCTGAGGGTGAACAAAGAAATAGAAGAATGTTATCTCACATATTCAAGTTGACGTCTGAGGGTGAACAAAGAAGTAGAAGAATGTTATCTCACATATTCAAATTGACGTCTGAGGGTGAACAAAGAAGAAGAAGAATGTTATCTCACATATTCAAGTTGACGTCTGAGGGTGAACAAAGAAGTAGAAGAATGTTATCTCACATATTCAAGTTGACGTCTGAGGGTGAACGAAGAAGAAGAAGAATGTTATCTCACATATTCAAGTTGACGTCTGAGGGTGAACAAAGAAGAAGAAGAATGTTATCTCACATATTCAAGTTGACGTCTGAGGGTGAACAAAGAAATAGAAGAATGTTATCTCACATATTCAAGTTGACGTCTGAGGGTGAACAAAGAAGTAGAAGAATGTTATCTCACATATTCAAGTTGACGTCTGAGGGTGAACGAAGAAGTAGAAGAATGTTATTTCACATATTCAAGTTGACGTCTGAGGGTGAACAAAGAAGAAGAAGAATGTTATCTCACATATTCAAGTTGACGTCTGAGGGTGAACAAAGAAGTAGAAGAATGTTATCTCACATATTCGAGTTGACGTCTGAGGGTGAACGAAGAAGAAGAAGTAGAAGAATGTTATCTCACATATTCGAGTTGACGTCTGAGGGTGAACAAAGAAGAAGAAGTAGAAGAATGTTATCTCACATATTCGAGTTGACGTCTGAGGGTGAACAAAGAAGAAGCAGGATGTTTATTTTAACATGTATGAACCAATAATTAACTGAATACACCACTAACAGATATTGTTATATCCAAAGCAGTGATGTTCTAGAACGTTACTTTATTTCCTTACATTGTCTACTCATAATTTTAAACAAAGTATGCTTACATCACTGATGTCAAGCATTTACAACATATATAGCAATGGCTACCCTGGAATCCTCAAAGAATACATGGAGAAAAGAACTGGAGACTTGAAAGGAATGAGGAAGACATGGAACAAATCTTGAGTTGATGGCATGAGACAGGAAGACATGGCATAATTTTGTTGAAGGCCCTTGATTGGGGGGGGGGGGGGGGGGTGAATTTATCATTGTGACTTTCTGTACTTGCTTGTGTATGTTTCTCTCTGTTTTGTGATTTTTACATTGTTTATACATGCACTGTTCATTAAGCTGTAGTTGCTGTTCATTATCATCATCAGCAGTTTATACACACACTCTACATCACGCTGTAGTTATTGTTCATTATCATCATCTTTTTTTTTTTTTAAATTTCCTCGCATGAGGTTGCATTGGCCCCCGCCCAAACCCGGCTCCGGTCAAAACCACATGTCCCAACACAAGAAGACCCAATGACACCATGTGTCATTGTAGTGGTCTTCCGTGTTTTCACACAAAGGACCTCATGACATAAATGTCACTACTGGTCCCTGTGTGTAGACACATGATCCTAGCCAAAAGCCAGATATTAGGCCGTTGGGTTTGCTAGGAGCATTATAAATGCTCAAGCAGGAATTATAAGCGGTGATTTGGTTTTGGTTAAGGGGGAAAGTATAAAAAAATGGTTTAAGAAATAAGAATGGATTTGAATAAAGACTATTTGTCTTGCTAAAAGGGAGATAAAATGAGTGAAATAATACTTTGATCAAAGGGAGGAGACTCTGAATATTAAGGTCAGGGGAGGAAAGTGCTTAATTACACTTAAGTAGATTTGGTGAGTTGGTAATTATGGTTTAGAAAATGTACATATAAGAATTGTATAGCAAGCTTTAGAGAAGACAATATAAGGTTAAGTCAAATTATGCAAAGGGAGACAACGGTTAATTACCTCCCTTATATGATTAAGTGAGTTGAGAGAAAAAAAATATGCACGTGAAAAGTTTACCAGGACAACGGATGACACTTCACTGAGTTATTTACACAGCGGATAAGTGTGAACATATTCCAGCTGAGTGGAGAATAGGAGGAACCAATTAATTTACAGTAAACAACGACATATCAGCTGAGAATGATTTTATAGAGGAGAACACACTTGGACACGCTGGTGAGCGGTCGCATTTTTCGGAGGAGCAGTCCTGGTTAAAAACGTAGAGTGGCAGGAATGTGTTTTCTGCCAGGCTCAAGTTCAATTTCTGTGGGAAACAGAATGAATACTTCTGAAGAATCCTATAGACCTAGTTAGAGTAGTAGAATCTATTCACATATGAAAGACAAAGCTGTGTTTAAAGTATAGGCTCAGTGATAAGGGGTGATAGTAAGAAATATGAGTGTTGTGAGGATTCTGTGAAACCAAAGTAAGTAGGTCCTTTGACTCATAACTTTTGATAGACATTGAATAGAATGATTTCAGAAGCTGAAATAAAGTATTACAAGGTTAACGACGCTTACAACTAAGTGAGCGCAGGATAATGAGAAATGAAGCTGAAGCTACAAAATTGACTATGAGGTGGATATAATGAGACTAAGTAAGCATCTGAGAAGATTCACAGAAGAATATGGATTTAATAGCCGTGCTGGGCTATTGTGTAATGAACTTTGCAATATTGATTGTTACAAGTAAGATGAGTAAGAAATTGAAGGGTGATTGTATTTACAGGATGAAACATGCGCTCTCTAGCAGGTATAAGTATGAGGATACTGCAACAGGTGTACCCAATGTGCTAATTGGCATATATGAATTTTAAGATGATGGTATTTTGATTAATATGAGTCAAATCTGACAGGATTAGTAGAGGAGAGAAAACAACTCAGGAAAGAGTTGATGAAAGGTTTGGGAGAAGCCAGAATAAATAGAATAGCCTTAAGGGAAGAAAATAGGTATAAACCATATCTGATAATGTTCTCAGGTAGAGAGCTATATATATATGCATAGGTACATGAATGTGCCCAGGGGGAATGGGACATACAAGAGACAGTTAGGAAATGTTTGTACCTGGAATTTGTACCACATGCCTCTGTTATGATGAACTTCTGAGATGTAAATAAAATGTTTGTTTTGATGGAACGTTTCTCAAGTTGGGTTAAGTCTCTAAAAGGTTGTTGAGTGCTAGAGTAAACAAGATACTGGATATAAAGAAAATCACCACTATACGAAGTTGTCACTAAGTAACATCACAAGGAGGGATGGAACGAGTTAGGTTGGAAGCTTGAGATATATCATCCAGGAATAGTCAGCTCTGGCGGTGATGGCCAGTATTAAGATATACTCTTACTTGGAAGATTGTCAATAGACTAAATTGACAAAATAGAAAATCCGACGACTAGGTCTGCCCCAGTCACCTAGTTCGTTGATTAACAATTAGTGCCAATATTCATATACAGGGCACACAGTCACACTACATGGCACTGTGACATATTACTAATTGGTGCCGCAACCAGTCCCAGGAGTTCACCACCACGGTGACATATTACTAATTGGGCCGTAACCAGCTCACGGCACTGTCACAATCATCAGTTTCTACATACACTCTATATTAAGCTGTAGTTATTGTTCATTATCATGATCAGTTTATACATACACTCTACATCAAGCTGTAGTTAATGTTCATTATCATCATCATCAGTTTATACATACACTCTATATTAAGCTGTAGTTATTGTTCATTATCATCATCATCAGTTTATACATACACTCTACATCAAGCTGTAGTTATTGTTCATTATCATCATCATCAGTTTATACATACACTCCATATTAAGCTGTAGTTATTGTTCATTATCATCATCAGTTTATACATACACTCTACATCAAGCTGTAGTTAATGTTCATTATCATCATCAGTTTATACATACACTCTATATTAAGCTGTAGTTATTGTTCATTATCATCATCAGTTTATACATACACTCTACATCAAGCTGTAGTTAATGTTCATTATCATCATCATCAGTTTATCCATACACTGTACATCAAGCTGTAGTTATTGTTCATTATCATCATCAGCAGTTTATACATACACTCTATATTAAGCTGTAGTTGATGTCAATTATCATCATCATCATCAGTTTATACATACACTCTATATTAAGCTGTAATTATTGTTCATTATCATCATCATCAGTTTATACATACACTCTATATTAAGCTGTAGTTATTGCTCATTATCATCATCAGCAGTTTATACATACACTCTATATTAAGCTGTAGTTAATGTCAATTATCATCATCAGCAGTTTATACATACACTCTATATTAAGCTGTAGTTAATGTCAGTTATCATCATCAGCAGTTTATACATACACTCTATATTAAGCTGTAATTACTGTTCATTATCATCATCAGCAGTTTATACATACACTCTACATCAAGCTGTAGTTATTGTTCATTATCATCATCATCAGTTTATACATACACTCTATATTAAGCTGTAGTTATTGTTCATTATCATCATCAGTTTATACATACACTCTACATCAAGCTGTAGTTAATGTTCATTATCATCATCAGTTTATACATACACTCTATATTAAGCTGTAGTTATTGTTCATTATCATCATCAGTTTATACATACACTCTACATCAAGCTGTAGTTAATGTTCATTATCATCATCATCAGTTTATCCATACACTGTACATCAAGCTGTAGTTATTGTTCATTATCATCATCAGCAGGTTATACATACACTCTATATTAAGCTGTAGTTGATGTCAATTATCATCATCATCATCAGTTTATACATACACTCTATATTACGCTGTAATTATTGTTCATTATCATCATCATCAGTTTATACATAAACTCTATATTAAGCTGTAGTTATTGCTCATTATCATCATCAGCAGTTTATACATACACTCTATATTAAGCTATAGTTAATGTCAATTATCATCATCAGCAGTTTATACATACACTCTATATTAAGCTGTAGTTAATGTCAGTTATCATCATCAGCAATTTAAACATACACTCTATATTAAGCTGTAATTATTGTTCATTATCATCATCAGCAGTTTATACATACACTCTATATTAAGCTGTAGTTATTGTTCATTATCATCATCAGCAGTTTATACATACACTCTATATTAAGCTGTAGTTATTGTTCATTATCATCATCAGCAGTTTATACATACACTCTACATCAAGCTGTAGTTTGGTTTGGTTTTAAGGACTTTCTTCATTGCACACGGATTACTCCATCAATGCTCCGATCTCCTCCCTTAGATCACACAAGGAGGATCTCAGCACAGTGCACAAACTCCATAGCACCAGCAAGAATTCCAATGTGTGTATATAGGAATCACACATTCTATAAATATTTTTGTGGTAGGTAGGTTTCTAATTTTTAAATTTTGCCAGGGCAGCGGCCTGATAGGCCTACACTTTATGATTTCCAACTGCAGTGGAATTTTTAACATGCGCAACTTGCATACAGGACCTCTTATTGTTTCGCCCTTATCCGAGAAGGCTAGGTATCCAATCTCACTACCCAGGAGACCAGGAGAGAGTATGACATTATTAGAACCACTGGTTCTGAAAAAGATTTTCCATAAAATAAATTCCCTTCAACTGGGAATTGAACCTGGTACCTCTAGAATTTGAGGCAGACACCTTACGTCTTAGCCACTCCGACCCCCAAGATGTAGTTAATGTTCATCATCATTACTCTTTAGCTTCCTGAGGAGCATATGACATTCACCAATTTTGTCGAGTCTTCCTGTCCTGTGCCATTCATCCTAGATCTGCCGGTTCCATGTCTTTTTTCCCTTTCATGTCTGTTACCAGTTCCCCTCTACCAGTGTTTATCGTCCTCCCTCCACCTCTCTTACCATGGGGATTCCAGAACCAGGAGTACCTTGTAATGCTATCACCAGGTTTCCTCAGTGTGTGTCCTATCTGGCATTTTCTTCTCTCGTCTTGTTCCACTGGTACTTGTCTGGCATTGGCTGTAATTGACAGTGTAAAAAATTATATCTCTAAATCCCTATGTGTTTGTTGCTTTACCATGCTCGTTTGAAACAGCAATATTGTTTGATACTTTCTATTTTCCCTATGCTATATTATGCAAATCTCTTTTACAGCTATTTTACTGTACATGTTTGTGATGTTATTTATGTGCCTGTTTATTGTCCTCAGAGACAAGCATGAAGCTAATCATCAGCCAGAATTTCATAAGGTTAGTGTTTGTTGTGTCACCCCAAAAAGTTATATAGGTTGTGAGCAGATGTGTTTTTCAACAAGCATCCGATTGGCAGAATGATTAAAGATGAGTTATGAAAAACAAGTGAGTGTTTATTATGTAGCGGTAAAGTGAATATATGAAAATTATGATAGTGGATGTATTTAGAGTTTTCTATGATACGTAAAAAAAAGTCTGGGTTATAGGTTAATGTTAACTGCACAGCTCAAACCTGCTGCTCATCATAAGTTGGCAGTTTGAGGGACACTGACTTCACCATCATTTTACTGATCTCCCAAGCAGGTCTGGACAGTGCTTTTTATAGCTTTGCTGTCAGGTAACAGCTGGTGCATCATCGTTCTTGCTGGCTGCACGTTGACTTGCTTGGAGAAATCAGATCACATGTGAGGTACAGTTTACTTTTAGACTAGTAAATTATAGAGCAACCTCCCCTTGGAGTTCTAGGATGATACATATGAAAAGACCAAGTCAAAGACTGCAAAGGGAGGTGACTGTATAATTTACTAGTCTAAAGGTAAATTTTTTCCACACCTGGTCATCTTTAACTACAGGGCGGACTCTTGAATACTGGAAAGAAGAAATACATGGGGAGAGACTGGTGTTTATGCCCTGTCAACTAAGATACATGTAACTCTCCCACTTTCTTGCCAACTCAACTGAGAAGACCAAATATGTACACAATATTGGTTCTTGCAGTATTTAGGCAAATTGCTTATTGAGCTCCGCAAAGGGGTGTCTACATGTTTGTGTTGGTATGTCCTACCAATCCGTGTTGTGTCCACTCTCTGTCTTTCTAATATTCTCTATTCATCTGTGTTACTACAGTTCATTGAGATTACTGCCTGTTAACTTTTCAATTTCCCTTTTCAAGCATAAGAATAGTTTTAACCTCTTTGCTGTGTCATAGTGAAATACACACATGTTCGTAGACTCTACTCAGTGTGCTATTTCCACTCCTATCTAATAAGTCATTGGCATACACGTACAAGGATTAAGCATTTGCACAGTCATACAATAAATCAAATATGTAGATCAGTGTGTATGATAATAATAATAGCCCCTGCAGTCACAACAGACTATCGGAATGCACCCCTGAGGTGACAGCCCTCAGCTGCTTATTTTCCTGGTGTTCCTTTCAACGTTTTCTCCTCTCATCTGCTTGCAGTGAGAGCTTCTTTTCGCCCATCAATGTGTATGAACATTGAATGCAAATCAATATATCTACATTTGTATATGAAATGACATGATGAAAGATGTATATGAATTACGAACAGCAATATACAAAATGTATATGAATTCATCATCATCATCATGTGACGTATTCTTTCCAGAACGTTGTCTCCATTACAGCTGCTCTGAACGCATCACGATTGTGGGCAAGTCGACCTGCATCAGCCAAAGACAAGTTCAGACTCTCTGTGATGTCCTGGGTCCACCGTCGTCTAGGTCGACCCCTTCCCCTTTTTCCAGGGACCATGCCTTCCATCACTGTTTTTTCCAGACTATTATGTCTTTTTATATGACCGAAAAATTTCAGCTTCCTTATTGCGATGGTATTTAGGAGCCAATGTGTATATGAATTACGAACAGCAATGTACTTAAGTAAAACTCTTCCTACCCACATGCACTCGCTCCCTACAGATGGCTGACTTTCTCGCACAAGTCCCAGGAGTTTAATCCTTGAATGTACAAAATGTCATACATAAGAAAAATCCTGAAGCGAAACTTAATGTTATGGGCAGTGGTTGTCTCTGAATCTGGTTGAGACACTAAGTGGCATGTGATAAGTGCTGGCTCAAATATTATGAAGCTTCATTTCATCTCTCAGTCAAATCTTTTCCTGTTAGAATTTCACTGACTTCAGGCCTTTGTCTCGGCTAACATGTGTAGGTCATTTCTCCATTTCATTCTGATGGTATTTCTAACACAGCTAAGGAAATAACATTAACATGTTACATTATATGAATCATTGAATCAGCATATTTTTTTTTGGGGGGGGGGGGGGGGGGGGGGTGTTGACTATTGGTAGATGAGCAATGCAATAGAGAGAGCATGCAGAACTTAAATGAATAAAAGGAGATCTTCTTGTGGTGTGCACAGAAAAGCCATGTTGAAGGTGGTTGAAGTAACAAGAAGAGACATGGTCCGCAACCAGATGATACATCATGACCTCAAAACCCAGCCCCTGCAGACCCATTTAGAACAGTTTCAACTATGATAGTTTGGCCATGTTTGCAGAATGGGAGAAGATCGGTTACCACGACAAGTATGGGAAACTTATAGCCAGTGATCCAGACCTCCAGGACGACCCAGAGTTCATTTGGAGGACAACATTAGACAATCTCTAAAGGATCAAGGACTAAATTGAAACCAGGCCGGGAGGAAGACGGCCAATATAGTATGGTGCTCTCTCTGGCAAACCTCTACATGAAGACTATTATGGGTGGCCTACACAACAACAGAGATTGCAATTACAATTGGGGATAATTGTTTGAACTGTGTACAGAATACAGGTTGTACATAACCAACAGTTTCAATAAACACAGACTAAGCCACATATAGACATGGAACAAATAGAACAATCCAAACATGGCGTGACAGACAGAATGAGACAGAGAAAGAGTGTCAGGGGATGCAATGGGGTTCCCACATCCTGTACCCAGAGCACCTTCCTAATGTTGCCATATCTTTGGGAAAAAGCACTTCTGGAACATTTGACAACATGAAAGGTATGATGCAAGGAAACTCGTATGAGCCAGACATCAGGGAAAATTTACACAAATTTTTTAAAAAGTATGCATGGATGGAAATTAATATAGAAAAAAGCAAGATATTGGTGAATAGCCATAAGAAACATGTTCCAACCAACATTACGTTAAATGGGCAAACGTTAGAAGAAGTTAACACCTTTAAATATCTGGGGTCCACTATATGTAGTGATGGAAGATCAAGTAAAGAAATCAAGATAAGACTTGAGATGGCCTCAGCTGCCATGACAAGGCTGACTGTGATCTGGAAAAGTAACATCAGTTTTCCTGTGAAGATCAAATTATACAAATCACTTGTATTGTCTATTCTCTTGTATGGGTGTGAGGGCTGGACACTCACTGCAGATATGGAGCGAAGGATTCAGGCTTTCGAGTATAAATGTTATAGAAGAATTTTGCGCATTTGCTATAAAGAGCACAAAATAAATGTCTGTGTTAGAGAGAAAATAAACACCTATGCAGGCCACCAAGAACCACTTTTGTCAGTAGTGAAACATCAAAAGCTCGCCTGGTTTGGGCATGTAACTCGTCATGACTCCCTTTCGAAAACGATCCTCCAGGGAACAGTCGAAAGTAAACGGAGAAGAGAAAGGCAAATAAAATCCTGGGCTGATAACATCAAAGAATGGGCAGGGCACGGTTTTTCCACACTTGTTCGCATTGCTGAGGATAGAGAGCAGTGGAGGACCCTGTCTGCTGATGCTTCCACCATGGCACCCCTACGACCCATGACGGGTTACGGGTTGAGATGGATGATGATCTAGGAGATGATGATGATGATAACAGAATCAAAGCGTGGCAGAAACTGACGAACACATGACTATAAATGTTTATATCCTCGCATGTATTTATTGAATATATACTAAAATTAATATATAATGATTGGTGAAGGTTTGGTGGGAAAGTGAAGGTCCAGTGACATTCTCAAACCATATATTGAAAACGCCAAATAAATAGTGACTTAGATATTACCCCAAACACACCAGGCTTTCACACCCTGTTATTAACACCGTGACTTATGGGGTAACTAACATTTTAGGATAAAAGAAAAAATACACATGCACAGCCACACATTTTGACACTTAATTTACAATAATTGGACAGGAGAAATGATACCATTATTGTTACGGTAGGTGTTATAATGTTAGCCATTTTTATAGTGAGCTCGTTTAAGTTTACACATTGAAGGGTTTAAAATGCTATTAATAATTATTGAGTTTCACGCTTCACGGTAATTGAACGCGAACTGATAGAATTGCTTAGTTTTAATAATGACGTGGTGCGTTGTTATGTTAACACGTGACGACACTATAAGTGTACCCTTTGTAATTTATATTCCGTCCTAGAGAGACGCGAATTTCAACACTCCCGTGTATAATAGTAATGGTGTAGAAGTTTTCAAGGTGATGTGGCACTAGGGTCTGCCGAATTCAAATGGATACATATAATGTCTCATTTTTATGGATGACTAATTCTTCAGTACCAGAATAGTCGCAGGGAGTATATTATTATAATTATTAGTATCCAGATTGTAAAGATCGATCAGCTTTGGATATCCATTACCGGATTACCGACATACGGAATCGCGTGTAGATATCCAGACGTTGTTGCGATTAATGGACTAAGGACAGAAGATGCTGTTTGACAAGTTTCATCGTAACAAGACTGTTTACAATCACAATGCGCGCACATGACTTTATGACATACTGCGCATGACTAGAGGTCAAATACACGTCATCGCCCTTTCGATCAAAATCAATGACAGCCGTTGGCAGTTTTTATGAATGTCAAACCTAATGTCCTGAAACAAGCTTCGATGCAAGGAATATATCAAGAAGAAACCCGTCAAACTATGAAGTTCAGCTCACCGTACCTAGTTGGCCGTTGATGCATACTAGCATTAACCGAAGAATATCTCGGGGCACAAAAAGATAAGTAACCTTTAAAACCTTTGTCGGTTCATAATGCTAACGGTAGTCCAATTGATTTTATTTGGGCATGTTTATCTGCAATGAATTGTTATATGTCTCATTTGTCGTTATTTGTCTGTTTGTTATTCATGTAAGCGGGCTCGGTTGGATTGGGAGTTTTAGATCAACTAATACCTCTTTTCAGATGGTCAGTAGATCTAAAACCGTTCTAATAGGGATTAGTTGAGTAATCCCATTAGCGAAGCATCTGCTGAGATCTGCCAGCAGCATACTGTGTTTGCTTCTGAAATTATTCGACCTTAGATGTTTTAGTTGTAAAGTGACGTTATATTTGTAGTATTTTTGCTGTACTAAGTTTCATTTTTATTCATTTTGTAACTTGTTCGTAAACTATCCTGTTCATTCTCATCTGTCTATCATTTATTTTATAATTGTAAAATATTTGTCAGTTATGAGTCCTGTGACGTCACCATTTTTTGTGTATATGGGTATCAACCTACATTTGGTCCACCTTGACCTTTTCTGGAGTGCTTCCGATTGTTATATTTCATTCGTATAATCATTTTATGTGTACATTTGTCAATTGTGATGTGCTAGTGTCTTGTAACATTTTAGTTGACTATTTGTCTTGTATTTATTAACTTATAAATTGATTATGTAATAATAATAGTGTAAATTAATTAGGTAATAATATGATATAAATATTTTAATTAATTTTGAAGAAAAAAAAAGTGACTGGATGAAATGATTGCAACATTTTGCACTATTGGTCCAATTCAGTATTGGTTAAGGCATGATGTTATAATATATTAATAAATGCTTATAAATCTATAACTTACCTTGAATATAATAGGTATAGTGAAGAGTACTTGATACATTATTCTAGTTATAATACTACGTTGGCCACTGGTTACACATAGGTAATTGATTACAGTATATTATTGATTAATACATATAGTTGATTAAATAAATAGATTATTAATTACAAGATGCTTACTTTAGACCATTTTGTAAAACTCGGGAAAGAGTTTAATATGAAAGGACAAGAACTTCGTGAATATGCAGAAAAAGAACTTACGAAATATAAGGGAGAATTAGAAGAACAGAAAGCTATAGCTAAACAGGAGGAACTTGAAAGAAAAGCTGAATTGAAGCGTCAAGAAGAAGAACTTGAGGCAAAAGAAGCAAGAAGGATAGCAAAACAGGAAAGGGAAGAGATTGAAAAAGAAAACAGAATAAGAGAAATAGAGGAAAATAAAAGGAAGCAAGATGAAATTATAAGGCAACAAGAAAAAGAATTGGCACTTATTAAGTTTGAAACAGCAAAATTACAGGCACAAAATGCTGCTGCTAGCCATGGTGATAATTCCCAAGATATGTCTTCACCTAACCAAACTAAAAGCAATTATCACTTCAAGTTACCAACATTCAAGTTAAATGTTGATGATTTAGCAGCATGGCTGCTACGTTTTGAGAAGGTATGTAAGGTTAATAAATTAGATAAAACTGCATGGGCACTAAAACTTAATGAATTTTTAGATGGTGCACCCGCAAGTGCAGCTCAAAATGTTGATCCAACAATAGCGGGTGATTATGATGCCATTAAGGCTTTATTATTACGTCGATTTTATTTAGATGAGGAGGGATGTAGGCTAAAGTTTAAAACTCTTCTGCCGGAATCAAACAAAGATTTTACAGGGTTTGTTGCGAATACACGCAATACATTCAATAGATGGGTCGAACTTGCTGGTGTAGATAAATCTTACGACAAGTTGGTTGATTTGATCCTTAGGGATAAGGTCCTAGCTTCTGTAAGTCCACCATTCTTTTCCTTCTTACAGGAACGCAAACCTCCTACTATAGAGGAACTAGAAATGATGGCAATAAATTACTGTACTGCCCATCCTAATATTAGTATATCCAATTCACAATTAAGGGAACCATTACCAGTTGCCTCCAATATGGCATATCATGGTTTTGATAGATCAAGAGCTCAGAGCCTTGACAGAAATTTTTCAAATAGAAGAAATAATTATAATGATTATCAAGGACAAAATAATTCTCACAATAATAGAAATTTTAACCGAGGTAGGCAACAGTTTAGAAACCAGTCCCCTCAGTTTAGATATAACAACAGTTATCAAAACAAATCAAATTGGAATAAATCATTTAATGGTAATGCCAATAACAATAATAACAAGTGGCATAATAATAACAATTACAGACCAAGAAATAAGAGTTTTAATGGCAGGGGCAATAATAATAATAATAATGATCATTCAGGTGGTCATAACAGACAACGTTCTACCTCAAGAAACCAACAAAGATTTGACCATACTACGGGGGCAGCATTGACTAACAATGCAACCCCAATTGTTCATAATAGCGATATTCCAACGCATTCATCTTCATCATGTTGTGTTGTTGATAATAATGTGGCAAATATTTGTCCACAATGACATGCTATTTTTCAGAAACCCAGCCTTATGCCTATGAGAGTTACACAGAAAGTTCCTGGAATTAGTCTCACTGCAAATGATGGAACAGGGACACTGATTTTTAATAAAGGATTGGTCGATGGAAACATAGTTTCAGTGTTGAGAGATTCCGGATCTACCACTATCGGCATCCGGCAATCACTAGTACATCCTCGTTATGCTACTAATGAGGTCTAACGTTGCATAACTTTTGGTGGGACCATTGAATATTATCCCACAGCAATAATTGACATTAACACCCCATTCTTTTCAGGTAAAGTTAAAGTATGCCTACTTCAGAGTCCTACTGCTGATTTAACAGTCGGACGTATCCATGGCAGTAAGGACTGCACACCTGAGGAGATCTCAGAATGGGAAAATAAATATTTGCAACCTTATTGCAATACGGACAATGTCATTGCTATGGCTCAATTACATGCCAATAAATTGAATGCATGCGGCACAGCCGTTTCCAATTTTGGTCTTTGTACCATCTTTGAAACAGAGGATGATGATAATACCTATTTAATTAAAAGTAATAAGGATGATATTAAAGTCTCAACACAACCTGTGAAGGTTAAGAAATCATTCCTGGGGAGATACACCTTCCCTCGACAGAATACTGCCAATTCAATGAATAAATCTTGGCGACAGGATCAGATTATAACTGATCTTAAGAAAACTGTTAACGTTGTCAACAGGGGAAATGATTTACCTTACATACTGATAGGTATCATCCTAAGTTTAATCAGAATGATACATCAGCTAATAAGAATACTACATATATAGATAATTGTGCATATTCTCGCACAGTTCTAGTGCGAAATCTGCCACAGGAAACTACCTGGCAGACACTCGGTAATTTTTTTCAATATACAGCAAACGTGAAGTTTGTTCGTCTTCTGCCATCATTCAATGGTCAGAATAGTGATGCATTGGTAACATTCTGTAACAATAGGGATGCTCGTATGGTTGTCGAGCGTGACAATGGTGTATATTTTCATCACCATTCTCTCAATTTACATATGGTACCTAATTCTGCTTCACGCAGATATTAGCCTATTGACACTTGGTGTTATCATCTCATGTCTTTGATGACTCAGCATAGTCAGTCATCATTCCTTTTCTTTTCTATTCATCTATTCTTACATAGGTTGATTAGTATGAACTTTTCTTTTCTATAACATTTCGTTATCTTGTCTACAATGATACTTTGTCTTTTTGTCTGTATGTTATTTTCGCATGCCTACATTAGACAGTAATCTCGTTGATTGTTCTACTCATGTTCAGCCAATGCAACATGAGCTAGTATCTTGTCTTCACTATTGCGAAAAGACAAACCAAATAAAATTACATGGACAACAGACTGTGACAAAACTTTTAATAACATTTTGACAATCTTTTCCAGGCAACCTATTTTAATGTTGCCAGATATGAATTAAATTTACTACTCTTCGTCAGATGCAGTCAATTTACACATCGATATTGGTCTCCTTCATGACCAAATGTACGTTTGAAACTGGTTCAAGATCGAAGAATATGGTGACTAACTCATGTTTCTTCACCTATTATCAACATCATATGACATACTACGTTTCCGGTCTGTTATGCTTCAATAATTTACGAGTCCGCATGGCAAGTCTTTCAGTATGTCAAACATCTCGTGATATCGAGGTTACGATAACATAGTGGTGGATTCTCTATCTCGACATCCGTCATCATTAAATGAAGAAAATTTAGAACTCAAAGAACTGGAACTCTGTCGATACTTCAAGTTATTCAGCAGTATACAAGTTATGTCAAACTTACGTTATGCAAAGACATTGAGTTGTTTACAGACAGTGGAACATTTCATTACTGAATTTCGGATTTACTGGACTTAAGTGATTGATCATGAATCAAACAGATGAAATCAAATCTCGATCGAAACGTTCAGAAAAACAATGGTACTTTTTTTTCAAATAGTCACATGACGACATCAAATTTGTTCGCATGAAGGGCTCGATTGAAATTCAAGCATTCTGCTATCAAGATACAGGTGAAACTCAAAATTTCTACTGTCAAATTACGATTGAAAATAGGATCGAACATATGTATACATACTTTCAAGTACTGTTATGTGAATTCAGGATCATCTATAGCTGCATGAAGTATTGATAAGCGAACATTACATACGTTCAAGGACTTCGCACGGCTTATTGATCGAAATTGACACTAACTATTTTAATAATTTATTGTGAATAAAGAAAGAGAAAAGAATTTTAACACATACAGTATCACACAATTAATTAAGTTAGCTACTGTAGTAAATTAATTATTGATTAATTACTTCCGTTAACATAATGATGATATTTAATAATATGCATTTCTTTTTTATGAATTGATATATTAAGTTAGTTAGATTTAGTTATGTGATTTCTCTTACACACACATATTCTAATATACTAATTTCTTATCACTATCTCTTCACACATTCTTCATTTTTTTTCTTTTCTTGTATGTTAGTAACAATAACATGATACTTTAATTTATTTAATTAGATTTTATTCTATAACATTAATCTCACATTACATTTAGTTAATAGTTAATTAGTTTTAGATCTTAACATTGATTAACACAACACATTTATTAGTTATATAAGTTTAGTTACATACATAATTATTTAGTAGGTTAGCTGACACTTGACATTTATTTAGTTGACTTATCACATTTTAATGTACTTTATGACAGTTACTATATGTGACTACGACCTTCGACAATATTTAACGAAAGCATCGTGAGTCGTATGTCGATAATTTTTAAATATTTTTGAAATAATTATGAAAAAAAAATCTATAGAATAGATTTTTTTTACCCCCGTCGGTGAAGGGAATGTTACGGTAGGTGTTATAATGTTAGCCATTTTTATAGTGAGCTCGTTTAAGTTTACACATTGAAGGGTTTAAAATGCTATTAATAATTATTGAGTTTCGCGCTTCACGGTAATTGAACGCGAACTGATAGAATTGCTTAGTTTTAATAATGACATGTTGCGTTGTTATGTTAACACGTGACGACACTATAAGTGTACCCTTTGTAATTTATATTCCGTCCTAGCGAGACGCGAATTTCAACACTCCTGTGTATATTAGTAATGGTGTAGAAGTTTTCAAGGTGATGTGGCACTAGGGTCTGCCGAATTCAAATGGATACATATAATGTCTCATTTTTATGGATGACTAATTCTTCAGTACCAGAATAGTCGCAGGGAGTATATTATTATAATTATTAGTATCCAGATTGTAAAGATTGATCAGCTTTGGATATCCATTACCGGATTACCGACATACGGAATCGTGTGTAGATATCCAGACGTTGTAACGATTAATGGACTAAGGACAGAAGACGCTGTTTACGTATATGCTTGAACTTAATGTATGCTTAATTCATGTCATGTCTCATGATTTGAATACTGTCAAATAAAACGTAATTTATGTGGACTCGAACCACCTATGGACTTGTCAAATATCTACCATTATTGAAGTTTGGACAGTCTTGACTACGCATTCGCAACCTTTATTTCAGTACGATTGCTCAACAGAAACCAAGTCATAATAATATAAGAACAAACTCAGGACATGGCCAGAAAGAATGAACACTGTTTTATTAATAACAGGATTGTTTAAAGACGGTAAAAAGGTTAACCAACTGCCAGAGCAAAACCAGCCATAACAATTATCAGGTATCGGCAACTGAAAATATTATTTGAAATTAGAGGCACCGCAGGGCAATTGATAAGACACGCACTATTTTTAAATGTTTATATCCTCACTTGTTGTGGGGTTGAGTTGGCTAAGAGGTATGGCGTCCACCTCAAATTCTAGAGCTACTGGGTTCGATTCCCAGTTAGATAAAGGTAAAGGATCCAGTTACACGCCCATTGAGGCATATTGGGAATATGGTGTTAGGCCCATATTTTCTTGACCATCGGCACACTAGGGGTGATGTGGTCAGCATCATGCCGGCCGCCTTAACCTTCCCAGAGTTGCTCTGGTACCCAATTCATGAGGCTGGGTTGACCCCGGAGCCGTTTGCGGTCTAAAAAAAATCCCACCTGAACTGGGGATTGAACCATGGACCACTGAGCTAGGAAGCCAATGCACTAACCACTGTGCTACTGTGGCTCTGATTCCCAGTTGAGGGAAAGTAATTTATATAGATTTTTTGTCAGAACCAGTGGTCCTAATAATGTCATACTCCCCCCTGGTCTCCTGGGTAGTGAGATCGGATGCCTAGCCTTCTCGGATAAGGGCGAAAAAATAGGAGGTCCCATGTGCAAGTTGTGCATGTTAAAAATCCCATGGCAGCTGGAAATCGTAAAGAGTAGGCCTATCAGTATTGCTGTCCTGGCAAAATTTAAAAATTAGAAACCTACCCACCACAAAAATATTTATATAGTGTGTGATTCCTATACACACACATTTGGATTCTCACCGGTGCTATGAAGTTCATCCACTGTGCTGAGATCCTCCTTGTGTGTGATCTAAGGGAGGAGATTGGAGCACTGATGGAGTTGTCAGTGTGCAATTAAGATAGTCCTTAACACCAAACCAAACCAATCCTCTCTTGTATCCACTAAGATATACATGAAACAAATGTCACACACAAAAAATAACTGCCATTTGACAAATACATTTTTTTTAATTTTCAGAAACTGCATAAAACAAAATATAATTTAAAATGACCAATAAACTGACGTTGCAAGAAACAGCAACTGTTGATGCCCGCTATGTAATCATGTCCATGTTTGTTGAAGTTTTTGTGGTAAAAAGTTTTTTACGGGATGCGGTAACCAGCCCCATGCCCACCCTCCTTAGTCGCTTTTTACGACATGCCTGGTAGGGTACAGTGTTACTATTCTTTGCTCCCCTTTCAGGCCCCGGTAACACACGAACCGTTTAGGATTAGAACAGGAGTGAGACAGGGATGCCTCTTGTCTCCATTTCTGTTCTTACTAGCAATAGATTGGGTTATGAAAATATCGACATCACACAACATAAATGGAATCCAGTGGAATCTGACTAAACAGCTTGATGATCTGGATTTTGCAGATGACTTGGCTCTTCTGTCCCATAACCATAATCAGATGCAAGAGAAAATGAAAATTCTCGATGAGAGGTCACAACAAGTGGGCCTGAAAATACACAGGGAAAAGACAAAGATTATGAGAATAAATGCAAGAAATGATAACAAGGTTGAACTTGAAGAAAAACCACTAAAAGATGTAGAATCGTACACATATCTTGGAAGTAATATAGACAAAGTTGGAGGGACAGACGATATCAAAATAAGAATACAAAAAGCAAGAGGAGCTTTCATTGCATTGGGAAACATATGGAGAACAAGAGAAATCAAGTCCAACACGAAAATAAGAATCTTCAACTAAAATGTGAAGTCAGTCCTATTGTATGGCTCTGAGACATGGAGAACAACAAAAACAACAACCAAAAAGCTACTGACTTTTATAAACGGGTGCTTGCGTAGAATAGAAAGACTGAAATGGTATGACAAAGTCACAAATGTGGAATTGATGACAAGAACCAGACAAGTGCCAGTGGAACAAGAGTTGAGAAGAAGACGCTGGCGATGGATAGGACACACATTGAGGAAACCTGTTGATAGCATTACAAGGCAGTCCTTGTTCTGGAATCCACAGGGAAAGAGAGGCAGTGGTAGACCAAAAAACACATGGAGAAGAGAACTGGAAACAGAGGTGAAAATGATGAGGGAAACATGGAAAGAACTTGAGCGGATGGCACAGGACAGGAAGACTTGGCATGTGTTTGTTGAAGGCCTATGCTCCTTGGGGAGCTAAAGGGTATTGATGTAATCATGTGTTGAACAAAATTCTCAAATTGATTTGTAATGTTGTGTAACATAGCATTTTGTGGAATAAAATGACAGTTAATTGTCTTTATGTTGTTTGTTTCATAGAATTTAGTTTGCTAAGAATGAAGAAATAATAATTTAAAGATAGGAAGTGACCTTTCAATCACCGGAGATACATATATATATATATTCATTCATTCTAATTATAACCCGTCATTGGTTGAATGCGGTCTTATCTTCACTTAAAAAAAAACAAAGAATTGAAACAAATGTCAAAACAAGGTGCAATAACTGCCATTTGACTAACAGTTTTATTTATGTCCAGAAATAAAATTAAAGAAACAAAAAAAATACAGTGTAAGGTGGCAAGCAACCTGACGTTACAAGAGAGAGAACAAATGTCTGCCCACTATGAGAGCTGGGGAGCAGAAGTTGAAGGAGGCAAAAATAAAACTTTTTAATTAAATTATTGCTCCTTGTTTTTCCAATAGATACAAGGGAGGCAAATACAAATTTAATAATAGGGACTTTTCAATCATCCACCTGCAGTGTCAGTGGGTAGCTTGTAATGAAGATCGGGAGTTTTTCATTTTTGCTTATTTTGGTTTTATTTTCTAGCTGTCCAGCTTTTAACAAGTTATGACTGTTGACTTTAATAAACCCATCGAATTTTCTTGTTGTTTTATTGAACCAGGCACCAAAAAGAGTTCACTCATGTATAACAAAGATACAGGTTAATTCGTTGTTTGTTTCAGGGTATTGTTATCAAGTTCAATGCCAATCAGCGCTACGCAACAACTAGCATTACAGCCACCATACTCAGACAAGTGGCCAAAAGAGTGAATGTGCCACTGCAGGTTTGATCATTATTATTATTATGATGATTATTATGATGATTACTGCTGCTGTCATCATCATCTTTCTTCTTAGAATTATTTTAATTCACCGTGATAATCATCAGTTTTCTTTCCATCATCGTAGTTATTTCTATCATCAGCATTACTACACCTTAAGTCGTCATTATTTCTGACATCTTCATAATTGTAATTTCGCCATGATGATTATTATTCCTTCTGTCATTATTGTTTCTTTCATCGTTGTCATTAAAAAGTCTGCTTAATGACTGAGTTGTTGTTGTGTAACTAGGGCTGCAGAGCTTCTCACTCTTTTGCAACCAGTACCAAGTTGAAGACTTCTTGATATAATCTACATTGTAGATCTAGGCTGTCTCGAAAGACTGCGCATGGTGATCCCAGTAACGGGCCCTCCCAGTTCATTGGTTAGCGAGGCAGTGGTTTCTTGTGTGTTTGGCTCTTGTGTCCGTAAATCACTGCCCCGGACGTGATGTGAGCAAGCTGTCGCATCTCCGTACCGTGGCTCGACAACGCTCTTAAAAAAAAAGCCCCGCTCTCGCAATGAGCAGGCAGTTAGTAAGCTGGCGTCACTTTCGGCTCATCCTGTCCGACTAGGTGAACGTCTTGTCAGCAGGTGGCCAGTCGTTCTCGCCTGAGGCGAAGAAAGCAAGAATAAAATCGCCAGGATCCGCTCTGCACAGAGCGCTGTCTCTCTCCCCACGCGAGAGGTCAAAGAAGATGCATGTCTGTCCGGACAGTTATCTGGTTGATCCTGCCAGTAGTCATATGCTTGTCTCAAAGATTAAGCCATGCATGTCTAAGTTCACACTGTCTCATGGTGAAACCGTGAAAGGCTCATTAAATCAATCGAGGTTCCATAGATGACATGATCCTACTTGGATAACTCTGGCAATTCTAGAGCTAATACATGTTTACCAAGCTCCGATCCTCGCGGAAAGAGTGCTGTCGCAAAATTGGTTTCAAGTCATTGCAAACGTTTTCAGGTAGATTTATAAACCCGTCAACGATCGATTGACCGCTTTCAAAATGGCGGCGTATCAGCGAAATGTGTATCAGACAGAGGAAATTGCCAAGGATAAATAAAAGCAGACGGGAATCAGTATGAAAAGGATTTTACATTTCAGTACAGGGAAGGATTGTGTATAACTGCATATAAGAAGGAACGGTAGGAAGTTCTCATTTACGGAGATATATGCGTATTTCGGCTGCATACAGTTACGCGGAAAAGCATGTAAACCCACTTCTGTTCTAAATATTAAAATCAACAAATAACAGTTTGGGAAATTACATAAATAGGAAGGTAGAGAATTATCAACTGTATAAAACTAGATAAGATGGAACAATATGGATATTATATATGCCGAGAATGGGAAAGGCAAAATTTCAGTCGACGCACAGATCGGCCGAAATCACTGTTCGGGAAGGATTTTTCAGGCTTAGGTTTAAGCTGTGACGTCGGTACTCTCCGATACGTCCGCGCTATGCGTATATATATATATAGCGTATCGGTAAACTGGAGAGATACACAACAAAAGAGGTTTGAGACAGACTGGAGGCAGAGTTTCGCCACTACCCATGAATTGTGAGCGGATCGCCAGAAACATTTTTAAGTCCAGTATCTGAAGTCTGAGGGTAAGCGAAATTATGATAACTACCGTGTATAATATTTGTTATTTCAGGTTCATATAGAATTCACAAAATATGCCTGTATAATAGTTATTGATATAATGTATTGTATTTTTATATGATCTAAACATGTGCATTGTGGATGATTGTTGCTTGTACAAAAATTAATCACAAATAGCCCCACAGCCTAATGAAGATATATTTATCATATTGCTTTATCGCTTACGAAGATAAAGGCAGTCTGTTACGTACATTTATTACCTAAGGGGGTAGTCTTCGGTCCTGCCAAATGTACGCACCAGTTTTATGTAGTTATATTGTTTGTGCGTTCGATTGATTCACGCACTGACGTGCACAATGCTGTGTGAGTTGCTTTGGACGCACGTGTAACCTAGTTGAGTATATTGTGACGTCATGATAGGGGCAGCTCGGACGACATTTTATGTCCGCAGTGTTATTATTTGATTCCTGGCAGATTTGAAGAAGCCAGCAGTTGTATTCGTATCTATTGGTCTTCATGGCGAAGCCAATAGTGGATGTCTGAAGTAAGTGTCGCCCCATTTCTTATGGCAAGTTTAATTATGTAAATTAAAGTATCAGGCCGCTCCTATTAATGGTCTAGCGGGAATTCATCGGAGATGACATTCCTAGAATTGGACACACGGAGTCGATAGCCTTTGGAATCTTTTGTAGAGGGAGAATCCATATGTGGAATCAAGTTAATGAATATAGATATATGCTTCACATGTTTAATATGCCGTTTTACCTATGCCAAAGTCGTGGTATGGATACCGAGAGGTTAGCCAAGATGAAACACTAACTTGGTTGTATTGTTATATCTGCCTTTTGTTTGGATTGGATATGCTATCCAAGAATTTTACAACAAAGTCTGGGATGCTTACAAGTATGATATAAATTATTGCTCCGTGAGAATGAATCCGTTTGCCTTAATAAACGTCCTTGGGAGAAGGTCAATGGACGTTAATTACCAGGTCTGTTATATGAAATGGAAGTGATCCTTAGTCACTGGAATAAGAGAACTTAACTGTTAGAGATTCTACAACAACTTTTAACAGTGATATTAACATTTTAACGTATGATCTTCACATCTGTAACTATGATTGTCTTGTTCCACTTCGTTGGTGTCACGTCAATAAAATACATGTACAGTAAACACCGACTTGTGTGCTGCCAATACATGCCCAGTTCACCCAATGCAACGATACCTGTTGGAATGTTCGTTTGAAGAAGTTTATTGACATTTTGTTCGTATTCAACCATTCGCGTGATAAAATCAATACCATTACCATAAACGGACTCCAACACAGTCCCATGGCAGAGATTGTCATAGGGAAATGAAGTGTTAGAAACTTCTTCGTGGAAGATCCCAGTTTACGAGGTTAAGGTGACTAGTCCCCTTCCTCGCTGCCTTTGCCTTCCCTAGTTCGAGCGCACAACTTTGTACCCATTTACAGCTGGTAAACTGGAGTGTTCTACAGCCAGTTTCAGTAGAAAGCAACCTGATCACGTGGTCACTCACTTTATTTATTTTATGTATTAATTTTGGGTAGTTGCTAAGATAGCATCAGTATTTGAATTTGTACTTGATATGATTTAGAAGGATCAAGTTATAGATCAGAAAAGGATGTATAGGAGCAGAGTAAACCAGATGATGTTTATTACAGATATGTTAATATTAATTCTGTATCATTGAAATGATGTTACTTGCTATGATTGTATAACGGTGACATCTGATGACTGACTGGTCTGACATCTGTGCTAGTCAGCTACAAGTCTAGCCAGATACTAGCCAAGGCTGATATGTTGCAGGTTCCATGAAATAACTCAAACCAGACTGTCCAGTATCAGAAGCCGGTGTCGTTCATCAGAGGCAATCCCACAAAAGTGCAGGACCCCAAAGAGTGAACTACAACTGGTCAATTGGCATCCCTACTGTTGGGCCTACCAAGTCTGATATCAGCAAAGGACAGTTCAGTTTCAGCATTGTCAAGTTGAAAGATAAGTGTCCTGTTTGACACTGACCACCTATACATGTGAAACAGCCAATAGTTGAAAATAATAATTAACCATACAGAAACTCAGTCAACTGATGACAGTTATCCTTAAATTCAAAGGACTAATAACAGTGATTTCAGTAACTTTATTATTTAAGATCTTGAAGTCTAAACAGACAATAATAGTAATTGTGTGACTTTATTTTCTATATATTTATATATTTCAATGCTCTGTTCCAACTAGCAGTAATAGAATATTAGTGTAATTATTAAACTGTTTTAACTGTACCTGAGGATTTATTCACTTCTTCCATTTTGTGGGTTCAGTGAATGTACATTTTACTTATCCCCTAGAATATAAGTAATCATAAGATAGTCACAGGGAGGAGACACCTTAAATCCTGGTACTGCTTCTTACCAAATGGGCCAGGGTTTTCACAGTCTGACTATTGTTGTGATAACAATACACCAGTGCTTATTTCTAAGACTGGGGTATTACTTGGAAGGTCAGAACTCTTTACTGGCATACTCTTACATAATAAATAATTTTAAATAACCTCCCGCTACAGTGGGGGCTCGTCTGCGGAATATATCTTTATTCCTGAGCCAACTTTCTATTTCTGCTGTGTAGAAAATTTTGTTTTGTAAAATTTTTTGGAAAGAGTAACATAGTAGGAAATAATTATATTTTTAGGAGTTCTATTGAGTACAGATAAAGAAAGCTGTTTCATATATGGTGAAGTCAGTTTAATTAACTTTAATTTTAACTAAGTTAATTATATTGTAGTAAATTAGTTTGAGTAAGATCACTTGCCCTACTAGACTACAGATACATCATGGCTGACTTGGTCAAATTTAGGTCTGCTACACTACAGGTGGGAAAAGAGCTTGGCATGGATGGTGACGCTCTGATCCGGTATGTCACGACGGAATGTGAAAAGTACACCGAGAGAGAAACAAAGCAATTAGAAGCAGAAAGAGAAGCCAAGAAATTGGATGCAGAAAGAGAAGCCAAGAAATTAGAAGTAGAAGCAGAGAGAGAAGCCAAGAAATTAGAAGCTGAGAGAGAAGAAAGGAGGCTACAAGCAGAGGCTGAGAGAGAAGAAAGGAAGTTACAAGCAGAGAGAGACCATGAGCTGAAAATGAGACAGCTTGAACTTGAACTTCAGGCTGGGACTAGCACCCATGGTAATAGCTCACCTCATTCTGCGAATAGCTCTTTTCAGAACACAGCAAATGGGGCCATGAACTTCCACCTAGATCCATTTGTTGAAAAGGAGGACGCAATTGAGTCGTACCTGGATAGGTATGAAAGGCTAGCCTCTACATATGGACTGGAAAAGGAAAAAATGGAGTCTAAAGTTATCCCAGGGATTGAGAGGTATTGCATATGATGTGTTTCTGAAACTCCCCAAAGAAGATCAGGAAAATTATGAAATACTAAAGCAAGCCTTACTGATCCGGTATGAAAAGAACTCTGAGGCATATAGGAAGAAATTTAGAACTTCTAAACCTCTACCTGGAGAAACATATAACCAGTTCTCAGCTAGGCTAGAAACGTATTTGTTGAAATGGAGTAGTTTAGGTAAGTATCAGAAAACCTACGAGGATCTGAAAGAAATGGTTATGTTAGAGCAAGTGAAAGATTCCATGTCTCAAGAAATGAGGAAATTCCTTATGGAACAAGGAGCAGAGAGGCTGGAAGACATTTTGAAATGTGCAGAGAGATACCAAGCAGCTCAAGCTGAATTGGTAGGAACAAAAAGGAAGCAGGTAGAAGGATATAAGCCACCACCGCAGAATACCCAGTTTGACCAGAAGGATCATCCATACAGAAATAAGCCAAGATGTGATAATAAGGACAAGAACCCTCAGACTCAGGAAAAGAAACCCTACAAACAGGGAGATAAGTGGTGCAAAATTTGTAAGATGAGCAACCACAACACTGTAGATTGTAGAAGGAAAACCCCTCATCACGCTGCATGTTTAGCAACAGGGAATAGGACAGATATGATGGAACTGACAGGGAGTCAGAATAGCCTCCGTCATCCCCCTGTGAGTGAGCTCGTAACCGTGAACGGCAATCGAGTCATGTGCTTATATGATACCGGCCTGGATTTCGACTCAGTTGTGAGTTCAACCCTAGTGCACTCCGATCAAATTACCACAGAAACCGTGGAAATACAAGGGGCAACTAAGGGAACAGCAACCATGACACTTCCTATTGCTAGGATCAATGTGAAATCTCGCTACGTGGAAGGAGTGATAACAGCCGCAGTGATAGATGACCCTATATACCCGCTGATATTGGGGTGTAGGTATGTATTTTTGGGTGACCCAATAAAACCTGTTGTCCTGGCAGCAGTCCAGACCAGGTCGAGCACCAAAAACGAGGAGGAAAACCCTAACAATACTCAGCCAGAGCAGATGAAACAGGCTCAATCAGAAGATGACACATTGAAGCCTTGTTTTGGCAAATTGCCAAAGGCCCATAACCCTCCAGAAAAAGGAGATTTGTATATGAAAAATGGACTACTGTATAGAAAAGCTGGTACAGGACCTCAAGGACATGGACAGCTGGTAGTACCAAAGTCATACAGGGAGAAAGTTATGGAGCTTGCACATGCTATTCCATTTAGTGGACACATGGGAATTGGTGCCACAAGTCAACGGATAGCATGTCACTATTACTGGCCAGGGATCACGAAAGGTATCAAACGATATGTGAAATCTTGTCCAGAGTGTCAACGTGTAGCCCCCAAGCATGGGACTGCACCAGCAACTCTAGGAGAAATGCCAATCATGGGTACTCCATTCGAGAGAGTTGCAGTGGATATTGTTGGACCCCTCACTAGGACTAAGAGAAGGAATAGTTATATCTTAACTCTAGTTGATACATGCTCTATGTGGGGAGAGGCCGTAGCCATGGCATCTATAGATTCTAAGCATGTGGCAGAGGCATTGTTGACAATATTCACCCGGTTAGGCTTTCCACATCAAATATTGACGGACAATGGTTCCCAGTTCAAGGGAAAGCTAACCCAAGAAGTGTTCAGGATTTTTCAAGCCAGACATTATCATTGCTCTCCTTATCACCCACAAGGAAATGGTCAAGTCGAGCGGTTCAACGGTACGCTCATTTCTATTCTGAGGAAGCTGGCAAGTGAAAAACCTGAAACATGGGATGTATACTTACCCGCTGCATTATTCGCATACCGGGAAGTCCCACACAATTCCACAGGAATGGCACCGGCCACATTGTTGTTTGGTCGGCCTATAAAAGGTCCACTGGAAGCATTACTGCGGACTTGGACAGATGAGAAGGCAGAGGAAAGTGTCACCTCATCAATTCAGTATGTAAATGAGTTGACCACTCGACTGAAAATGGGCTGGAAATTGGCTAATGACAATCTTCGCAGAGCCAGAAAGAAACATACTGAATACTATAACAAGAAAGCAAAGGATAGGGAACTTGCTGTTGGAGAAAAAGTGCTTCTTCTATTGCCCAGCAGTAACAACAAACTGCAGATTGGTTGGCAGGGTCCATATAACGTGCTAGAGAAAATATCGAGGACTAATTACAAAATTGACAAGAAGGGCAAAGAAAGGGTGTACCATGTTAATCTGTTAAAGAAATATTATGACAGGACATCAACGGAGGTAGCTCATATGATGACTCTGGCCATCGCAACCGAAATGAAGCATGAACCACTTACCTCAATAGAGTATCCATTAAGACCGACTGAGACATATGAACAAGTCAAAATTAGTACTCAGTTAACTCAGGAACAGAGGGAGCAAGTTAAAGAGGTTTTTAAAACACATGCAGATGTGTTAACTGATAAACCAGGATGCACCAACTTATTGACATATGATATGAAGGTCATCGATCCAACACCTATCTGCATGAAGACCTACCCTATACCATATGCCAAGGCACAGGCATTGAAGGAGGAAATTGATTATCTGTTGCAAGAACAAATCATTTCCAAGTCAGAATCACCTTACAGTTCAAGTGTTGTACTGTTGAGAAAACCAAGTGGAGAACACAGACTCTGTATCGATTACCGGAAATTGAATGCGATCACTGAAACCCAAGCTGATCCATTACCAGATACCAATCAGCTGTTCTCGACGCTAAGTACTGCGAAATATTTCTCTAAGGTCGATTTAAGTAAGGGATATTACCAGATTCCTGTCAAACCCGAGATCCGACACATGCTGGCTTTTAGCACTTCGGATGGTCACTACGAATTTAATGTACTACCATTCGGGTTGAAAAACGCACCAAGCGTATTTTCAAGGATGATGAGGAAATTGCTGGAACCCTTGAACAACTCTAACATCACCAACTTTATGGATGACATTCTCATAGCCACGGAAACATTTGAGGATCATCTACATTCTCTATCAATGTTACTGGGTAGACTCAGAGAGACAGGTTTGACTGCTCGTCCAACAAAGTGTGTAATCGGATGTCAGGAATTAGAATTTTTGGGACATACAATTTGTCATGGAAACATGTCTCCTGATCCCAAAAATATAGAAAAGTTAAGGAATGCACCTAGACCACAGACAAAAAAGGATGTGAGGTCGTTCGTATCCTTAGGAGGATTCTATCAAAAGTACATCAAAGACTTCAACACCTTATGTGCACCTTTGACGGATCTGACAAAGAAAGGAAAACCTGGCACAATAAAGTGGACGGCAGAGTGTGAGCATGCATATTCAGAATTGAAGCATAGACTCACTAGTAGGCCTATTCTGAAGTTACCAGATCTGACGCAAGAGTTTATAGTACGGACTGATGCAAGCAATGTAGGAATTGGGGCCGCGCTTTTGCAAAAATCTCAGACCCAGAATGAGGAACTGTTTCCTGTTGCTTATGCCAGCCGCAAGTTGAACGCGGCAGAAAAGAATTACTCTACTATAGAGAGGGAATGTTTAGCATTGGTGTGGGCCATCAATAAGTTTCAACCCTATTTGTATGGCAAACCATTTGTGGTCCAGTGCGATCATCAACCCGTCATTTTTGGCCTCATCACGTCATGCAAATACTCACTTACTAAGATGGTCATTATTGATTCAGCCATATTCCTTCACTATTGAATATATTCCGGGAAAACAGAATGTGGGCGCAGATTGTCTAAGTCGCCATCCCACAGAGCTTGAGGAGGATAGAAAGAAGGAAAACTAACCTCGGAATGGTCGATTTGCAATTGTCTTGTACCCAATAGTTAAGCTAGATATCATCCAGCTTAAAATATGGGGGAGCTATGTCGCAAAATTGGTTTCAAGTCATTGCAAACGTTTTCAGGTAGATTTATAAACCCGTCAACGATCGATTGACCTATGTCGCAAAATTGGTTTCAAGTCATTGCAAACGTTTTCAGGTAGATTTATAAACCCGTCAACGATCGATTGACCGCTTTCAAAATGGCGGCGTATCAGCGAAATGTGTATCAGACAGAGGAAATCGCCAAGGATAAATAAAAGCAGACGGGAATCAGTATGAAAAGGATTTTACATTTCAGTACAGGGAAGGATTGTGTATAACTGCATATAAGAAGGAACGGTAGGAAGTTCTCATTTACGGAGATATATGCGTATTTCGGCTGCCCACAGTTACGCGGAAAAGCATGTAAACCCACTTCTGTTCTAAATATTAAAATCAACAAATAACAGTTTGGGAAATTACATGGATAGGAAGGTAGAGAATTATCAACTGTATAAAACTAGATAAGATGGAACAATATGGATATTATATATGCCGAGAATGGGAAAGGCAAAATTTCAGTCGACGCACAGATCGGCCGAAATCACTGTTCGGGAAGGATTTTTCAGGCTTAGGTTTAAGCTGTGACGTCGGTACTCTCCGATACGTCCGCGCTATGCGTATATATATAGCATATCGGTAAACTGGAGAGATACACAACGAAAGAGGTTTGAGACAGACTGGAGGCAGAGTTTCGCCACTACCCATGAATTGTGAGCGGATCGCCAGAAACATTTTTAAGTCCAGATTCTGAAGTCTGAGGGTAAGCGAAATTATGATAACTACCGTGTATAATATTTGTTATTTCAGGTTCATATAGAATTCACAAAATATGCCTGTATAATAGTTATTGATATAATGTATTGTATTTTTATATGATCTAAACATGTGCATTGTGGATGATTGTTGCTTGTACAAAAATTAATCACAAATAGCCCCACAGCCTAATGAAGATATATTTATCATATTGCTTTATCGCTTACGAAGATAAAGGCAGTCCCATGGCAGAGATTGTCATAGGGAAATGAAGTGTTAGAAACTTCTTCGTGGAAGATCCCAGTTTACGAGGTTAAGGTGACTAGTCCCCTTCCTCGCTGCCTTTGCCTTCCCTAGTTCGAGCGCACAACTTTGTACCCATTTACAGCTGGTAAACTGGAGTGTTCTACAGCCAGTTTCAGTAGAAAGCAACCTGATCACGTGGTCACTCACTTTATTTATTTTATGTATTAATTTTGGGTAGTTGCTAAGATAGCATCAGTATTTGAATTTGTACTTGATATGATTTAGAAGGATCAAGTTATAGATCAGAAAAGGATGTATAGGAGCAGAGTAAACCAGATGATGTTTATTACGGATATGTTAATATTAATTCTGTATCATTGAAATGATGTTACTTGCTATGATTGTATAACGGTGACATCTGATGACTGACTGGTCTGACATCTGTGCTAGTCAGCTACAAGTCTAGCCAGATACTAGCCAAGGCTGATATGTTGCAGGTTCCATGAAATAACTCAAACCAGACTGTCCAGTCCCAACGGGCTGATCACCCGTTTGCCAGTCACTTCGATTACGGAAACAACAGCAAATGGATTGATTTGCCGTTGCCCTAAAGACGCCACTAGGTGTGATGGGAAACAATGGCAAAGAAAATCTATCTGCTGTTGCCCTAAGACGCCGCTAGGCGTACTGGCCACTGACTGCTTTGACGGTCGGTGGCTAAGGACGGAAGAAGAAGAAGAAGACTGTCCAGTATCAGAAGCCGGTGTCGTTCATCAGAGGCAATCCCACAAAAGTGCAGGACCCCAAAGAGTGAACTACAACTGGTCAATTGGCATCCCTACTGTTGGGCCTACCAAGTCTGATATCAGCAAAGGACAGTTCAGTTTCAGCATTGTCAAGTTGAAAGATAAGTGTCCTGTTTGACACTGACCACCTATACATGTGAAACAGCCAATAGTTGAAAATAATAATTAACCATACAGAAACTCAGTCAACTGATGACAGTTATCCTTAAATTCAAAGGACTAATAACAGTGATTTCAGTAACTTTATTATTTAAGATCTTGAAGTCTAAACAGACAATAATAGTAATTGTGTGACTTTATTTTCTATATATTTATATATTTCAATGCTCTGTTCCAACTAGCAGTAATAGAATATTAGTGTAATTATTAAACTGTTTTAACTGTACCTGAGGATTTATTCACTTCTTCCATTTTGTGGGTTCAGTGAATGTACATTTTACTTATCCCCTAGAATATAAGTAATCATAAGATAGTCACAGGGAGGAGACACCTTAAATCCTGGTACTACTTCTTACCAACTGGGCCAGGGTTTTCACAGTCTGACTATTTTTATGATAACAATACACCAGTGCTTATTTCTAAGACTGGGGTATTACTTGGAAGGTCAGAACTCTTTACTGGCATACTCTTACATAATAAATAATTTTAAATAACCTCCCGCTACAAGTGCTCTTATTAGTTCAAACAGGACATAAGGTATAGCACCACTTATGACATGAGGTATAGCAAACTTAAATTCTCTGGCTTCAGACTGTAACGGCCGTGCCGTTCCTCTGATCGCACCAGCAGAGGCATGCTGCATGGGCAACAGCTTGACCTCTTTATTCAAGTGCCCAACCTTGTGCCACCGAGACTATGTTTCTGGGGTACACTCCGCTCCTATAGTCAGAAATGACTGAAAAGGAAGATAGACTGAGTTTAAAAATATAAGTACTCAGCTGACTTATATAGTGACTAAAAAATAATCTAATGACAGCATAATTAAGATATACCTTACTAAAGGCATCATCATCATTTCCTGCTTCGCTTATTATGGAGCATTGGAGCCACTACTACTGGTATTCTCATTGCAGGAGCCCTACATCACAGCATATGTGTGCTTTTGCAATTAAGACTTTTTCCATGATATGAATGACCTTCATCTTATCTTGGGGTTACACATTGAAACAGTACAGTCTTGTATGTAGCAATATGTTACATATTTCCAGTCTTCATTCATTTATTACCCTTCAGCTCCCCACGGAGCATAAGGCTTCAGTAAACTCCTGTCACATGACTTTCAGCTCAAGGCTTTTCCATGTCTTCTTCATCGTTTTAATCTCTGCCTCTCCTACTCTATCAATTCTAGAACAGGAAGTGCCTGGTAATGCTATTAATAGGTTTCCTTGGTATGTGTCCTATCCATTGGCAGCATCTTCTTCTCATCTGTTGTTCCTCTAGTTCTTGTCATCAGTTCCACACTGGTGATCTTGTCTTACCTTTTCAATTCTTCTATTTTGTGCCAGCACCCATCTGTAGTGTCTTGATTGTTGTTTTTGTTCTGCATGTTTCAGAGCCACACAGTAGGACTGATTTGATGTTTAAGTTGAAGATTCTTATTTTTCTGTTGGACTTGATTAACTTTGATTACCATATATTTCTCAATGGAGTGTGAAAACTCCTGTTGCCTTTATTTACCTTTTAACTATACTTCATGGTTTCCATCCAGGACTTTGTTGTACGTAATGATTCCCCATGTGGCTCTACCATTGGACCAATTATGTCTGCCAAGTTGGGACTGCAGACCGTTGATGTTGGAGCCCCCCAGTTTGCCATGCATTCGATCAGAGAGATGGGTGGGACTGCCGATGTCTTACATGCTGTAAATCTTTATGAGGTAGAATGTTTTTTTTTTGTTAGGAATAAGTAGTTTGTTAGATAGGTAGCACATAATATCCTCCATGTAGGTTTGAGCTATCACAAGGTGCTCCATATCCTATGTCAGTTTGGAAGCAAAATTACATGTAGGTATAAAAGTTAAATAAAACCATAACTACATGTGATAAATTGAAAATTCTTTGTGCAAACAGTAGGAAATAGAACGTGCTTTTGTTAGGAGAGTGAGATATATCTAGCAAAAGTAGCTTTGGTGAAAACAAATGAGATGGTCAGAAAGAAAATTTAAAAAAAAATTATTTGTTATAATCTTGACACCATCATAAAATACAGTCCTTTACTCTGAAATAAAACTAAGAAAAGGAGGCTCTAACACTTTCAGTAATGCCTATTAATAAATTAGCTGGGTGGTCCATGGTTCGATCCCCAGATGAGGTGGGATTTTTTAGACCGCAAATGGCTCTGGGATCGACCCAGCCTCATGAATTGGGTACCAGAGCAACTCTCTGAAGGTTACGGCGGGCAGCTGACCACATCACCCCTAGTGTGCCGATGGTCAAGAAAATATGGGCCTAACACCATATTCGCAATATGCCTCAAGGAGCGTGTAATGGGATCCTATTAATAGATCCATGTATTAGAACATCAAGCATATTTTGCTCTAAAATAATTTAAGGGTTTTACTCACTCATCATGTTGACAAATTAGCAAGAAAGATTTATTTCAAACCAACATGCTACCAGCTTCAGATCATTAAAAAAAATTACTAATTTACTTATTTATTTGCTGGAAATAGGTACAATTTCAATTATATTAGTAAAAGGTACAATTTGGTTAAAGAAAGGAATGTAACTGGTCAGCAAGCCACACTGATACGTATAGACTGGGGTACTTATCAAGCAGCTTCAAACAGCTGGTAGAACAGAAAGAGTTAAATAAATAAATTATTTGTTTCGTGTGTTGCTTTGATTTTGATTATCATCATCATCCGTCAACTTCCCAAGGAGCATAGGCCTTCAACAAACGTATATACTAAGTCTTTCTGTCCTGTGCCAAGGTCAAGGTCTTTAAATATCTTCCTCATCATTTCTATCTCCAGTTCTCTTCTCCGTGTACTTTTTTAGTCTACCTCCATAGTGTTGCTGAAGCTTTTTGTGGCTTAGTTTTTTTTTACAGGATAGGGTAGCCGGTCCCATGCCCACCCTCCTTAGACGCTTCTTATGACACTAGTGTAAAAGCCCGTCATAAGACATGAATTAAATTCAAAAGCACCAATACCTAACGGCAATTTTACTTATTCAAAAGTATTAAAAAAAACAAAAATATTTGTTTTACATCTGATGTTAAAATGCTCTCACAATATATAAGAGCATTCTGCTTCTCGCAACACGCCAGAAGAAAGTGAATTGCTTCCTCCTATTTTTGCACACCGTCATTTGCGCATTCTTCTTTGGTAAGTGTTACTATTTTCGGGAGAGTACATGTAAGGGAAACAATACAATTAATGTCTTTCAACCAAAGTTGTATCCCTTATCGTTACGCACTGACAGAAAAAAGCTGGGATTTTATTATATAGGATGCTTGGTATGTTGCAGTGATACTATTCTTTGCTTCCCTTACAGACCCCTGTAAGAAATTAGTGCATAATAGACAGTGCATCTACTATATTGATTCAAAAGGTCATTTATTTGCTCAACAGCAGATGAAGGGAGCCGAAGAACAAATGCAATGGCAAACACATGACAGTTGGTTTCTGGGACAATATGCAACACACTTAGACATGAAGAGATAACAAACAAAAAAATTTATGACAATACTCCAGAGAAATGTGTACATCAACTTTGATACTCTGGAGTACTGTCAGCGTTTCTTTTTTCACTTTGTGCTTCTCTCTAGCTAGACATGTTTGTTGTTCAAGTAAATAATAATCTGTTTGTCTTAGCATGTCTTTGTCATGACATTTGTTGTCTTGTTTACGGCCTTCAGCATCCCAGCTGTTCTAATTCATTGTGATAAGGTGTAGATACTTTCTAATTTTCATCATGACAGGATGCAGATAAATTCTAATTCATCATGACAAGATGCAGATAAATTCTAATTCATTGTGGTAAGATGCAGATAAATTCTAATTCATCATGACAAGATGCAGATAAATTCTGATTCATTGTGGAAGATGTAGATAAATTTAACTTCAAGACTATCAGAGCTGACTTATTATGAATTATCTGAGCTGTAGTTACATGGCAGAGTCTGTACAAGAGAAATAATTTGCTTCATCCAGCTCACTCATGTCTGTAGTGATCTAAGATTTATACATGTCGGTTACATTACATTAACCCCTCCTATTGTAATAAAAATGTATGCTTGTTTCATCAGGGCTTCTTCCTCTACTATCCTGAAGTCCAGGCATCACTCAAGTTTTAAGGCTGATGACAGTGTACTATGACAGAAGTTTCTGTCAATGATCCAGATGCAGACACAATGTTACAGTCATGTTATTTTAACCAGTTTTATGTATTAGGTCAGGGAAAAAGACAGATTATGAGAACAAATTCAGAAAATGAAAACACAATTACACTTGAAGAAACAGACCTTCAAGGTGTAGATATAACTTGGCAGCAATATAGACAAAGTTGGAGGGAAAACTGGGATATCAGAATAAGAATAGAAAAGGCAAGGTGGAGCTTTCACTGCTTTGAGAGACCAACACAATTAAATCCAACACAAAAAACAATATTCAGGAACCAGGCAGGTGCTAGTGGAACAAGAGATGAGAAGATGATGACGGTGGATAGGACACACATTGAGGAAACCTCCTGATGACAATTACAAGACAGTGGAGAAGAGACCTGGAGACAGAAGTGAAAGGGATTAATAAGAGCTTGAGAGGACAACACAGGACTGGAAGGCTTTGCATGAATTTGTTGAAAGCTATTTATACCTCAGAGGCAAAAGTAGTGATGATGATAGTGTTTTACTGCCATTAGCACTCGTGTACTTGTTTATGTTTTATATATTTAAGTAACTTTGATTCATGTGCTTGCATTTTAAATGATACGTCTCACAGGCAGCTTGTCTAGAGAAGGTCAGCTAAACATTATATTATTAATTTTAGAAATTTCTGATCTTCCAAACTGAATGAATTCTAGTGTTTGGAGATGCACCTCATGAAACTGGTATTTTTACACAACTCAGACCACTAGTTGGTTCTTAACTCTTTAAGTCCCAATCGACTTTATAAAGGCTCAGGGGTTAGACGCGCTTGGCCCAATCGACTTTAAAAAGCCTTTAGTATATGTGCCTCTGTTTGAGACTGTTTCTAATTATAACTACCCACAAAGTCATTTCCGACTGCAAGTACATTCTTTTAAATACCGCACATGTTTAAGAGTGAACGTGTTTCTGTTTTGAGATATTTATTTTAGATTTTTAAAGTGATTTTTTTAAGCGCATATCCTCCATTTTACCTTGAATAACTAATCATTTTTTTTTAAGCGCATATCCTCCATTTTACCTTGAATAACTAATCATTTTTCAATGAAAGCTTTTATACTTGTAGCACAAGAGTAAAGTACATCCAATTACCTTCAGTTTCATATACAACAACAAAGTTATTTATGCATATGAACATTTTAAAAAATTATTTCCAAACAACAACAATAAAAACGCACTGGGGTGGCCATTTTTGCTTGGGCCAAACCCACTTTTTTGCTTGGGACTGAAAGAGTTAAACAGTCTTCTTTTTCTCTTAGCTTTTTGTGAAACATGAAGTAATGAAAATGGAGCTATTGTGCTTGACCTGGTACAGTTCATTCCCGTTTGTCTACTCTTTGTGGTTCATCTCCATGTTTTCCTAGGTGTTCCCTTACCCCTGTTTCAGATAGTGTTCTGTCTTAGAGACGATGTCACTTCTTTTCGTGCATCTGTCATACATGCCTTAAATATTTATCAGGATTGTAGATTTTCACTGTCTCATCAGTAAAGTCTGAAATTCATCATGGGAATAGCAAAATGTATACTTAAAACATAGTTTATTTGTCTTTTATTGTTCTTGATGTTTTCTTACTGCAAATGATGCCATAGAAACATATATATATATATATATACTGAAGCACATTAAAAACGCACCACTATTATATATACTGATGCCGAGAAGCTGGCCAAAAAAAGTGTGGGAATGGATTTTCCCCATGTTTGCCATGCGGTAGAGAGCGAATGGCTGCTGGAATGGAAAGTGCAAGATTCAACCCATGGGTGTGTGTACAGACTACATGAAAACGATGAAAGTTACACGTGCAACACGATTCTCAACAGCTATGACCCTGAAAATGTGTACGCGTTGTGGCAGTATACTCGGTATAAAAAGGCCGTTGAGACAAAACACCCAGTACATGTGCTTGAAATGCCACGACTATCTGAAAACGACCGCCAACGAGCCATTGGTATGTTGGAGACCGGAATGAGCTCGCGGGCCATTGCCAGAAGGATGAATTGCCACCACAGCACTATTGTACGTCTCAATGAACGTTACGGAACCACTGGCAGTGCCCGGGATAGACTTCGGAGTGGCCAACCACGAGTTACTACCCCTGCGCAAGATCGTCATATTGTGCTGAGCCACCTAAGGAATTGACTCTCCCGGCAAGTCAAACAGCAAGAGCAATAGTGGGTAGACATGGGCAAGTCTCTCGAATGACAGTCATACGACGACTCAGAGATACAGGCCTTACTGCAAGACGACCTTATGTTGGGCCAAACTTGACTCACAGACATCGTCAGCAGCGCCTGCAATGGGCAGAGCAACATATCAGATGGACTAGACTGCAGTTGAATGCTGTCCTATTCACAGACGAGAACAGATTCAACATATCCTTTGCAGATGGACGTATGCGGATTTAGCGACGGGTGAAGAGCGCTTTGCAGATTGCTGTGTCAACCGATTTCGAGGTGGCAGTATTCACATTTGGGGAGGATTCAGTTTTCACCATCGCTTGCCTCTTCACGTCTTCCGTGGAAATGTTAATGCTGTGACATATCGAGATGAGGTTCTGGATGCACTGGTTGCTCCTGCGTTCACAATTTATCCAGACTTGCAGCTTCTCCAGCAGGATAACGCACGTGCATTTTTTTGTATTTTTGGTTTTCTCCCTTGCCTGCACAGAATGCAATGAATTTCATAATAATCAAATGTACAAATTAATGACCAGCATGGATTCATAGGAAAATGAATAAAGATTCCAAATATGTAAACTTGTACACACTTATATTTACATTTCACACTCTGTTCCTGGATTATACAGGTGGTGCGTTTTTAATGTGCTTCAGTATATATATAATTTTACCTTAGTGTCTGAAGGGGACAAATGTCGCTTCAGACATCTGGTAAGACGAGCAGACGATGTGTCTTCATGAGATCCACAAACATGCTCACAGCAAGTCAGAAGTCCAATTGTTACGAGTTTCCTTTATATGCTAATAATGTATTCACCTTAGTTAACATTTGTTGCTATATTTGTCTTTTAACTCTTTGACTCCGTAACAACGCTCAGAGCGTTGGTCAAAACAACCTCAGTTTATCACTAATAAACCCATAACATTGTCTGTTTAATGCAGCTTATATTTTAATACACCTAAAATGACTTCTGCTACTGTTTATACAACTAATTTGAGTGTAGTTAAGCAGCATGTTTGCGTGTTTTTATGATATTATTACAATTTGTGTGACAATTCACGTGTTTGCATTTTTCGTTGTTATTCCTACAGAAATATGTCAAGATTTATATTTATAATTTCTAAGCCTCTTAAGCGAATAATTGTGTGAAACTGCTTAGAAACATTGCTGACATTGACGATGATTGTTTGGTAGTCACAGTTTGTTGCCAATTAACGGAATTGGTACAGAAAAGCTAGACGCATTAGATTTAGCTGATGAGTGGGCGTAGTCCTATTCTGGTGATCGAAAAGCAACAGAAACTAGACATCTAATCACTAGTCCTAGGTAGAAGATGAAGCTAGGGATACTATTAAAGCTTTAAACAGGTGTAAAAAGTTTTTATATGATGTTATTCTTCTTTATTTATTTGAAAATTACATAATGCAATATTTCATTATTTTTTTTTAATTCTTAAAAGGGACCATAGTAAAAAATTGGTGTGAATAATGCCAAATGTACTAACTGTGGCCATAATCAGTGTTTTATTACTTCGTAAGTGGATTACCTTGATGTTTGAAGACTGAAAAAGAAAGCTTTATTGCCTGCAACAGTAAGTTGTCTTTGGTAAGCTCGTATTCTACTGTGAACTTTGTGTTTTTTTTTCAATTTACATGCACCATGTTTTAAGTATATCAAACGTACTTGTATCAGTACTACAAAAGGCACTATATATTAGAATTCTGTATCAATTTCTCTACAGTTTGATATATAATATGTACTTGTTCACAGAAAACCAACGGGCTGATCACCCGTTTGCCAGTCACTTCGATTACGGAAACAACAGCAGATGGATTGATTTGCCGTTGCCCTAAAGACGCCAATAGGCGTGATGGGAAACAATGGCAAAGAAAACCTATCTGCTGTTGCCCTAAGACGCCACTAGGCGTAATGGCCACTGACTGCTTTGATGGTCGGTGGCTAAGGACGGAAGAAGAAGAAGAAGAAGTTCACAGAAAAGATTTACATAAAATTTACACTAAAAGATAGTACACTTCACCGTTTAGAAATCTTCAAAAAATAATTACGGAGGCAAAGAGTTAATTCGCAAGCTTGGCTTTATATTTGTTGTTGTAGTTCGTCCCACAAATGTTGTTTCTAATTCTTTGTTTATAGCTCATGCCACAGAAGTTATTTATAGCTCTTCCCGAAATTCAAAGAAGTTTTTTTATAAATCTTCCCAAACATGTTTATAGTCCTTCCCAAACTTCTTGTTTTATAGCTCTTCCACAGCAGAAGTTGTTTATAGCTTTTCTCGCAGACATTTTTTTTTTCCACTCAAGTTCAAGGCATGATATTTGAAAGGAAAAACCTTCAGAAATAATGTTTTTATTTCTCTGTGAGAATTTATTGATGAAATTTTATTGCATCATTGTGTTTTCTTTTTTTAAACTTTGACCTTGCACTGGAGTTGTCTGTAAATCTAGATTTTATTGGAGCTAAACGTTCTAGTTTATGTTCTCACCTAGGGGGGAAAAATCTTGGTTAAGTATATAATACTTCATTTTTTATTATAAACTAGAGTAAAAGCCCGTTGTATGATGGAAATTAAATTCAAAAGCACCAATACATAACGGCAATTTTATTTGCTCAAGTACTTGTGGAAAAATAATGTTAGGTGTGAACATCCGATTGTCCATTAGAAGAGCACCTTGATTTTCTGTTGTTTTAATTTGTACTTTTATTTTGTGGCGATTTCTTGATCAAGACAATGCGACGTACAGCTGTCCGTGGGAGAAAACTGGCTAAATCAAGACATTTCCAGCATGTTCAAAAGTTTGCCCCTGATATTTGTTGATGGTTATCGCAAATGCTGGAATGATTGGAAACTGGCGATGCTTCAGGATGAATGGCAAATTCACATCGCTAGGGACCAAGTCAATTCGCGGAATGTTGATTATGTCTCCTTTATTTGATTCTGATAAAACTTCTGCAATAAGGAAATTGTGATGACATTGTGGAACGATCAATCGTGTTCAATTACACAATCCTTTGTTCAGATTCAAATTGCGGATCAGCATAACAATGACCCCCTTTTTTTAAAGGCAATGCATGAGGAGGCATACCTGATGGAGTTTGCGAATGAAGAAACTCAGCCAGATAGTTCATAACATCACTGGGATCTTCAGATACTATTTGATAGGAACTTTAATAGATCTTTAGCTCACCCGGAAGTTTTGTTATGATTCCTCTATTCAGAGTTAACGCCTCCTTATTCTTGGTGCACAAAATGACTCGCTGGAGGAAATAAATGTCCGTAGACATTAAATGTGGGTGTGGTGTAGGCTTTATCATGCCACATGGGGGTAAGAATGATGATGATTGTGGTGCTAGCAAGTGCAGCACTACTGTATGGTCGCTATGCGTAGTTTGCATGTGACGTCAGTTTGTTTGACCAAGTTACTAGAGCATTTATTTACAGTCTTGAAGACTGGTTGGACGTGTCTAACAGTGTTCCTTGTCGGAACTTATTTTCAAATGTGTTTATGACTTGAATGGATGTCATGGAAGTGTCTTATTGCCAATATGATTGAGGAGGTGTATTACAAGTACCGAGCTGTAAATGTATCAGTAATAAATGTCTCTGTGTTTGAACAAGGAGTTCAGATCCAAGTTATTGATGTTGGCTCGTTTAAAACCATTACACAAGTTATTGTTTAACACCTGTATGCCGGGAAACTACTAGACCGCGAACCACAAGAGCTGAGGTGCATATTGCAGAAATTGACCACACCACAGTGCGTATTTATACATCTCTAAACACTTGTATACGAAGATACATATTTAAACAATTTCACCTGCAATCGTCTCTTCATCAGATGCAATTCACTTAGGTGGTAACAGTGAGAAAAGTTATCAACATTTCTTTCCATTTTTTTATATTCCGTATTAAAAACCAAAATATTTGTTTTACATCCGATGTGAAACAAAGTCTGAACATGCACGCTGTTCACAGAGATGTTATGTGCATGCACACCGTCCTTTGCGAGTGTTACTATGTTCGGGAGCATTACGAACGGATAGAATGACAAAGTATATGGATGACTATACTATCACAGCACTGTAATTGCGCTTTATAAAATGTCCATGGTCTAACAACGGGGGCCTGAGCAATTAAGGGGTGTGTGATAATTGGATTAACAACATTACCATTGTGTACCAATGTAAGAAGAGAAGGCATAATGTAAATTCTCATGTTTTTTAATTGATAGTCAGTGCTGCATTGTCACAACATGCTCAGTCAGTCCTTTTCCTGGGTGAGGAAGGAAAAGATATTCAGTTTAATTGTGTAATTAAGGAATTCAAGGACATACAAATCATACTCACAGATGTTAGTAAAATGGACTAAAAAAAAAAGTAGACACAAGAAAGTTAATACAGACATCTCTGCTCAGGCAGTTACAGGTCTCTATGGAAATTAAGTGGTCACTGATAAATGACGAATTTGTATCAACTATTTATGATCAGTTGGAGCAGCGGTGGCACAGTGGTTAGTGCACTGGCTTCCTAGCTTGGTCCATGGTTCGATCCCCAGTTGAGGTGAGATATTTTAGACTGCAAACGGCTCCAGGGTCGACCCAGCCTCATGAAATGGGTATCAGAGCAACTCTAGGAAGGTTAAAGCGGTCGGCGTGATGCTCACCACATCAACCCTAGTGTTTCGATGGTCAAGAAAATATGGGCCTAACACCATATTTCCAATATGCCTCAATGGGCGTGTAACGGGATCCTTTACCTACCTTTTTATGATCAAATATGGTATCAGACACACAGCAAGAGGTAGATAATGTGCAACATAATCAGATTATCTGGGATGAGTTGCTAATTACACTATGAGAGACATAGTTAGATTCACTGACAGACATAAGGTTGGTGAGGACAATACCACATATCTTCTTCTTCTTCGATCCTTAACCACCGACCGTCAAAGCAGTCAGTGGCCATCACGCCTAGTGGCGTCTTGTAGGGCAACAACAAATTGATTCCACTTTGCACGGTCGGTGGCCATGCTTCGTACAGTGCCCCAACTCTGGTTCATTCTTTGCATCTCAGCCTCCACAGTCCTCCGCCAAGTTGTTTTTGGTCGGCCTCTCTTTCGCTTTCCTTCAGGGGTCCAAAGCATAGCTGTTCTTGTGATGGCATCGGGGTCTCTTCTGAGGACATGACCAACCCAGCTCCAGCGTCTGCCAGCTATGATGGTGTGCATGTCCTCTTGCTTGCTACGAGTAAGCAGATCTTGGTTGGTGATGGTATTCGGCCAAAAGATGCGGTGAATTTTTCTTAGGCATGTTGTGTGAAAAGAGGACAATTTTGACATTTCCTTCTCTGTGACTCTCCAGCATTCCGCACCATAGAGAAGCACAGAAAGCACGCAACTCTGGTATAATCTTAATTTTGTGCTTGTGCTGTACTGGGAGGACTTCCAGATGTTATTTAGGCTAAAGAAGGCTGTTCTTGCCTTATTCATTCTGATGTTGATGTCTTTGCCTGCCCCACCGTCTGGTGTTACTATGCTTCCTAGGTATGTGAAGGTATCTGTCTGTACCAATTGCTGATTCCTTACTGATATGGGCTCAGGGTTGCTCAGATTGAGCGTCATGACCTCAGACTTCTTTAAATTGATGTTCAAGCCCACCTGCTGGCTAAATTTATTAAGTCTATCCGTTTTTTCCTGGATGTGTTGATGTGAATGTGCCAGCAGTGCAATGTCATCTGCATATTCCAGATCTTCCAATGTAGAAAATGTAGTCCATCTTATTCCTCTTGGACTGCCCTCTGTTGTCTGGCGCATCACCCAGTCTATGACTTAAAAAAAGAGTGGTTGATAAGGGGCATCCCTGTCGTACTCCTGTCTTCACCTCGAAGGTTAGGTTGCTCTGCCCAACACTACACGTAAAGTTGGCATAGAGGCTTTTTATGATTGCCACTATGCAGCTTGGAATTCCATAAGCCCTCAGTATTTTCCATAAACTGTCCCTATGTATGCTGTCAAAAGCCTTTTCAAAATCAACAAAATTTATGTAAAGCTGTCTTTGCCATTCTGAGCACTGCTCTATAATGTTCCTGAGAATGAATATATGGTCTACACATCTTCTGTTCTTTCTAAATCCTGCTTGTTCTTTCCTCAGTTTGTAGTCTACTGCCTTTGAAATTCTCTGTATAATTATCCTGCCTAGTATTTTGCTGGGAACTGAGAGAAGAGTGATTCCTCTCCAATTATTGCAGTCTGCAAGATCTCCCTTTTTGGGCAATTTGACAATTATTCCTTTGTTCCACTCTGATGGTGTTGTCCCCGTTTTCCACACTTGTGCAAATAGTGGTTCTAATAGTTCTGCTGCTAGCTCAGGGTCTGTCTTAAATAGCTCTGCATTTAAGTTATCATGGCCCGGAGCTTTACCGTTCTTTAACCCTTTGATTGCTGTGATGATTTCTTCTTTTCGTGGAATGTCTGTATTTACATCTAGATCGTTTTCAGCCTCAGGAACATTCAATTGTGTCTCTGGTATTTCCTTGTTCAAATACCACATATAATACAGAAAAATGAGCGATTTATCACCTCTTAGTGTAAGCCTAATCAGATGTAATTATAAGTCTTCAGCTATGTAGTAAGACAATGATTTAGAGAAAGGTGGTTGTACAGCAGGGATGGGCAACCCTAGAGCTTTTGGGATCTTACTGTAGCAACACTGAGCCTTGTAAAGATCTACCCTATACATATATATATATTTGTGTGTGACATGCGCACAAGTGAATGTGTGTGTGATTTTTTAAGTGGGGGAAAAGAATGTTGCTTATAAAGAAAAGACCACGTTCCTATCTCATGCAGTTCACTAATATATTTTAGTAGCCAGTTCGAAAGCTTTCATTGGGAGTGCGGGAAAAAGTACCTTTGATCCCAGGGTCCAGTAAAGGTACACTTCCATTTTAAACACCAGCGGGAAAGGTCTAGTCCAAAATTTCCCTAGTTTAAAAGTCTTTCTTTCCCCCCCCCCCCCCCCCCCACCGCAGTTGCCTGAAAATCTACCAAATCATCCACTGGGATCTACTGGTAGATCTGAGTCAACTGGTTGCCGACCCCTGGTATACACGTATTCATGAAATCCAGAAATCAAAAGTTCTTGCCTTTTAAAATATACTAACGTGATTCATTTCAAATGCTAAGTCTTGTATCTATAATACAAGTAAAAATCATTACTCATATTGTTTGCTACATTTGTTTAATCTACCGTATAATTTTTTTTATTGTATGTTTTATCGGTTATGTCTGTTGAGTGGTCTGCATTCTCAAACATTTTTCCAGCAGCAATTGGTTTTTGACTTAACCTTTGAAATCTGCCTGCCATGTGTATTCTTTCAAAGATTTTCATATATTTTTTTTAACTTCAACAAAATTATAATAATACTCCGGCAGAAGAGGTTTTTCTATCACTCATTTTTTTTCACTTGAAATCTCTTGTCTCTGTCACGGAAGTTTCATAATTATTAAAAACATGAAAAAACCCACTGAAACATTATTGATGTAGCGTTGTGCATCAGTGATGTATTGCCTTAATTCTTGTATGTATGTGGGCAGTGAAATGACAGAAAATGTTGATTTTGAGATTCTGATCAATTTAGAAATTATAGTTTTTGTTCTAAAAATTGTTCAAAGATGTCTTTTCTTTTTCAACTAAAATGTGGTATAGTTCAAAGATTTAAATTTTTTAAACAATAAACCAGGTACAAAGATGCTTATAAAAGACGTTTATACCTGTATTTTTAAATAGAGTAAACCATGAATAAATAAAGCATACCTTGTGTTTGTTTTTTTTTCATTCAGTAATTCAGTAATTCAGACAAACTGGTTAAAAACATACAACTTTTCACCAAAATGTCTAGCTTTAATAAAAATAATCTTTGACCACCGCTAAGGCGTAGCTACTGTGAAACTTTTGAAAATGTTATTCTCCAGAGCTAGAAAATGTTCTTGAATTAGAAAAACTTCACTAGAACATACTGTCAGTAAACAAAAAATGGATTAACTAATGCAAACTTATCTCAGGAATTGGTAAAACATGTTTGCAGCCTTCGGAAAAAAAATGATTTTCAATGCATTGCCAATGCCCTCCTTGGAAGAGAATGGTTCATAACTGTTACAGGTGATACAATAAATCTAATTAAAACAAATATTATGCATTCATACATCCTGCTTTGGCATCTTCACACCAGCATATAATAATCAGTTAACATAATTTGGCAAGAATATTACCCAAACAAAAATATGAACAATATACAAAAAATAACTGCTTATTGCGGTTTTGGTATTAAAAAAAAAGGTAAAGGATCCCGTTACACGCCCATTGGGAATATGGTGTTAGGCCCATATTTTCTCGACCATCGGCACACTAGGGGTGATGTGGTCAGCATCATGCCGGCCGCCTTAACCTTCCCAGAGTTGCTCTGGTACCCAGTTGGGGCTGGGTTGACCCAGGAGCCGTTTGCGGTCTAAAAAAATCCCACCTCAACCAGGGATCAAACCATGGACCACTGAGCTAGGAAGCCAGAGCACTAACCACTGGGCTACAGTGTCTCCCAAACCACGTTGCAGTTTTGGTACACGAAGTAATATTCTGACACAAGCAATAGAGCAAGATAGCCCAAATTTACACACTAACGTGTACGGGAAATAAGTATATAAACAAATGGAAATTGTCCTCAAGTCATCTTTCCTACTGACAGGCAAATATTTCAAAACGATCAACAAATAAAAAATAATATGGATAAAAATGCAAATTTTTAGAATTACATCTTTCATAAAATGTTATATCTCAATGGCTAGTACTTGTTATGGATCTGATATTTCAACTGTGAAACTCCACAAATTATTTATACTTAGCAGACACTAAAATTAATGGACGTGGGTATGAATAATGAAAGTACTTATTTTTGTCTAGTTTATCAGCTTCAAAGATGATGCCACAAACCACATCCTCATTCAGATGGCTATTTAGAAACATCAGACTTTTAAATTCTGTTCCTCGCATATATAAATGACATATCGGAGAATATTCCAAGAAAAACTCACAATGCCTCCTTTTCCGACGACTTAGCCCTGTGGATCTCAGAGGAATATATCACTATGGCAAGCATTGGGATGCAGCAAGCCCTAACATCATTGGAGGAGTGGGCCAAGGCATGGCTAGTAAAGATAAATGAAGGGAAAACATCATTCACAGTGTTTTCTCTCTCTAACAAACCACAGATCTCCAAATTGGTGCTAAATGGGGAAAATCTACATCTGGATGACAACCCAAACTACCTAGGCATTACCTTTGATCGCCGCTTGACTTAGAAAACCCAGATTGAAAAAAACAGGACAAGAGCAAGGCAGAGAATGGCAATCATGAAAAAACTTGCTGGCACGAGTTGGGGAGCAGACAAGAGTACTATGGAGGATAGAAGAGATAGCAGAGCCCAGCAACAAGCCAAGAAATTCAGGAGGCTTATAGACCACCCAATACACCAGAAAATAAATGGACTTGGAAGGGGAAGACTGAAGCGAAGCAACTTTGTAGAGACAGTCAAAACAAAGATGAGAGCAGACCCAATAAACGCAATATCAACAGCTACGCCAATATGTACTGCACACAAGCTACCAATTTGGAAACAACAATGCTTCCCTGAAATGATAGAAAACGTTCCTGGTATTGAGAGAAAGAACAGCCAAAATGAAACAGAAAGGAGAGTCCTAACCACAAAATATATAGAGAAACATTACCCAAGCAACACCTGGATTCATGCATACACAGATGGATCAGCAACTAATGCAACAGAAGATGGGGGTGGAGGAGTCTTCCTGAGCTTAAGCAATCATCGTCATCATCATAACCCTCCACTCCCAAAGGAGCATAGGCCTTCAACAAACACATGCCAAGTCCTCCTGTCACGTGCCATCATCTCAAGTTCTTTCCACGTTCTCCTCATCATTTTCACCTCTGTTTCCAGCTCTCTTCTCCATGTGCTTCTTGGTGTACCGCTGCCTCTCTTGCCCTGGGGGTTCCAGAACAAAGACTGCCTTGTAATGCTATCAACAGGTTTCCTTAAGCAATGGCACATAAAAAAGCAGTCGCAACAGGTAAATTTTCAAGTAACTTCAGAGCAGAGGCCTTAAAAACTGCATCAGAAATTTTAATGACAGAAGAAAGCTCAGAGAGACCAGTAGCTATCTTCTCAGATGCGCTGTCAGTGATTACAACGCTGAAAAGTCAAAGAAATGCTGAACTGGATGACCTAAGAGTAACACTGCACAGACTATGTCAGCAATACAAAAGAGTCGTGATACAGTGGATCCCTTCTCACTGCAACATCCCTGGAAATGAAGAGGCCGACAGATTGGCAAAGGAAGGGGGAAAACTTATAACCTATGAGGAGTCCAAGAGTTTTACCAAGCGCAGGTACAGGCACAAGTGGGAAGAAGAGGATCCAGGCCACACAAAAAATGATCCGTATTACCAGCTCAGCAGAAGTGAACAAGTGGTAATCTTCAGACTTCGCACAGGTCATAACAGATTGAGATACCATCTATTCAACAAATTAAAGATAGGAACTGCTGATGAGTGTGACTGTGGCACCGATAAAATGACTGCCGAACATCTGCTTCAAAGGTGCCCAACATATGAGGAACAGAGAAATTCCTCTTGGTTATGACAAAAATGAGGAACAAATTGATAAGGGATATTGTAGGAACAAAACCACTGAAGGAATATATTGAGAAACAAACAATATTAGAGAGAAGGAACTCCAATCAACCAGCAATGCTGTGGCTAATTAAGAAACATATATGTCTCTCCTTTTATCTGAACACCTGAAATATTCTGAAAATCGAAAGTCTGAGCAATTTCTGACTAGTTTGTGTGACTATGGGCTATTTTTAAGTCCAAATTTGGGCAATTTCTGACTATTTTGTGTGACTATGGGCGATTTCTGACTGTGTGAGTATGGGCTATTTTTTAAAATCCAAATTGGGCGATTTCTGACTATTTTCGAACACATTTTGGGTGACTTTGTACTACTTTGGCCGACTTTGAGCTACTTTCCAAACACAATTAGGGCGACATCTGAAAACCAAAAATATCCAGTTTCTGAAACAAAGCTGTTTCTGGGGATTTTGGATAACAGGATACATACCTGTATAGAGCACTTCCAGAGAGACACGGTGTATCTCTAACACTTATAGCTGATGAAGGACATGATCTCACAATTTCTTTCATATACAGTTGAGACTGGAATGAAGACAGCAACTGAAGTAAAACTATAACAATGATATTGGGAGCCGTGCTGGTGTAATGGTTACCACATTGCGCTGGTGATCAGGTGTTCAAGCTCGGGCGTGGGCATTTGAAGAAGTGTCATCGGCTGGGATTTTGACTGAATAATCTGAATGGCTCCTGAGATAAACCCTCTGTGGATGGGAAGGAGCAAAGCTCCTGACCGGGTTGGAAGGAAAGTCCAGTCTCCCTAGCCTCGCAATGACATGTCATTGGGATGAAGGGCTGAAAGCCCAAGTGCCGCTGGTTAAGAAAAAAAATAATGATAAATTTTAGGACAAAAATACAAGCAGAAGTTTATGAGAATCACAAGACAGTAAAAATTAGAACACACTAACAGACTGTACATTTGTACTTATACACTCTTAATGTCATACAGCCAAGTTCACATAATGCTTTTTTTTTTAAACAATATTCATAAGAAGAACAACTTTTCCATGAGAAGAACAAAACTTTTTTATTTTTTTTTAAACGGCTTTGAATTGTATTTCTGAATGTTGATTTCCAAAAATCTCCAGAAACCAAAGTTTCTATGAACTTGACGTTTATGGGTATTTTTTTTTTTTTTAAACAGACAACTTTTCACCATGTTTTTCAGATTTGACAATTATTCTTTCACAATGCCAAAGGTCTTTCAAAAACCTTTCTTGTGATACCATTATTGCTATATCTGAGACTATCAAGATGTCACTGAATTTGGTGGTGTCACATTGCACATGAAATTGCTCTTTTTGCGTTGAAAAGGTTAGGACTTATCCAATGAACCTGGGAGACAAGTTACTGAGTTACTTGATATGTATTTTGGTAATATCCACACTCGCAAATTCAAACTGAGAATGGGACCTAAGACGCGTCAACAGTGAGAAATGCAGTTAGCGACCCATAGCTAGACTGCTTGCGTCAGGGTCAGCGAACCAGAGCTGACCAAGACCCTACTCCACCTCCAAGTGGTGGTCCTGGAAACAAGCTGCATCACTGCAGTCTGGCTGAGTGAGTAGGGATCGAAGAGGGAAGGCACACCCGGTCCCAAAAATGCTGTGCTGAAGTCGGATGTGTCGGCCGAAAGGCGCAAATATCGCAGCTTCGCTGTAAACGGACACAACGTAACCAACGTCCTTTTCAGGATGAACGAAGAAGAAGAAACTGAGAATCATAAATGCTCTATTATATATATATATGCACAGTGGGCTGATCACCTGCTTGCTAGTTACTCTGATTACGGAAACAACGATAGATTGTTTGGTCTGTTGTTGTCCCACAAAGACGCCATAGGCGTGGTGGAAGCGATAGATTGATCAATTTGTTGTTGCCCTAAGACGCCACTAGGCGTACTGGCCACGGACTGCTTCGTCGGTTGGTGGCTAAGGACGGAAGAAGAAGAAGAATATATATATATTCTTCATTGCTGTATGGAGTAGAAAAATGGACAAAGAATAATCAGTTAGAAAAAAGAGTTGAGGCCCTTGAGATGTGGATGTATAAAATAAGGAGGCACGTCTCATGGAAAGAGAAGGAAACAAATAAAGAGCTCCTAGAAAACCTAGGAATGAAAAGAGAATTAATGAAGGAGATCAAAATTAGCTTAAGTATTTTGGCTGTGTAAAAAGACATAGCACTTTACTTGAAGACCATTGCAAGAGGAATACAGTGTCATAAGTGGGAAGATAACATCAAGAGATGGACAGGAAAGAGTCTCACTATCAGAGTGCACTATCAAGACAAGAGACAGAAGATGTTGGAGATCCATTGCAGCCGACCTTCAATGTGAAGATGGCACCTGATGATGAATATGCAAATATGATGTATTGTAAAACCCTCTGTACAGAAGACATATTTTTATTCAAACCCACACCTAGCTAATCATTAGCACCATCATTTTACTACAACAACTGCATTTTACAGGGTCTTTCAACAAGTTATAAACCCTAGTACAAGTAATAATGGTGTATATTTCAATGTAATAGCCAACAAACAAATAAAATGAGTTAATAACATAACCACAGTTATGTATTTGTATCATCAACTGCGTTGAAGTAGGTGAATGAAGTTTCTAGCAGATGATATTTCAAACTCATGAAAGTTTATGAAGAATATTCCTGATGGCTGGCTACGTGACCATCTATCAGAGTTTTAAGTGAAAACAAACTTACTTGGCTTTTGGATAAATACATCAGTAACTGTTGTAAGGAAATTTAAGAAAATAGGAGTGAATTTGAAAGCTGCAACTAAGATGGAGTGGGTTCAATTCTTCTGAACTAGACAACAGGAGGCTGACACTTGGGAGTCATGACCTAAGTGGGCCCGCCCCTTTTAGAGTGTAAAGGAGATTAAGGAGCCAAAACACTTGATTGATGGGGGGGGAGAACCACTTCTGATGATCAGATTTCCTCCTGTTGTATCGTTGTGTATAGAGTTTCCTATCATGAGACAGCCAGGTAACGTCAAGAAAATGTGTTGATGTGTGTTTTGTTGGTACATAACAAATAAAGAGACTTTGATCTACCAGGTTAATTTCCACAAAATGTGTTAATCTTGCTGTATTGGTATATAACAACCACAAAGACTCGTTGATCATTCCATAACATGTGTGTTATTTTGGTATCTATCCGCCTTGTGTAGTTCCCTGGAGTCTCGTACGTGGCAAAGACATAGCAAACAAAGAGTACAAATGCTGCTTTCTCAGGCATGATGTACAAGGTGACTAATGAGGTTGTGCAAGGAAAGCACTGCAAAAGCATGCAAATTCTTTGTGCAAGCTTCCTGCAAGGAGGCTAGCTGCAGTAATTGTGCCATGCTCCTTAGGAAGCAAACAGGAAAATAATGAGATAACTTCAAAACAAAATGTGTTATTGTAGTAAACAGCAGATACAAGGACTTTTGATCTATCACTGTACAAATCGGCTACATTTTAAAGTAGTCATGAGACAGAGTGGTGAATTTGATGCCAAGAATGGTAAAAGTGAATGCAAAACAACAGATCTCAACTGGTCTCAATGCATGTCCAGGTAAACATATCATTCTTAAAGCAGACGTTAGTTTTTCTGGGGACATTTGCGGCCAAGTGTGTAGTGTGCATACAGGAAGGCAATGGTTACTTCGATATCAACAAACACTTCTACTACAAGGTGAAATTAATTCATTCAGAAAGTTTTAATTACATCCTCCCTGGATAAAAGGCCACTTGTAGTGCAGTAAACTTACAAAGATAAAGGTAAATGGCAAAACAGTGTATGTCGGTTTTAACAAATGGACAAGTAAAAAAAAGCAAGTAAATGTTTTTGTCAAAAACATAAGTTATAAAGTACTAAAAAGAACTTAGAAGTAACATAAAAGGTCAACAAAAGAAAAGTACAAGAAACAATAACTAAAACTAAAGACACACTAAAAGAAACAAGGAAAAAAAAAACTACAAGGTAACAAAGACACTTTCAATAATAAATTGAATGTACTAAAGGATAAAATGTAGAAATTCCTCAGGCTAAAACTAAGGTAAAAGTGCCAAGAAAATGAAAATGTTACATGTACTGTGTATTGTGACTTCTGAAATGCCCTCTATAATATACAGCATACATCTAAATGTACAAGACAGTTATTTGGCATGGAATATATAACATTAACAACAATTTAATAAAAAAAAAAACATGGCTGATGAAGGACACTAACTCCACTATTTCTTGCATAAATAGTGATGGAAGAAGATCTGACAAAAACGAATGAGTGCCTTGGACCCTCTGTGTACTGTCACTGTGGAAGCTGACTTGACTGCAAAACAACGACCTTGACAACTCCCATGTTCAAAACTGCATGCTGTCTAATCTCCCTTTCACTGCACTGGCCACAATATCAAGATCACCCTTGTCCAATTCTTTGACCAAACAAAGAACAGCCTGAAGAATGTTTGAGTTCTGAAAATAGACAATATATGGGAACATAACTCTTTCTTCTTTTTTAAACAATTATGAAACTTCTTCAGCCAACCCTGTTTCTGGTATGCAGTCTAAGACAGCGCTGCTGTTTTCTTAACAGACAAATGTGTATGAATTAGAAAGTTGATGAGAAAAACATAATGCATAAATGATAGTCAAACAGAAAAAAAGGAATAGTTTAAGCATTTATCCACACTGTTGCTTGTCAAGCCTTAACATCAGAAAATCAGGCTTTTAGCAGATACTAACACTGGGGAGTAAAGTGTCAGAGACTTCACTAGACTAGGTCGCAGCTTTTTTTTTAAAAGGTGGGGTGATTATTTCCCTTTCTTGCTGCTTTTGCCTTTCCTAACTCAAAAGCAGAATCAGATATCTATTTACAGCTTGATGCTTCATGGTTTCGAACCAGTAGCCTGCCTCAGGAAGAAAGCACTTTAAGCACTCTGCCATTCAAAGGAATAGGAGTAACAGGTTTTATGAAAGACAAAGGACAGATGAAAAACATGATGTTCACCTGAGGGTGGTCTCGTTGGCTAAAACAGTGGAACTATTGATCGTGTGATTCCAAAAACTTGTTCTGTATATTTTACCACTAAACCTTCCTCTCCCCTGCCTCTGAAAGTATTGTGAGCCTTAGCAGACAAAATTATACAAGAACTGAAAAAGGCAATAGTGGTAACTCAACACAATTTTAGACAGAATAGATTGTAATTATAATCTTACGAGTGGACAACTTATCCTTGCCTTCATCACTTCTGTGTTCAGAGACTTTGTTGTAATAGATATTCTGTCCACTGGTCTAACTCCAAGCTGCACCCTCATACGACTGCAACATGAAACAGAGAGTAACAAGTTATTGGCAAACATTCAATGACAACTCTTCTATTCCTGCAGGAGCATAGGCCTTCAACAATTTTGTGCCAGGTCATCCTGTCCTGTGCCATCTGCTTAAAATCTTTCCATGTCTTCTTTATCCCTTTAATTTCTGTTCTCTTCTCTGTGCATTTTTCACTCTCCCACTAACTCTCAAATACATATTCACAAACAGATTGCACTTAAAAGCACACGTTTCATGTATCCCACTTTTTCATGTATCACAGTTTTTTCGAAACCAAAAGTCTGAAGCCTTACATTTTTGGTGTAGGACATTGTACATTTTCATCATTCACTCATCAACCTTCAGCTGCCCGAGGAGCATAGGCCTCCATCAAAAAGCATACCAAGTTCTCCTGTCATGTGCCATTAGCTCAAGATCTTCTTCATCATTTTCATTTGCAAATTTGGTTGACTTTTTAATATGCTAGAAAATAACAGAACAATCTAAGCCTAAGAAAAAAAAAAAAAGGTAAAGGATCCCGTTACACGCCTATTGACGCATATTGAGATTACGGTGCTAGACCCATATTTTCTTGACCATCGGCACACTAGGGGTGATGTGGTCAGCATCACACCGGCCACCTTAACCTTCCCAGAGTTGTTCTGGTACCCAATTCATGAGGCTGGGTCGACCTCGAAGCCGTTTGCGGTCTAAAAAATCCCACCTCAACTGGGGATCAAACCATGGACCACCGAGCTAGGAAGCCAGTGCACTAACTACTGCACTACGGTGGCTCCTGAATCAGATAAGCCTAATGGTAGCTTGAAAAAACCATCATAAGATAATTCTTTAGTATTTATGATACATTAAACTCCACATGCTGTTAACAGGGTAAAAGGAGTCCAATGAAGACATGGAAAGATCTTGTGCTGATGGAACAGGACGTGAGGTCTTTGGTATAAGTTTGGTGATGAAAATCTATGCTAACTGAGGAGCTAAAGGACGATGGTGAAACTGTACAAGTAGAATGTTGTTTCCTTCTGTGAGCCAAGAAATATATAGTCCTTGTTACTGTGTCCTGATTTTGAAGTCTCACCCCAATGTTGTTTCCCCAAGAAATATATAGTTCTTGATACTGTGTCCTGATGTTGAAGTCTCACCCCAATGTTGTTTCCATCTGTGAGCCAAGAAATATATAGTCCTTGTTACTGTGTCCTGATTGTGAAGTCTCACCCCTATGTTGTTTCCTTCTGTGAGCCAAGAAATATATAGTTCATGTTACTGTGTCCTGATATTGAACTCTCACCCCTATGTTGTTTCCATTTTACTTGGATTACTTAGTCATTCCTATTCTACCCTAGGGTGTAGAGATTTGCCAGAGAGAACTCTGTTCTTGCCATAATAAATTCAACAAATGTATGGTCCTTATTGCTGTGCACAATGCAGTCAACAAATGTATGACCCCTGTAGTGTTCTAATGAGCAACTAATGAATGAATTTTTTTTCTCAAAACATCTGTTCTCTATATTAGTTAAAAGTAAAGGATCCCATATGGTGTTAGGCCCATATTGTCTTGACAATCGGCACACTAGGGGTAATGTGGTCAGCATCACGCCTGCCGCCGTAACCTTCCCTGAGTTGCTCTGGTACCCAATTCATGAGGCTGGGTCAACCCCAGAGTCATTTGCGGTCTAAAAAATCCCACCTCAACTGAGGGATTGAACCATGGACCACCGAGCTAGGAAGCCAGTGCACTAACCACTGCGCTACTGTGGCTCCCGTTCTCTGTATTAATTTATGTGAAAATATGCATTTCCGTTTAACTATCTGTTTTGTTGAACTCTTAAAGAATAAATGAATGAACTTCATTTTCAAAGAGTTGGGCGTGCAGGCCCATGTAACATTCAGCCCTTCCTCTCTCATCTTTTATATTGCATACATTCATTCTCACGTGCACTTTAAGTATTAATTTAAAGGATTACAACATTATAAAAGTAATATAACAGAATACTCATATTTATAGTATCCAATCATGATCACGAAATAAAATATGTTGAATAAAGCAATCATCAAACCCCACATACAATATATTAAATAATTATTAGGAAACATATTCAGAACAGGAAGGCATATCTTTAGTGCTGATGCATTCAAAAAGTCTGTGATTGTATGAGTAGGGTCTAAGCATGTTTTCAGGACATGTGGATGATTGTTCCAAAGATGAGCAGCAAAGTAAGGTAAAATGTTCTTGAATAAGTGTAGCCTAGGCATTGGCACTTGTAAGAAACCAGATGAATCTCCAGGGTGAATAAAGAAAGAGATGCCAAAACACTGTTAATGAGAACTGAGGATGAAATTAAGAAGGATAATGAAAATACTGACTGAAATACAGCAAGGCAGCCGGGAGAAAGATCCAGCTCAAAACCTTTGTTTGCATAAAGCAGCTGGGAGATGATGAAATAGTAGAAGCCTGTCAAAAAATAACTGAAAACATGAAATTATGCTAATTTTTTAATTTGTTTTTTAAATAAGAGGGTCATTCAGGGTTGTCCTGCTTTTTTTATTTTCCTAAAGATATGGACATCACATCAATTAATATGTTTTCTAGGCAGTTAGCGGCAACCCTGCAAACACAGCCTAGTAAGTTGCTGTGCACCTGCATCTTCTTAATTGCTAGTTCAAGATGGCAATCCAACCGTGTCACTCGGAGAGCACAAAATAGCCTTACCAAAAAATTCCTAATGAAAGAGAAGGTGAAATCAGCAGAAATTATGTCCAGGTTAGGCACACAGTATGGAGAAAAAAACCTGTCTTATGAAAGTGTCTATAACAAATTTTTTGACTGCTGTAAAGACATTTCTAACTTACCACCTGCTCATGTTCATCACACAGCTGTTGCTGTGACCATTTCCCACGTCAAAGGGCCAACTTTGGAAACAGGCAAATTAAAGTGCATAATATTGCATTTCATGCTGGAGTAAGTGTTTGAAATGTTCAAACCATTGTTCATGAGTGGAGAGTGAATGTGTAGTGCAGAGCTGAGGCAGAAACTATGTGGCTGCTAGTTTGACCTGGAGAAGACTGTGAACTTCGTCCTGGCTACAAGCCTGCAGATTTAGCATGACTCACAACTGGACGCAGAAGAATAATTTGTGTGCTTGATGGGTCCCAAAGGAAGATTATTCAAAAGGCTCAGCATGTTGCTCTGTCTGTCAATCATCTGCAATGGTTTGAATTAGAGCAAAAAGCATTCCTAGAGCAAACAGTGACATGTGACCAGAAATGGGTGCATTAATTAACTCAAAAGATAATGTATTTCAGCATGGAATGACATTGCCGTGGACGCCTACCACCAAAGAAATTCCAATATGTTCTGCACTGACTATGCAATCACATTACAACCATCTGTGCTGCTGGCACAAGTGTCTTGCAGGGCGATGGAGAAAATGTATTCATGTAAAGGAAGAACACCTCAAAAAGGACTGAGATTTGATTATTCAGACACATATTTATATTTTTTGGTAAATACAAATTTTTTTAAAGTCCAAATCAACAATGAATGACCTTCCTATATCTGCAACCAGATCAAGCAATATGAAAGCTATGAACACTGCCAACAAAACATTCTTCAATACAGACATGCAGCATATCCGACTCGCAGAGTGCTTCATAGTTACTGGGTCCCAGGTTTGAAACATGGTAGACCCATGCTCCACTCTGCCCGATCTAGTTTAGAAAAGTCTCTAACACTTCACTTCCCTATAGCAGTAGTGCTATGTGACTACCTTCATATTTCAGTGTTCAGCAAGTCTGCAGAATGCAGTGTGTCAATCATTCATTAAAAATACATACTCTCCATCTCTGTCACATTCACTCACTCACTCAACCACCCATCCACTCATTCACCTATTCATAAATGTAAACCTGGAGAACTGGTTCAAACAGAAGTTAAAATTAAAGCTCAGACAAGTAGCAAGGCTATTAATGAATGTCAATACACATATATTTACTTGTATTCCTCCCAATTCACGGGGTCTCTGTTTTCCCCATCAGAGAGTACCGCTGGTTCTGTGTTAATGGTTTCAGTGTCTGCTGCTTGTAATGATGGAACTTCTGGAAGACCAGATTTCTCAAACATCTTAAGTTGTAGTGCTAAATCTGTTGGATCTTTTGATCCTAGGGCGTCTCTTGGGCACGTTTGTGCTTCAGCTGAATCCACAAAATCCAATGAATCCTCCAGCTTAGTCTTGTCTAATAATGGTGTTTCACTAGTGACCTTGACACTAGCTGTTGCTGAAGTATTCTGATGTTTCTCAGTGTTGAGATGGTCATTTTGGATATCACTGCTTCCACTGATTAAGCTAATGTTATTATTACTTGCACTGGTGTTGCAGTCTGTTGCAGTGATGTCCAGTACATCAATGCTGACAGTGGATGGTGTTGGCGTTATATCTGAGCTTTCAGTAACTGCCAGAAGTGAATTGTTGTCACATGACCAATCACTCAAATCAAAATTCCTCTCATGGAAGACAACTGGACTGTACAGTTTACTGGACACAGAGAGTTCATTCTGCATACTGTTGTCCTTTGCAAACACTTCCTTATCTTTATAATTTTCTTTCTCCAATATCTTTTCATCACAAGAGCTTCCAACTTTATTTTCTTCTACATTTTCTTCTATCATTTTATTGTCGATGTCATTATTATATTTATATTCCTTTTGATCAGGATTAGCCACGTTGTCTGGGATCTCTACTTTAACTGCCCATTTGGCTTTTGTGCTGGGGGCATTGTTGTGCTCCATCTTAGCCTGATCATCAACTGTGACATCAACCTTCTGAGGATTATAAACTTCCTCTTCTTCATGATCATGTCCTGTATCATCACTTTTGGAACTGTTCTTGAATCCTTCTGCCTTTGAACTAAACCAGTCTCCACCATCACCACTATCACTGCTACTCCTCACGCTGTGGCCTCCTCCTTCATCACCACTTCTTGTACTGCTACCACCGCCATCATCACCACTTTTAGCACTACCACTTTCTTCATCAGCCCCTCTTATTTCCCTCCAATAATCCTCTCTCTTCTTTTGTTGTCGTTTCTGCCTAGGCCGAGCCCATTTCTCTGAAGACACACTCTCCCCTTTTTTCTCATCTCTACAATCCCCAAAACTTGAGACAACACTGTGGAAAACACTAGAATAAGAGAAATCATCAGGTACTGGAAGCTCGTCTCCTTCATTTTGTGCTCTCGCAATTTCATCTCCTGTGACAGCTGTGGATAAAAGTGTATATTTCAAAAATGTTATCGTTACCATCAGCAAATATTCCAACAATCTTTAACACAGAACTCAGACAAAAAAATAAAAGAAAAATAAATTATATGTACATCAGTTTTACAGAGTTACTAGAAAAGACAAGATTGTGCAAATATTTCAGCAAAAGAACTTTAGCATAAATAACACATAAATGCAAAACTGGACAACAAACATAAATTAACAAAAGCTAAATAAATACTCCACCTGATCAAAAATCAGTAACACTGTAACCCGCCTAGCATGTCACAAAAGGCGACTAAGGAGGGCTAGGCATGGGGCTGACTACCCCATCATGTAGAAACATGAATGCACAAAAATGGCAGTAGCCATATGAACAAGTCAGCTAAAGAAAATAACTGAACTCAGCAGAACAAGATACCTGTTGTGGATAGGGCACACACTCAGGTAACCTGTGGACAGTATTACTTCTTTTTTCTTCTTCTGCGTTCGTCCTGAAAAGGACGTTGGTTACGCTGTGTCGCCGTTTACAGCAAAGCTGCGATATTTGCGCCTTTCGGCCCGACACATCCGATTTCATCATGGCATTTTTGGGACCGGGTTTGCCTTCCCTCCTCAATCCCTACTCTCTCAACCAGACTGAGGTGATGCAGCCTGTTTCCAGGACTGAGGTGATGCAGCCTGTTTCCAGGACCACCACTTGGAGGTGGAGAAGGGTCTTGGTCAGCTCTGGTTCGCTGACCCTGATGCAAGCAGTCAAGCTATGAGTCGCTGACTGCTTTCATCTCTCTTGCTGCGTCTTCGGTCCCGGACAGCATTACAAGGAAGTCCTTTTTCTGGGAACCCCCCCCCCTTCCCCCCTCTCGGGTAAGAGAGGTAGATGGATATGAAAAAGACATGGAGAAGAGAACTAGAGACAGAAATTAAGAGAATGAAGAGGACACGGTAAGACCTTCAGCAATGACATGGGACATAAGGACTCTGCATGAGACTCTGCATGAGTTTGGAGAGTGAAGGATGATGATGAAATCAACACTCAGATGACTATAACAAAATTATTTTTGTTGTTTAAGCGTTATCCCTCACCCATGGATCTTAAAGAACAGGGCAATGTCAAAAAAAGGATAGGAAACCTCGAAAATGGGAAGAATTGTGAAAATTAAGGCTGTGACAATCGCAGCAACAATTATATCAGCAAAAGTTATACACAAGGCCCTCAGCTGCTAAAAGAAGGTCAAAGGAAAACATCTTTTTACTGGCTATGTGCACAGGGTTCTGAGCTAATGAGTACACCTTTTCTTTACCCTTTCCATTATTTATTGTTATTGTTGATTAGAATTGATGTCATTGTACTCTGGGCTAACCCATAGGTGCTCAGTCACCCCCAGCAAATGTCGAAGAGTTTAACTGTTCTCAGTATCTCTCCCTCATCCATTGTTAATGCTGAAGAGTTTAACTGTTCTCAGTATCTCTCCCTCATCCATTGTTAATGCTGAAGAGTTTAACTGTTCTCAGTATCTCTCCCTCATCCATTGTTAACGCTGAACAGAATCGACATTATTCCCATAGGTGCTTAGTCTCCCTCAGTATATGTTGAAAAGTGTGAATGCTAATTGTTCCTGTAGCTCGCTGGTTGTATACACGACGGATGCATCCTCTCATATGTCTACCTCAGCTAGCCTTACGTTTTATGCCAAATTCCAACAGTCTTAATTTCTATTATTTAAAGAGAAGCAATTTTCATTCATGTACATAGGGCTGACAATAGTATCATGCAAAATAAATTGTTGCAGAAACCATCCCTGCAAGAGGGATCTCGTTACACGCCCATTGAGGCATATTGGGAATATAGTGTGAGGCCCATATTTTCTCGACCATCGGCACACTAGGGGTGATGTAGTCAGTATCACACCGGCCGCCTTAGCCTTCCCAGATTTGCTCTGGTACCCAATTGGGGCTGGGTCAACCCAGGAACCGTCTGCGGCCTAAAACAATCCCACCTCAACTTGGGATCAAACCATGGACCACTGAGCTAGGAAACCAGTGCACTAACCACTATGCTACCGTGGCTCATACCTGCAAGAGTACATGTGTTATTCTGACGCAGGCTTCCTAGGAACAAGGTGCAGTGGTGGCTCCATGCTCAAAGGGAGCAAGAAGGGAAATAGTAATCAACTGCCATTCCTTGTGTAAGGTGTGTTGCTTTGGCCAGTGTCATAGCATGTTCTTCAGAATGTCTTTAATACTGTATACGTGCCATCCCAATGTAGTCTCCCCGGGGGGGTCTCTGATCAGACAAAGAAAGGATAGGACTACTGCACCCTTGGGCATGTTATATAAGACAACTAATCGGGGGTTGTGCAGGGGGCTGGCAATCTCAACATGAAAAACAAATTACTACAAAAACTACGAATGAACGAACGAACAAACTTTATTTTCGAAGGGTTAAGAATTGGGCGCGCAGGCCCGTCTAACATTCTGCCCTTCCACTCTCATTTATCTTACATATTATATCCTTTCATTCCCACATGTTACTTAAAGCATTAATATGAAGGCATGTAACATTATAAAGGTAATATAACAGCGTACGTTTACAGTATGCAGTCATAATCAAAATTAAGTATTTTTCTTTAAACAAACAAGAAAGTAAATTTAAAAAAATAATAAGAAGAAAATTAAATTAAATTAAATTTTAAAAAATATATATTAATTAATAAAGTAAGAAAAAAAAACCAAACAAACCAAAAACATCTGAACAGTAAATCATGAATTTGAACATAATCAGATTAGGTGGCATGGCATCAGACTACCACTGCAAGAGCATGTCAATGATTGTTGACGGCTTCCTCCAAGGAAACCAGCAGCAGTGGTGGCTCCATGCTCAACAGGGAGCATATAAGAACATGACGAAAATCATCACGTTCCATTGTGCTGCCTATGGAGCCCAGAGCCAACACAGCTGCTGGTTCCCCCCCCCCCCCCTCTGTGGGATGCCTGCATCAAAAACATTCACACCTATAGCAGTAGTGGTTTCTGGGGCAATTTGTTTTATATGATGGGGTTGTGAGCCCCCTGCACAACCCCGGATTTGTTGTCTTCTACAACGTGCCTGAGGAGGCAGTAGTCCTAATCCTTCTTTATCTATCAAGTCCCAATCTTTCTTTTCTATAGAGTCCCAACCCTTCTTTATTTATCATCCCAATCATTCTTTTCTATCAAGTTCTAAAGCTTCTTTATTTATCAAGTCAGAATCCTTCTTTATTTATTGTCCCAATCCTTCTTTTCTAACAAGTCCCATTCCTTCTTTATTTATCGTAAGAAATCCTTCTTTTCTATAGTCCCAATCCTTCTTTTCTATAGTCCCAATCCTTATTTTCTATCATCCCAATCCTTATTTTCTATCAAGTCCCAATCCTTCTTTATTTATCAAGTCCCAATCCTTCTTTATCTACCAAACCCCCATCCTTCTTTATCTATCAAGTCCTACTCCTTTGTCTATCATTCTAATCCTTCTTTGTCTATCATCCTAATCCTTCTTTGTCTATCTCAGATGTCCCCAGGAACTACTCAGGAAACCTTGACTTGTTTGATCAATGAGTTACTGTCATGATTGTTGAGAGGGCTTTGATATCTGCTATTGTTTCTATTACCTCCCCATACCTGTCAACTTGTACGTTTTTCCGTACACTGTACGTTTTTTAAATACTTTTAGCAGTGTACGGTCGTACAGACTCGTACGGATTTTCTCAACAACAACAACAACAATTTTTACTATTTTTTTAAAATTAATTAAAAAAAAAAAGAATTTAAACATTTTTTCCAACCCACGTTTTTTAAATTTTAAATCAGAAAATATTTTCTAGCCCAGGTTTTTTTTCAACCATTTTGTTTTGTTTTAATTCTGCGGAGTCTGTTTTTAAAACGAGGTATCTCCCAGCAACCAATCTAATACCCAACAATTCGGCAAAAACTTGGAATTCGGCCTTCACACACTTTCGGTTTTCAGCGTGACATGACGTATTTTTAAAGTTATCTGTTACCAACCATGCTTGCCACCACACCCAGATGCCATTTTTTAAGAAGAAAAGCTAAGTATTTATAACTTGGTTAAATATTGCTGTTGTTTTGCTTTGTTGCAATTTAATTGTTGTCTTAATCTTTTCAGGGTAATTTCCTAATACTCGTGGCTAAACGCTCAGCAGTGAATATATGTATAATGTGTAAATTTCGTACCATTTAGAGTTAGGGTTAACCCTAACCCAAACCCTAAATGGTACGAAACTACAAATATTATACACATATTCACTGCTGAGCATTCAGCCACGAGGATTAGGAAATTACAAACAAAATTTGTTTGCTTAAACTTTTCTGTTTAAAGAGCAAATCCATACAATACTTTATTGGAAGGAAGAGGAGCTGGTGGAAGAGATGAGGAAAGCCAAATTAGAAATCCTGGCATTAACAGAAACAAAGAAAAAAGGACAAGGAGTTATGGATCTCGATGGCGACACGCTGCTCTACAGTGGTGTCCCCAAATCTGAAAGAGCTAAAAGGGGCGTGGGTTGTATTGTGGCCAAAAACCAAAGGGATAGTATCAAGGGATGGAACTTTGTCTCGGAACGCATTATGGTCCTAAAACTAAAAGAAGGAGAAACCATAGTCAACCTTGTCATTGTGTATGGGCCAAATGAAGATGAGCGAGCAGAGGTCAAGGAGGAATTCTTCGAGCTGCTTCAAAGGACAGTGGACGACTGCCTGGATGAAGTAATCCTGTTTGGAGATTTCAATGCCAGAGTTGGAAATGACCATGCTAGATGGGGGGAGTTATCGGAAGATATGGACAAGATACTTAATGACAATGGAAAGTGACTCCTTAGATTCTGCACTGAGCAGAAACATCATTATAAACACACAAAGTTCCCCCATAAGCGCATACATGTATACATTAGGTGTGAACCAACAAAGAATGAGAAGTCAGTGATCGACTATGCCATAGTTAGGAAGAGCTCATTCAAGTATGTCCAGGATGCTAGAGTGTGGAGGGGGCAAGAGATTGGAAGTGACCACTACTTGTTAACAATTAAAAGAACAACTGAGTTACTCAGCCTAGGAACTGCCTAACATTACACAAGAAGCTAAGTAAACAAACAGGGGAAACAAGCATTAAGACCTACAAGCTGAGAGAGCCAGAAGTGAAGACCAGATACCAAGGGCTTATTGCTACAGCAGTGAGAAACACAGAACAACAACCTGATGACTTGGAAACACTGGCTGAAATTCAAGGACATCATAAAGACAGCTGCAGCAGAAGCATGTGGTGAAGTTCGACTTGGGAACAAGAGAAAGAGGACACCTTGGTGGACAGAGGAAGTTAAAGAGAAAATAAGAGATAAGAAAAAGGCATGGAAACAATACTTAGGAGCTAAACACAGACCAGGAAAAACAGAGAAATACAGAGAATATATGATACTCAGAACAGAAGCAAATAACAAGGTGCTAGCAAAAAAAAAAAAAAGTCCTGGGAACAATTTTGAAAAAAGCTAGAAAGTGATGCGCAAAAAAACCAGAAATTGTTCTATAAGACCCTAAAGAATATCAGGAAGGAAAAATAGTGCCCTCTTAAATTTATAAAGGACAAGCAAGGAAATTTGCTTACTGCCCCAAAAGAAGTAATGGAAAGATGGAAAGAATATTTTTCAGAGCTTCTGGATGGTGAGCAGGGTCAAGCATCAGAAATGATAACCACTGACACAGAAGGGGAAACCAATGGTGATGAAGATGACATAAAGATGGAAGAACTGAAGGCAGCACTGGAGAAAATCAGCAGGATATGATGGAATAACACCAGAAATGGTTAAGTACATGGGAGCAGCAGGCGACCTATTACTCCTAAGTGTCCTACAGGCAGCTTGGTGAAACAAGACCATACCAAAGGATTGGGAGATTGCCATAATAACACTGATTTTCAAAAAGGGTGTCAACCGACAATGTAGAAACCATAGAAGCATATCCCTTCTCAGTGTCCCTGGTAAAATATCCTCTAGAATACTGGGGCAGAGACTCAGACCCCTAGCTGAGCCACAAATTGATGAGGTCCAGTGTGGCTTCCGAGCAAATCGAAGTACTCAAGACCTAATCTTCACACTCAGACAGTTGAGTAAAAAGGCTCTAGAGTATAAGAGTGAGATCCATCTTTGCTTCTTAGATCTGGAAAAGGCATTTGACAAGGTACCCTGGAACAAACTCTGGGACTGTTTGGCAAGGAAGAACATACCAACCCCTCTGATTCATTCTATACAGAGCTTCTACAAGTCTTGCAGAAATTATGTGAGGACGGCAAACCATAAGTCAGAAGAATTCAGGACCACCGCTGATGTAAGACAAGGACGATATCCTGTCACCTTATCTTTTCATACTCCTCATGGACGATGTTATCAAGGCATGTAAGGAGAGCACAAGAAAGTATTCAGTGGGGTACTGGAAGAGCACTGGTTTCTGCTTTATGCGCCATGTTTGGTGCTTAAAGAATTTATTATTATTATTATTATTACTGGAAGATGAGACAGGTCTGTATTTCAGAGCTGGCATTTGCTGATGATGTTGCCCTGATTGCTAAATCAGAGGCACATCTTCAATCTAGCCTGCAAGTCTGGAAGGAAGTGCTGGAGAAGAGAGGGATGATCATAAGCAGCTCGAAAACAAAAACCATGGTGATATCACTAGAGGAAAGAAGACATCCGATTAAGGTGGGAGAACAGGTCCTGGAGCAGGTCGACCACTTTAAATACCTTGGAGCTGTCATAGACTGGAAGGGAGGCATCAAAGAAGAGTTGGGTACCAGAAGAGCAGCAGCTGGGAGACTTTTTCAAGCCATAAAACGAGGATTCCTCAGCTAAAGAGAAGTTGGTAAGAAGACGAAGATGGCTGTATACCGCTAAACCTATGTCCCAGTCTTGACGTATGGATGCGAGTCATGGGCAATGACTACAACCCACAAAAGCCAGATCCAAACCTCAGAAATGAGGTATCTGAGGAAGGTGGTTGAAGTAACAAGAAGAGACATGGTCCGCAACCAGACGATACGTCAAGGCCTAAAAACCCAACCCCTGCAGACCCAAGTAGAACAGTCCCAACTGAGATGGTTTGGCCATGTCTGCAGAATGGGAGAAGATCGGCTACCACAGCAAGCATGGGAAACTAAGAGCCAGGGATCCAGACCTCCAAGACGACCCAAAGTCCGCTGGGAGGACAACATTAGACAATCTTTGAAGGACCGAGGACTAGAATGGAACCAAGCCAGGAGGAAGACAGCCGATAGAATAGTATGGCGCTCTCTCTTACAAACCTCTACACCTCACAGTAGAAGAGGAACGACTAAGTAAGAGATCCGCTGCTTTTTTTTTTTAAATAAAGTGACGATCTATTATCACTGGTCTACCAACTTTTAAATATTAATTTTGTAAATTTTTGGTAGTACGTTTTTTTTTCCCTATATTTGATATTTTTTTTATTTTTTTTTGCCGTTAGCTGTTTGCTTTGCTTCGTTGCATTTTTTAAATCCTTCTCTTAATCTTTCCAGTTTAATTTTGACCATTTCTTCTTCTTCGTTCACCCTCAGATGTCAACTTGATTAAGTTCAAAGAAAGCAGAGGTCAGCCTGAGGCTGTTGATATCTCCGTAGATTTTCTCCAGGAATGATACTGGTGATGGCCATATGCGTTTTCTCTGTTCCTCATATGTTGGGCACCTTTGAAGTAGATGTTCGGCAGTCATTTTATCGGTGCCACAGTCACACTCATCAGTAGTTCCTATCTTTAATTTGTTGAATAGATGGTATCTCAATCTGTTATGACCTGTGCGAAGTCTGAAGATTATCACTTGTTCACTTCTGCTGAGCTGGTAATACGGATCATTTTGTGTGTGGCCTGGATGCTCTTCTTCCCACTTGTGCATGTATCTGCGCTTGATAAAACTCTTGGCCTCCTCATAAGTTATGTTTGTGTCAAGTTGAGGAAGCTTTCCCCCTTCCTTTGCCAATCTATCAGCCTCTTCATTTCCAGGGATGTTGCAGTGAGAAGGGATCCACTGTATCACGACTCATGTGTATTGCTGACATAGTCTGTGAAGTGTTACTCTTAGGTCATCCAGTTCAGCATTACTTTGACTTTTCAGCGTTGTAATCACTGACAGCGCATCTGAGAAGATAGCTACTGGTCTCTCTGAGCTTTCTTCTGTCATTAGAATTTCTATTTTGACCATTTAAATATTTCCAATAAATATGTCATAATATTCTGTGTAGTTGCACAGCGGGCTGATCACCCGTTTGCCAGTCACTCTGATTACGGAAACAACAATTAATTTTTTGTTGTACCAATAAACGCCACTAGGCGTAACGGAACAACAGTTAATTTCTTGTTGCCCTAAGGCGCCACTAGGCGTATTGGCCAGGGACTGCTTTGTCGGTCAGCGGCTAAGGACAGAAGAAGAAGAATTCTGTGTAGAGCCTAGGCCCTACATAACTAGGGAAAAAAGTTTGTTTGCATAAACGTCACTGCTCTATTTTTTTTTAAAGTGGCGATCTATTATCACTGGTCTAGCAAATTTTTAATAATAATTTTGTAAATTTTGGTAGCACGTTTTTTTTCTTCCTAGATTCGATATTCTGTTTATAATTATTTTTAGCTGTTTGCTTTGCTTCGTTGTATTTTTTAATTGTTCTCTTCATCTACAAAGATTATTAGTTGAAATATTTCTGAGATGAAATTGCGAAATATTTACAAAATAATTTAGTCAGCAAAGTCGATTGCGCTGGTGCATGTTTGCGATTATCGTAAGTTATTACTGCGTTTGTTTGGTTTATTTAAGGGGACCATATGGTTCTGAAAAAAGTACATAAGAAATAATCACAGCTCAAGAAACATATGTCACATGCTTATAAATACCCTAAACCTAACCCTTTACATTCCCGACCATGTTCCTTTTTACTGCGTCTGTAAATTTGGTTTAAATGAAGGACAGTGGGCCATCTGTTTGGTATAGTCTAAGAAAAGATTTCTAATTTAAAAACTAGCATAATAATGACCGTTTGAGCACATCAATTTACAACTAGGATATTATTTTTGCTCTTAAAAACGGTAGTGTTTTGTCTTCATTTTTTTTAAATATATACTTGCAATAACCCGTCAAACGTGACGGGTTTTCGCTTTTCTTTGTTGATTGTAACTATTTTCGGGTGAGTATATATAATTGAAACAATACAATTTTTCAACACAGTTGCATTCCTCAGCTGTGACCAACGTACACACGGCGAGAATTATGTTATTTTAGATTCAATTTAAAAGTTCTTTGATGACAACATTTCGTCTGAACGTGCGTGGATTGTTTTCAAAAAGTGTTCCCTGATAATAAGTGGTTTTCTTTGTCAAGCGCTACTAATTTCGTGAAAGAATAAAAAAAAAAAAAAGTATTTGTTTTATATAACACCCACGCCGTGCAAGTTGCACACCGTGCGTTGCGCACTTTTTTTTCTGGCGCAAGTTACTATTTTGAGTGAGACCGACCGACGTAACATACATCGGTAATTATGTTAGTTGGGATGGGATATATATATGTATATATATATATACATATATATATATATATATATATATATACATATAATATAGTATATATATATATATATATATATATATATATATATATATATATATATATATATATATATATATATATCTATATATCTATATATATATATATATATATATATATATATATATATATATATATATATATATATATATATATATATATATATATATATATATATACATATATATATATATATACAAACAGACATTAATATATATATATATATATATATATATATATATATATTATATATATATATTTAATATATATATATATATATATATATATATATATATATATATCTATATATATATATATATATATATATATATATATATATACATATACATACATATATATATATATATATATATATATATATATATATATATATATATATATATATATATATATATACATACCATACGATAACATACATACATACTTACATACTTAATATATATACATACATATATATATATATATATATATATACATATATATACATATATATATATATATATATAATATCACCACCATTATAATCTGACCTGTTATAAAGTTATTGATTTTCTGGGGCATTTTACAAAACTAACACAAACATCACCATGTTATGAAGGCTGTGATAATTTTATGGGATATAACTTACATTTTAAATGATTGTCACCTGCAGTATTTCTAATACACATATAAAGAACAGCACGAGACTTTATTAGTTTGATTTATATCACACTATTTCAAATGGTAAACTAATTAGTATATGTCATTTGTCTGTAAACTGTAATGCGTTTAATATGTTAATATACATCTTTTTGTAAGGTATTTTGGGTGTTTGTAAGGTTTTTTCTGGTCCGGCATACAGTTTTTGGTCTCAGGAGGTTGACAGGTATGCCTCCCAGATATGGACTGACTGAGTCCATGTGTTCCTGTAGACCAGTGTTTCTCAACCCTGATAGTAGCAACGCCCCCTTTTGACAACTAATATTTTAAAATGCCCCCCACCCTTTTAACACCCCCTTGCTCTTTATCTTGCGTGCACGCACACACACACACACACACAAACACATATATACATATACACTTCCACCATACTTTTAAGAAAGCAATGCAGTTAATGAGTTATCTTTTCTTATAATATAAAGAAAAAGAGAAAGCACATTTATAAAAGCATAGTTATATTAAATATGAGTTTAAGTACGGAATTATATACACCACAAGTTCATTATCCTTGAATTACAAATTGGTAGAGCAAATGATATAAAATTAGTTCTTACAACTCTATAACTATCATAATCATATCATTTTAATAACGCCTAAATGACTGCATATATATCTTCAAATATGAATATTTAAGCCTCTCCTTATGTAACCACTTTAAACATGAAAAAATTGGAAAAATTATTAGTTGATAATAATGATATAATTATATAAAAATTCACTTACTAATGAAGCTTAATGAGATCCTTGCACTTGGTGTGACTCAGCCAGTTTTGAAATATTTGGTTCTAAGTTTGTTAAAAGAAGTCTCAAATCTCTTCTGTTACAAATCTGCAGTCGGTTCTGTTGCATTTGTAGTAGCAACACTACTGCACTGAACCCCTTCTCCACCAAATACGACGTTGGGAATGCTGTAATTAGCAATTTAGTTTCACGCCAAAGAACGGGATATGCAAGCCTCTGCTGGATCCAAAATTTTTCGCAATGTTTGTGACTGAATCGTGCTTTTGCCTCTAAGTCATTATGTAGCTCAATTAATTCTTCTTGTAAATGTTGACTAACTTGTTCCACGTCTCATTCAAACGGATTAATCACCCAATCCGGTATTATTAGTTCTTGCAAGTCCTTAAATATTATGCTCATATCATTTTTAATAGCGTCCAAATGAGTGCAATAAACCTCTAAATCTGAATCTTTAAGCCTGTCCCCACCTAATTGCAGTAAACATGGAAAACGAGAAAGTTCTCGGTGACTAAGATTATTTTTATATAATGTCAATTTGTTGATGAACCCTATGATAATTCCTTTCACTTTAATCAGACTGATCTCATTTTCTTGTAGCTTAAGAAGAACCTCATTTAACTTTTCAAATATATCTGAAAGATAGGCCACATCGTTTCGCAATGCTTCTCTTTCGATGCTAAATTCTTCTTTGATTGAATAAAAAGCTCTACAACAGTATCAAATAATGCCCATAATCTTTTTAAACAGTTACCTTTGGACAGCCATCGTACTTCTGTGTGTAGGAGAAGACGTTCAAACTCTTCATCATTATCACAACAAAGTTTACGAAATAATCTATCATTCAACGAATGCGCCTTAATTTTGTTAATAACACTGATAACACAGTTCATTGATTTGTGGAGTCTGTCATTAAGATGCTTGGTGACTAAATGTTGTCGATGAATAACACAATGAATTGTTAAAACACCTGGTGCCACATTTTTTAAGTAGGCCAGAAACCCACGATGACGACCAACCGTAGCTGGTGCTCCGTCTGTCGCACATGCGATGACATTGGAAAAAGGAATTTTTTTTTCCAGCAAATATATTTCAAGGGTTTAAAAATTGATAACCCCTTTGTATCTGCTGTCAGTAGTTTTGCAAATAACATATCCTCTATGATATGTATCTCACATATGTGAGTAGCAAAGCTTCGTTATCACGCACGACGCTTTCATCCAACTGTAGTGAAAATTCAGTAGACTGCAAGTCAGTACACAGCTGATTTTCAACATAGCTAGCAATCTCATCTATTCTTCTTGAAACAGTATCATTGCTCAATGGAATAGAAGAAATGATGTCACTTGGATTTCTTTCCATTATTGTGCTAATTACCTCCCGTACAGCTGGTAAAATTAAATTTTCTCCAATGTTGTGAGGTTTACCACATTTCGCAATCATGTGTGCAATTTTGTAAGATACAATGAGACCTTTATCATTGTGATTATACATTTTCTTAAACATATTAGTGACAGTGTTGCGGCTTTCAAACTTTTGTTTTAAATCCTGGAAGTAAGAAATATCTTTGCCAACTTTATCTGAGTGTTTCTTGGTAAAATGCTTGTTAAGCCGTGACAGTTTCATTGCTTCGTTAGAAAACACTTGCTGGCACAGCAAACACATTGGTAATTGTTTATTTACGGCCGAAGGTACAAAACCGAATTTCAAATATTCAACTGAATATTGTCGACACTTTCTTTTTACTGCTGACATATTGAAAATTTTAGTATAATATCACTGCACATACATCTACACCTCGTCAAGCCTCAAAACTGATTGAGTTTAATTCTCTTCACTCGAAACATCCAAAGATGCATTAAAACTAAGCCACAACTGCCCACAGCGTCCCTGTTGCGAGAAGGTATTTACGGACAGAGTAGGGAAGGGGCTGTGATGTGTTCACGGACTAATCAATATTTGACGGGAATGTGTTTCCAGAAGAAAATATGTGTCGAGAGTGGAGAGAGAAGGTTAGCTTGGGTGTGTCGAGAGGCTAACAAATGTTTCGAGTGTTGAAGGGACATAAATCTCCGCCTACTATCTCCTGACAATGGTATCATCCCAGGTACTAAAATTTTGTGTTTGGAATCCTTGAAACACTCCATGGGACGCAGGGCAAATAAAAACTATCGTGTTACAAGCTATGCAAAGGGGAATATCTTCTGTAATTGTTTCATATTGATTCATGTAAAAATGTACACAACGCCCCCCTGAATGGAAGTAGCGATCCCCAATCATTGCGACCCATCAGAACGCCCCTAGAAATCTTGAAAACGCCCCCCCAGGGGGCAGTACCGCCCCCGTTGAGAAACACTGCTGTAGACTTTTTAATGTCTGTGTGTGATAAATTTGGCCATTTGCACACAGTAACTCGTTTATGGTGTCTACTTCTGAGTTTGTTTCTGAAGTTACCTTATCCATACATATGTTAAACACTAGGAGTAATAGCTAACACCCCTTTCACACTCCTGTGTATGGATCTGTCTCTTAGTAGTATTTTCACAGACTTCTTTACTTCTCTCTTACACATACACACACACACCATCCCCCCTCTCCCATTCTGTATTAAGTGTGTTAAATGTGTAGTGAGGAATCTGAATGCTGATAATTTTAGCTTCTAAGAGAAAGCTTTCACTGTATCTGCAGGACACTAGTTAATGGTGACGACTTTTGGGAAAGAACTCAATAAAAGTATGATGAGTAATAGACTTAGAAGAAGAACTGTGAAGAAGAACATACACTGAGAAAACCAAACCATGGCAAAACTAAGCAGATACTATCATGAAGTTCACTGAGAAAACCAAACCACAGCAAAACTAAGCAGGTACTATCATGAAGTTCACTGAGAAAACCAAACCACAGGAAAACTTAGCAGGTACTATCATGAAGTTCACTGAGAAAACCTAACCACAGCAAAACTAAGTAGGTGCTATCATGAAGTTCACTGAGAAAACCAAACCACAGCAAAACTTAGCAGATACTATCATGAAGTTCACTGAGAAAACCTAACCACAGCAAAACTAAGTAGGTGCTATCATGAAGTTCACTGAGAAAACCAAACCACAGCAGAACTAAGTAGGTACTATCATGAAGTTCACTGAGAAAGCAAAACTAAGCAGGTGCTATCATTAAGTTCACCAAGAAAAAGTTAAAAAGAAAGTGGAAGTAAAACAGATGAGACACCGTGATATAACTGAAAGACGGAGAATATATGTGGACAGTGGTGTAGAAAGTGGCAGAGGAACAAGATGAAGTGAAGCACATGGTAACTGGGCTGTGCACACTACAGTAAAGTTGACTAAACTGACATTTTAAAAATTGTCATATTCACCTATATTGTCTAGCTTCTGCAAGTTGGGAAGCGTCTTTAGTACTGTCATTCTGTAGTTGGCACCAGTGGCACATGGATTTTCTGACAACCACAACGATCGCAGCTTCTTTAAATTCTTCAAGTAATGAATATCGCTGAGCTGTTGAATATTGTTTGTTCGTACATACAGCTCCTGAAAGCGAATTAACAACATAAATTACACAGCAGCATGGATGTAAGCAGAAGATCAAAGAATGAGATTTTTAAAATTTTTTTTTTTTTATGTGAAAGGAAACTGGAAATATGACTACAAATATTGAACAAAATGAGACAAGATAGCAAAAAAAAATATTTTTTTTTAATGAGAGAGAGAGAGAGAGAGAGAGAGAGAGAGAGAGAGAGAGAGAGAGAGAGAGAGAGAGAGAGAGAGAGAGAGAGAGAGAGAGAGAGAGAGAGAGAGAGAGAGAGAGAGAGAGAGAGAGAGAGAGAGAGAAGGGAACAGAATTAAATAAAGGAAGAAATAAGTTTCTTTTATTCATTTTATTATGTTGATATATAGAAGAATGGGGCGCATCTCATGGAAAGAAGAAAACAAATAAAGAGGTCCTAGACAACCTAAGTGTGAAAAGAGAACTAATGAAGGAGATCAAAATTAGGCAGCTAAAATATTTTGGCCACATTAAAAGACATAACACCTTGCAGAAGATCATAATAGAAGGGAGAGTTGAAGGCAAATATGCTAGGGGAAGTCAACGCTATAAGTGGGAAGATAACATCAAGAGATGGACAGGAAAGAGTCTATAAGAGTGCACCATCAAGAGACAGAAAATGTTGGACATCCATTACAGCCAACCTTCGTTGTGGAGATGGCAGCTGATGATGATGATTTATTCTCCCAGCTTTTTTCTTCAAGATTAAGACACTAAACAGATGTTTTATATCTGAACCTGGCTTTGATGATCAGATCCAGGTCACTCCAGGCCACTACAGCTTTAGGCTAGTTGTACTACTTATTCTTTCCACAACCTATGGTTCTACCTATGATTATATGGTGCATCCTATGATTCTATGGTTTTTCCTGATAAGATAATTAGATGGGTCTTTCCATAATTATATGGTGATTATATGATCTGCACAAACATGAGTATTATGATGGATAAATAAATTCAAAATCTTTAAATTCAACAGAGCAAACTGGCTAATAATGAGATGCGCAAAATCCATGGTCATTGACATTCCAGTGCGAGAAGAAAGTTATGTACCCTAATGTATGAATGTGATGTAAAGAGCGAAACAGTCATTCATAATGATTAAAGCACTTGCAAGTCATTAAAATCGTGAGCTGGGTCTGTTTCATAGACCAGAATCTGTCGTATTCCACATTACAGATTAGAAACTTACGCTAAAAAGAATTCTTATTACTGTGTATTGAAGTTGAACAGCATTAATTTGTTCTAAATATACCTATTAAAATCAGAATTTTGATCTCAAATGTCAAGTCAGTCCTATTGTATGGCTCTGAAACATGGAGAACTACAAAAACAACAACCAAGAAGTTACAAACTTTCATTCATGGGTGCTTGTAGAGAATAAAAGAATTGAAATCCAAAATGTGGAACTTATGATAAGAACAAGACAGGTGCTAGTGGAACAGGAGATGAAAAGATGCTGACACTGGACTACTGTTGTTGTTGTTAAACTAAGGCTGCTGAGCTTCTCGCTCTTTTGCAGCCAATACCAAGTTGAAGACTCCTAGGTATTATCTACACTGTAGATCTAGGCTTTTCCAGTGGCTTTTCCGCCATTCCAAATTGTGTTGAGTTGAAGTCATGAGCTCCAGTTTTTCCAGTTGGCATTTAAAGGATCATCATATCTGGTGCCAAGCTAGGAGGAAGAAGCATGTGGCATACTGCACATTCCACGCCATCCAAGGGGCTCTCTAAAGAATTGCCACGTCCTACAGACAGTCACTTCTCACCTCCCCCTGCTGATCACGGGTCCATAGTGAGATCCTCCCGCATACAGCCAACCAGGTAAAAGCTAGAGCTATATCTAAGACACCCATTAAGAAAACCTGTCGATAGCATGACAAGGAGGTCCTTATTCTAGAATCCCAAAGGTAACAGGTAGATGGAGAGAAACAAAACACACGGAGAAGACAACTGTAGACAACAATGAAAGGGATAATGAAGACATGGAAAGATCTTGAGCAGACAGCACAGGACAGACAGCACAGGACAGATAGCACAGGACAGACAGCACAGGACAGACAGCACAGGACAGATAGCACAGGACAGACAGCACAGGACAGACAGCACAGGACAGACAGCACAGGACAGATAGCACAGGACAGACAGCACAGGACAGATAGCACAGGACAGACAGCACAGGACGACAGCACAGGACAGACAGCACAGGACAGACAGTAGGATATGGTATAAGTTTACTGAAGGCCCATGCTTCTTGCACCCGTGTGTTACCGGGGCCCGAAAGGGGAGCAAAGAATAGTAACACTGTACCCTACCAGGCATGTCGTAAAAAGTGACTAAGGAGGGTTGGGCATGGGGCTGGTTACCCCATCCCGTAAAAAACTTTTTACCAAAAAACTTCAACAAACATGGACAAGTCAAATACAGAATATAAATCAACTCAGCCGCCCAAGACAGAAGAAGGTCCTCTGGAAAGGAGAAATGATGAGGAAAACATGGAAAGAACTTGAGCGGATGGCACAGGATAGGAAGACTTGGCATGTGTTTGCTGAAGGCCTATGCTCCTCAGGGAGCTAAAGGGTATTGACTGATTGATTGCTTCTTGGGGAGTTGAGGGGTAATGATGTAATTAATATACCTACTGAATAACACTTTTAAAAATTCACTTGTTACACATTTAGATATGAAAACTGCAAGCTGGTTAATCTAAGCAATAAGCATAGGTATTCTCCCCTAATCTTTGGCTTTGGAGAATTTCTTCTTTTTGTGCCCTTTTATTTTTTTTGGAAGCTCAGATATAAAGTGTTTATTTTTTTTTTTTTGGGCAGCTCAGATTATGGTAGCCCTAGCTGTCTCATACGGCAAATATGAAAACTTGGCAACATTTGCAAAGACCTGAGATAGTCATTACCTGTAAATTGTAGCAGTGAGCAAAGTCTCGTAAGCTCGTGAGTTTGTTAATGGTCAAACTGCAAACCTCTAAATTTGGAATGCGACGAACAACGCTCACATCCCCAATGCTGCATGCCCTGAGAAAAATTCAGATGCAAGATGAACTAAAATGACCATTAATGGCATGAGCAAACAATGTTAGACATTTGTCGTCACACTGAATAAAACATAGAAAACTAGGGAAACATAATGAACTGACTAAAAATATCAATTCTGCAATGTTCAGAAAAGTCTAACTGAAACTGTTAACTCTTCACAGCTTCAGTGATGTTTTCAAATTCCCTTTATCTAAAATAAAGTTCTCACAATCTGGTAAGTACAGATTAGTAAGTACTTCACTCATAACTATGGGAATGCACCCCTGAGATGATAGCTCTCAGCTGCTTTTTCCTGGTGTTCCTTTCAAAGTTTTCTTTTCAGCTTGTTGTGAGAGCTTCTTTTAGCCCAATGGTAGGTGGTCCTGTACGGTGCATCACAACTTGGTGTAATCGGCAGCTTCATCATCACAGGTTGCTGGATTTAAGCCCAGTGCATACTTGTCTCTATCATAGTATAGATAACACTTCTTTAAATCCTCAACATTCTTAGCCCTCTCTATTAGCTGATCACTCCACAAATCCATCTAATAAGTTCAGCATCTTGAAAGCTGCATATATGCCTTACTTATGTATCAGCCTGCATTTATTATGAGCTATAAAGTACTCAGCTGACTTCCAAGAAAACTATATTTGGAAGATCAATAAAGAACCTTAGATCTGCAGATGATACAGTTTTGTTAGATAAAAGTGAACAGGAGTACAAAAGCTTGTGAAGCAAGTACACATCTTAAGTCATGAATATGGATTGGACATTAACATTTAGAAAATGAAAGCTACGATAATTAGCAAAGCAGATGATAAGCCAACATTAAAAATAAGAATAAATGGGAAAATACTGGAACAAGTCAAGAGTTTCTCACATCTTGGTCATATAATAACAGAAGATGGCAGATGTGAAACTGAAATCAAGAAGAGCCAAACCTACATTCAACAACAATTTCATGTCTGTCTCCAGTTCCCTTCTCCATATGTTTTTTTTTTCAGTCTCCCTCTGTCTCTCTTACCCTGGGACTTCCAGAACAAGGACTGTCATGTAATGCTATCAACAGGTTTCCGAAATATGTGTCCTTCTCTATATCTGTGTGTCCTTCTCTATATCTGTGTCTCCTTCTCTATATCTGTGTCTCCTTCTCTATACCTATGTCACCTGCTCTATATCTGTCACCTTCTCTATATGTGTGTCACCTTCTCTATATCTGTGTCGCCTTCTCACATCTTGTTCCACTGCCATCCTCTAGCTCCTGTCATCAATTCCTCAATAGTGATCTTCTCATTTCATTTTAATCCTTCTTTTTTTTCTTTTTTAAATGGAAGCACCCATATATGAAAGTCTGTAACTCCATGTCGCTCATGCACCAACTACCAACAAATTATAACATACCAAATTTTTATCAACTATAAAAAAAAAAAAATGATACTTACTACTAAACCCTAACCCCCCAGACAAAAGGATTTAAGTAGGATTGAAGTATTTGGGGATGGGTGGACTGATGGGAAACTGTCCACGTATATCATACAAGCACGACATAAACTTTTGGAGATCTGCTGCAGCATATGGATAAAGCAGTTCAAATGAAGAATTGTGGGACATGTGTTCAATACAGTCTTATAAAAGAATTCAGAGACTCAGTAATAAGGGGTAAGGGTTAGGATTACTAAATCCTAACCTTAATCCTACTCCTATGACACAGACAACTTATTTGGGTGATATCGAACACATGTCCAGTTCCAGCAGATGGACACATTTACATACCTAGGATGCATTGTAACACCAGATGGTGGAACAAGCAAAGATATTAAGAACAGAATGAATGAAGCGAGAACAGCCTTTGCTAGTCTCAACAACATCTGGAAGTCTTCCCAGTACAGCACAAACACCAAATTAAGATAATATAAGATTGTGTACTTTCTGTGCTTCTTTTTGGCCGAATACTATCACTAACCAAGAACTACTTACTCAGAGTAACCAAGAGGACATGCGCACCATCATAGCTAGCAGACGCTGGAGTTGGGTTGGCCATGACCTCAGAAGAGACCTCGATGCCATCACAAGAACAGCTATGCTATGGACCCCTGAAGGAAAGCAAAAGAGAGGCCGATCAAAAACAACTGTGGAGGCCGAGATGCAAAGAATGAACCAGAGCTGGGGCACTGCACGAAGGATGGCCGCCAACTGAACAAAGTGAAAGCAGTTTGTTACTACCCTACAAGACGCCACCAGGCGTGATGGCCACTGACAGCTTTGACAGTCGGCGGCTACGGATCAAAGAAGAAGAAGAACACACATCCCATAACTGTTCATTTCATGACATAAAGTTTTGGAGATCAATTGTACCCAACCTTCCATGTGGATACAGCTATTGATCTGATTTAATTAAATATGTGCATAACAAGAAGACGTTTAAACTGCAATTATGTGCTGTCACTGCTGAGATAACAAACTTACCAACAGTTAAGTTTTCTCACACTTTCCAGATCTGGAGCCCGAGTACGGATTAAAACAAGAGCTTCGGTTAACTCTTCACCATCAACGCTGTTGGCCAGCTTTTCTTTCATTGCCATCATTTCGTTTTCAGATATATTACTAAAATTATCTACGTGACAATCGATCAGATAACGCTAATATGAACAGGACAACAAAGAAACAAGGATATTGCGTAACGGCTCCCTGTCTTGAAGGCTCTACCAGTCTTTCAAACGTATTTATTAATATTTACTGTAGCACTTTTATTCCACTTGTAATATGGAAAATTATTAACTAATATTGTTACGTTAACTCATTATCTTGCTGTCCAAGGAATAGATAAAGTGTAGTTGGGTACGAAGGTTGCGCGAAAAATAATTTTTAAACAAAAACTTTTCAACCGAGAATTTGTTTACGAATTATCGAGTACAGTTCCTACTTAGATACATCAAAAATAGCACACATGAATTACGTAGAGCACCGAAATAATTTATATTAAAATTGATGCGAAACAACAGTGGAACTTTTAATAATAATAATATGCCTGCGGCAATCAAATATTATATAACTGCTGTTGTTCTATTTCCTTCGATGATGCTTATTAATACTATTATAACTGAAATAAGCTATGCGTTTTAAAAAATATTACTGCTAACGTGAGTAGAGTTATAAAACCAACCTTATAGATAAACTAGGAATTAACCCGTCAAAGGTGGTTCCAAAGGTTGTTATAGCCGGGAGTTGTAGTGAGGATAAGCTCTCACTGCAGTTAAATGCTTCTATGGCACGCGTCTTAAGTAGCCTCTGGCAACCAAGTCCAGCTCCCGGCCTTCACGTGAGGCTCAATTTGAGCGCGGCGGAACTGTTTCTACTGATGGGAGAAGGGGCGAAGACGAGCGACGGGCGCCTTAAAACCAGCAGCTTCGGGCAGATAGGACTCCTGATCCTTGGTTGGCAGCTTATCTAAGAGAAGGAACTCTGAATTCAAACCACCGCTGCCTTGCGGGGATATCCATTTATGGAATTGGCTTCGGGAGTAAACCCTGAGGATAAATCCGGAGTCGGAGTCCCTAAGGCAGTCTAATGTTGATTCGACATTATTCTGGCAACTCCTGTGACGTAGCTGGTACCTAACTGTATCGGCTACTGCCTTTCCTTTGGATCTACCGGCTGCGTGGAGAGGGGGAACATGCTGCATGGGCAACAGCTTGATCTCCATATAACTGTGCCCAAGCTCGCGCCCTGGAGTGAACACTCCAGCTTCACCCTGTAGGTGTCGGCAAAACACGGGAAGTAGCAGTTACCGGTTATAAGCATTTTGCCCAATTGGCGTAGGGCATGGCGACAGTGGGAGAGGTTCTAGAATCTCACTGGACAGCTATCGCCCGCTTCAAGCTGGGCAGCCCCCAGTCAATAAGGTGTTGTCCCGCCACTGCCTGCTTTCCCCATTGGGTGCATGGGGATTAAGGTCAAACCCGAACAGTGACTGAAAATTGTGCACCAAGCAATTATCATAATAGTGAATGAGGAGGCTGCTGTAAAACTGTTTTTTTTTTTTTTTAAATTAATGAAGAAAAATATCCCGTTCAACCTATGATGGGTTATAATTAGGATAAATATTGTTTTCAATTCCAAATAATATGAACAACTGCCGATATGAGAAAGTGGCATCACATTTGTCAAATCATTGTAAATAGGGGCAATCACAATTATGCATATACGTTAAATAAATAAAATAACTTACTTACTTACTTAGTCGTTCCTCTTCTACCGTGAGGTGTAGAGGTTTGGAAGATAGAGCGCCAGACTATCCTATCGGCTGTCTTCCTCCTGGCCTGGTTCCATTCTAGTCCTCGGTCCTTCAAAGATTGTCTAATGTTGTCCTCCCAGCGGACTCTGGATCGTCCTCGGGGTCTGGATCCTTGGCTCTTTGTTTCCCATGCTTGTCGTGGTATCCGATTTTCTCCCATTCTGCAGACATGGCCAAACCATCTCAATTGGGACTGTTCTACTTGGGTCTGCAGGGGGTAGGATTTAAGGCCTTGACGTATCGTCTGGTTGCGTACCATGTCTCTTCTTGTTACTAAATAAAATAACAAAATTATTTTTTTTTTTTAAATAATAAAATAAAAAAATAAAATAAAAAATAAAAACGAACAAAATCAAGAAGAAACTCTGAACAAGAATAATATTAAGGTGGAGGGGTGTAAAGGCCTGGTGGTTCCAGTTATATAACTGACTTTAACAGATATTTAATTGACTTTCATCTGTTAAAAGTCACATGCATTGTAAGAACAGCATCAGACCTTCACATCCCCAGCCACTATATATTAACATTTGTTCGTGTTAAATATTGTTTGACTATATTATGCAGCTCCCTAGGTCTGTCTATTCGTAACATCTCTTCTATATTTGTAGGTAAGTTTGATGCTTGCAAATAATCTAATATTGGTATTCTCATTTGTTCATACCTCTTAAATTTTAACAAGAAATGTTCTATATTATTGTCTTGAAAACACCCTGCACAGTAAGGTTCTTCTATTCTGAAATAGCCTTTTCCCAGCTGTAGTCTGAGAAGTTTCTTATTACTGGGAATTTTCAATTCCCTAGTTATCTGACATTTTCTTGTTGGAGCCTTGAACATCTTATATGCATGTCTTCCTTTCAGATTTTTATCCCACTCTGCTTTCCATTCATCTGTTATTAAATCTTTAATTAAGCTCTTAATCTCTGATTTACTCGTCCCTACGTTTATTAGATTTTTATCAGATCTACCTTTCGTGGCTTCTTTATCTGCCTTTTCATTTCCTTCTATGCCAACATGTGAAGGTATCCAAGCAATTAAGACTGAACATCCTCTGGAATATAAGTATGTGGTAGCCAGAAATATCTCCTCTGCTTGGAATATACATTCCTATCCCCAATTTGCCATCCTCTCCCTTGGATCCATCTGTGTACACAGTAATACTGTCTTTTGATATTTGTTGTATATATTTATTGGCTGTGTTTTTACTATTTTCTATATTATTTGTTTTCTTAAGTATTTCTGCTAGGTGGTAGTTGTCGTGAAGTCTGATTCACAACCCGTCATTTTTTACACAAACTGTACGCCATACTTTATAAATACTATAGGATAGCAGCACCAATGAAAACGCGTCTTCATGCAGTGTTTACAATAACGATTGGGAATTTAACATGGCGATCTCAAATCTGTGCAAACCAGTGGAGGATGGAATTTAAATACAGCATTATGAGCAAAGTACAGCATGGCAGAGGATAAGAATTCACTACTAGGAATGTTGCTGAACCCGTCTGTGCAAAGATTTCCACGAATAGTATTATATTAATGGAGAAATCTCGAGTGAAATGCATCGAGACATCAGGCAAGTCTAAAATTTTGCTGTTTAGGCTACGCATACTATAAAACTAAAGCATGTAATATAAAGTCACTTATTTAGATGGATGAAGGTTAATTCAGGGCATATTTTAAGCCTTAGATGAATAAAATCGCTCCAGGAATAAGGAAGATAATTAAAATCTAAGTTTTCCGTATTTGCACATCGAGACAAATTATGCATACATTTTGGGGAACTCAGGCACATTTCGGCAACTGTCGCCTCTGTCGCCGGATGTGACCTATAAAAGACCATGCATCATGCAAATCGGGGCCATAGTTTTTTGAAAATCACAGCGAGCGGTAAAAAGTGTTAATGAAGAGTGCCTTTGCCATCTGCATCTGAGAGCAGACCATTATAACCATTAACAGCTCGTCTGTATGTGCCTGAGGGTAAGAAAGAATATATCTTCCAAACCTCTACACCTCACGGTAGAAGGGGAACGACTAAGTAAGTAAGTATATAAATATATGTATTTCTATTGATTAATTACAGTGTACGTTAGGAAGTGTGTAGATGTGTTTGAACTACTGTGTAAATTTCTGGAGGCAAAAGCCAAGCCTGTGAATATTCAAATAAATTGAGAATGGTGGTAAAAGTGTGTATATAATTTTAGAAAAGTATTTAAAGAATTATTTCTTGAAGGAATGGACCACACACCAGGAACATAAGGAAGGATGAAAGGAATTGTTTTACTGTATTGATTAAGATATCACTTAATATTTTTCACAAGACCTAATAAATGTATGGAGGCAATCATGGATAGTTAGCTATAACCAAGGAATTGGAGAAAGATGTGTTCACAGTGAACTGAATTATGTTAATGCTGACTTGATATGACCTGTGCGTCTATCTGCACTCTGTCGTCTGAAACTATCTCTTACCTCCTACTTCTGTAGAAAGGGGATAGAGATAGGCAATATAGTGGTGAAATTGAATATATTTCAGGTTGTATTCTGTAACTGACGTCCAACTTAAGGAGCTTGACTCTAATATAGGAGCTAGTGGTGCGAGTGCCCTTGATGCCATAGGGACGGTCATCCAATCCTAGGCCTGGAGGAGACACAATTTCCTGCCAGAACAGAGATGGAACAGAATCAAAGCCCATATTTAAAGATGAGTAGACACACAAGTCTACTGGTCGGTTATTCCATCATCACCACCAAATAGTTTATGATGATCCAGAAAAGCATTTTATCTAGGCAACCGTCCTAGTCAGAAATAGACAAACTTAAGTAACTGTGAACAAGTTTGAAGCAATACTAGATAAAGACTGTCTTCAACAAAGTGATTTCAGCTTAAAGAGGAGAACATTTATATAATTCAAAAAGACTGTAGATAATTGTGACTAATTTCAAGTGTTTTATTCATTTACTGTTGTAATTGAATTTGAGTTTTCTTGAAAGATTTTCAAGCAGAAAATAAGATTTGTAAAAATAAATTGTAAATATTTACTAGCAGACTTACTTGAATTATTTAAGTTAAGTTACAGTTCTTGTTGGTAGATAGATTAGTTAATACCCCTGTCAGAGCTAATAATAATAATAATATTAACAGAGGAGGATCTGGAGAGGAGCAAGTAGGAACTTAGAGTAATATATTACCATCTTCTCCAGGAACTTATACAGCTTGATCCTGCCTTTGATATCTATACACCCTTACTCTTTTCAGAGAAGGGGGTATTACTTATAAGACCAGACTCTTATCTGGCACTATCCTGGTATCATCTGATACACTTTGTGTCCAGGATATCTTATAATTTCAATAATAATCAACCCTCTCGTGACAGTAGTCCGTGTCTGGTTTCTTGATCTCCCAGGGTGGAATCACTGGCTTGTAATCACAACTGTTATTAACTGATGTAATTAATGTACCCAGATGGACAATTTCCTCCATACACTTCCATCCTGTAGGGTATCTAGTGGTATTCATTGGATTGGCCTGAGTTGTTAGTTGGCATCTGGTAAAAGCTGTATGTGCTGGGTGAGACTTATCTAACACAACTCTGTTCATGTAATTTAGTCTTAACTCCTTTCTCCGTACTGCTAAGGGTAGAATTCCTAAAGCCACCTCTATAGCTCCCATTGATGTTGATCTGTTGGCAACTGCTATTGTACATAAAGCCTGATGCTGAATTCTGTCTAATTTAATCTTGTTACTGTGTGCAGCAGAGTCATATATTATACTTCCATAATCTATTTTTCCTCTAATAAAAGATTTATAAAAAGTGAGCATTGTCTTAGTGCTTGCATCTCATCCATTACCTTTCAAATATCTGAATAAGTTAGTCAATCCTCTGCAAGACTCCACTAGTTTATCTATGTGTTTACTCCAGTTCAGCTCTTGGTCCAATATCATTCCTAGATATCGAGTGGTTTGCACTGTATTAATGTGCTGCCCTTGGATATTTTTGTCTATACTTTTATTTTTAACAACCCTACCTTTACTGAAGATCATTCCCAATGTTTTATTTGTATTCAGCTGAAAACCCCATTTTGTCATCCATTTACATACTTTATTTATTTGCTTCTGTAGATCCTTATATAATTTTAGCAGACGTTTCCCAGTCCTCCATCAGTTTTACAAGTTAACGGTACACAGGAAACAAAGGACGTTTTGGGTTTTAGCCTTCGTCAGCCACAGTTACGAACAGGTGACAAGTACAAGAATTACATATAGGAGCTACAATATATATGATGATGAGGAACACACCAAATGAACGAAACATGCAGATGGAGCAGCGGTGCTAATTTAAACGAGAACAATAATACTGTAAGAAAATAATAAAACCAGACAGACATATCGAAACAAGAAAGTAAATAATCAACGAAACGAAGACAAGAATGAACAACGCTATTGAAACAAGTAAAAAGTCACTTAGCTCGATCCCATAGTGAAACACTTAAGATGGCTGTCAAAATGAGCGTCATGCCTCTGGTCGTGACGCATCACAAACTTCACACCCTACATAGAAGATGAAAATCAAAATCTTGAGTAAGCATTGCCTTAGAATGGTTGCCGACAATGCAAGGAGACATAAAACCTAGCATATGGCAACAGAAAACGGTAACAAATCCTCCAAACGCGTGCCTTCAGCTCAATGTCTATTCGCGACCCCCTCATCGTTTTCATATCTCTACTCCATGTGTTTTTCGATCTACTTATGTTTTTCTTACCCTGGCGATTATAACATCATCATATATATTTGTAGCTCCTATATGTAATTCTTGTCCTTGTCACCTGTTTGTAACTGTGGCTAACGAGGGGTAAAACCCGAAACGTCCCGTGTTTCCTGTGTACCGTTAACTTGTAAAAATGATTTCATACCATTTTATTTATTTTTTATTTATATAATTATCATAATAGAAATAAGCAAACTCTCAGATTGGGATGCTGGAACGTCCGGACTATGTTGACTGGACTATCCGAAAACCTACAGGACATACATGTCAGGAAGACATCCATAATCAATGATGAGCTTAAACGACTTCAGGTGGATATAGCTGCACTTCAGGAAACGCGCCTGGCAGGCTCTGGAATGATGAGTGAGAAGGACTACACATTTTATTGGCAAGGGAAAGACCTTAATAAAACTAGAGAACACGAAGTAGGTTTTGCGGTTTAAAAAAATCGGTAACTAAAATGGTTGAAACAGGTGAGAATGGGTCAGAACGCCTGTTAACGCTCCGCCTGCAAACTAGCGCGGGTCCCATCACCCTTGTCAGTGTGTATGCTCCTACTCTGTACTCTGCCTCAGAAGCTAAAGATGAGTTCTATGAGAATCTTCTTCTTCTTGATCCTTAGCCGCCGACCGTCAAAGCAGTCAGTGGCCATCACGCCTGGTGGCGTCTTGTAGGGCAGCAACAAATTGATTCCACTTTGCTCGCTCGGTGGCCATCCTTCGTACAGTGCCCCAACTCTGGTTCATTCTTTGCATCTCAGCCTCCACAGTCCTCCGCCAAGTTGTTTTTGGTCGGCCTCTCTTTCGTTTTCCTTCAGGGGTCCATAGCATAGCTGTTCTTGTGATGGCATCGGGGTCTCTTTTGAGGACATGGCCAACCCAGCTCCAGCGTCTGCCAGCTATGATGGTGTGCATGTCCTCTTGCTTGCTCTGAGTAAGCAGATCTTGGTTGGTGATGGTATTCGGCCAAAAGATTCGGTGAATTTTTCTTAGGCATGTTGTGTGAAAAGATGACAATTTCGACATTTCCTTCTCTGTAACTCTCCAGCATTCCGCTCCACAGAGAAGCACAGAAAGCACACAGCTCTGATATAATCTTAATTTTGTCCTTGTGCTGTACTGAGAGGACTTCCAGATGTTGTTTAGACTAAAGAATGCTGTTCTTGCTTTGTTCATTCTGTTGTTGATGTCTTTGCTTGCTCCGCCGTCTGGTGTTATTATGCATCATAGGTATGTGAAGGTGTCTGTCTGTTCCAGTTGCTGATTCCTTACTGATATGGGCTCAGGGTTGTTCACATTGAGCGTCATGACCTCTGACTTCTTTAGATTGATGTTCAAGCCTACCTGCTGGCTATACTTATGTGACATATTATGATAATAGCTTTCATATATCTATTTAATCATATGCATTTTTCTTTCACCTGGCTTTCACCTACGCCCATTTTGTTAACATAAAAACCCTCCTACACACGGAGATCTGTCTCTTTTTCTAATTTAGCACGCCTATTTTATTTCACTATTCTCTATTTCCTTAGGAATGTTTACCAGCAGACCTACAAGGGGATTGACATAAGTCTTGGGCCTGACCATGAAGGACATGTCACAGAGAGCTGAAATTTTGTATAGTGTTTATTCCTTTTCAATATAGCCACCGTCTGAATTGACAGACTTCTGCCATCTCTGCTTGACCTTGAAAAGACCTTGGGAGTAGAACACCCTTTTTTTTCAAACTAAACCAGTCATCACATGCCAGTATAACCCCTTCATCGCTGTCAAAATGATTTCCTTTTAGCTTTTTTTTAAGATTTGGGAATAGAAAAAAGTCTGATGGAACCAAATCTGGAGAATATGGTGGGTGTGGAAGAATTTCAATATTCAAATCGTTGGCTGCTAGCTGCACAAGCCGTGCTTTGTGAGAGGGCGCGTTGTCTTGAAGCAAAGGAAGATTTTGAGTGCGCGTTATCCCTCGTTTCCTGGTCACAACCTTTCTTAGTTTTGTGAGAAGATCTGCATAGTACTGCCCATTAACTGTGTTGCCACGAGGCAGATAATCTTTCAAAAGGACACCTTTGCCGTCCCAAAAAACAGTCAGCATCACTTTTCCTGCAGATTTCTGCGCCCTCGGCTTGACAGGTGTTGGAGAACCCGGGGTTTTCCATTTCATGCTGGCAATTTTGGATTCGGGGTCATAATGGTGTACCCAAGTCTCATCTACTGTCACCATGGTCTCCAAAAAATTTTTTGACTGACACTTTTTGAGCAACTGTTGACAGCAATTTACCCTCGTTTGCTTCTGTTCACGTGTCAACAGTCGCGGAACCCAGCGTGCACACACTTTTCTCATGTTCAGTCTGTTGTGTAAAATTCTATAAACTGTTCTTTCATTTAGTTTTACTCTACTAGCTATCTCCACAATTGGCATTTTTCGATCCTGGTCAATGATTTTCTTCACTCTTGTTGCATTTTCATCGTTGCAATCTGAGGCTGTTCTACCAGATCTTGGCAGATCAGCAACATTTGAGCGGCCGCACTTAAACTGTTGACACCAGTTTTTTACCGAAGTATATGAAGGACAAGAATCACGAAACACTGGTTCCATCTCCCTGTGTATTTCTGTAGGTGTTTTTCCCTGAAACATCAGAAATTTTATCACAGCTCTGGCCTCCTTCTTTTCCATTGTTTTGTCAAATCTTTGGAGCAGCAGATCCGGTCAATAGGGTACATTGCACCGTGCACCGTAGCGGGAAAACCCATTGAAGAAACAAAAGCGTACTTTATACATTCAGTGCAAATATAATGAACTTTAAATGTGCCAAGTTTCATCTTTCTCCTGTGACTCCTTCATGGTCAGGCCTAAGACTTATGTCAATCCCCTTGTATTTAGCTAACGTTGAGCCGGTTACCTGTAATTAACGCCAGCGATTGAAAATCGTTGTAATAAGGATCAGACAGGTAGACGTAATTTTTTGCTCAGGGGGAGATAAGCTAATATAGTTGAAACGTATTTTTTGTTAGACAGTTATCAGGGGAAATAATTTGAGTAGAAGAAGCAGGTAATTTGGAACCAAAGGAGACAATTTCTATTACCTTCCCCTGAATCCGTTCGTTTGATAGGTAATTAAACACGATGAGAATCGCCAGATCAAAGGTAGGGTTTCGCTCGATTGCAGGGTCTGCAAGCGGCAAAAGCGCGATAAAATTCCTCAGATTCGCAGATCGAACGAGGAAAAGACCGAGATCCGAGTGAAGGTGTCATATCTAGCAAGTACGAGCGATTTTCTGGAGATTTAATATATAAACCCCAGCATTTTAACTTAAATTTATCCAGTACCCACAGATTTTAAAGACATCTAGCTTCGATTTCTAGATCACTTGTATTAGTGGAGTTTCTTAGTTTTTCGTTGGAGATAGTCTTAGAAGCTCTGTGTGGAGGTAATTATATATACTAGTAGTTTGAGTGATTAATTGTTAAATTATATTTCACTAAGATTTTCTGTGCAGAGTGATTTACTAGATAAGTCCGTCATTTAGATTTCTCTAGGATTTACTGTGTTACATAGGCTAGCAGAATAAATAATAATTTCTAGCTAAACTATTCCAGCTATAAAATAAATTTAATTAATAGCTAGTAACCAGTGAGAGAATATTTTAACCGACTAGTAAATGCACTGTTCATTATGAGTATTGACGAAATATATAGTCTATTTATTTATAATTCATGATGATTAATTTTTTTTTAATGACTAGAATTTAGTTCACGGGAGTTTTTAAACGATAAGACAAGTTCTAAGCTTGCAGTTTCAATTTAAGTTAAATAACCGAAGTAGAGATATGTATGGCATATTTTACGCGGGTTAAGGATAGGATTGAGAATACTATATTATGGTTAAGCATTTGTATTTTTCTCCTTTACACAGTATTGGGTCAAACCCAAAGTCTACCAGCGGCTTCCATATAAATCTGAGAATAACCCTACGAAATAACATTTCTTAATTGATATCTGGGTCTTCAAGGTAAACCTGTCTGTCTTCGTGTATGCACCCAGAAAGAGACAGAGTACCAACCCAAAGAACATTAAGAATAAATATTGTAACTGGGCCTATAGATCCAGATTTATATTTCTTTCCCAAATTGAGAGAAGTTACCGACCTGACATTCCTATGTACTGGAAATCCCATGTTTCTGACACTGTGAGCACCGTTAAAATTTCTTACCTGGACTAATTAAAGTGACATAAACAGTAATCCAAAATAAAAGTAACAAAGCGAACGCTCCCCGGAGAAGTGGATTTAATCTGTCTTTGAGGAGCTGGGGTTTTCTTTGCCAAAAGAACACTGGATTTGCTGTGTGCGTGTGTCCTAAAGATTGTTCCAGAAGGTGCAAGTCAAGTGTTTGGTAAGAACGAATGTACGTGGCCCGGTTGTATGGAAAGAAAGAAAGCAGGAATGAGTGACTCTTTTATGGTATAATCCATGTACTCCCGGTGTATATTTTTATGCAAGTTTTGCTAATGCTGTCCCTTTCAGAATAGATTAACGTATAAACTCTGTTCTTTACTGTAGAGGGAAATCTTAGACCATAGCGTAAAAAATCTTTGACTCTTTGGGGGTTAATAACTTTCTTCTAACGGGATCTTGTCTCAACAGAGGGAGGGAGGATTACACCTATGGGTCTATTTCTTGATTAATTCATTAACCTATGTTTATTTGTATTTTGATTGATATTCAAATTATTGCTGTTGTGAAGTTTCTTTATGGTAAATAAAATTACATAAAAGTTATTTACATGTGTTGGTCAGCTCGTCCCAAAAATATCCCTATTCCATTGATATAGTTTCTTCACTTTTGTGCGTCTTACTGTCGTCACTTATGTGTGTGTGTGGGTATGTGAGTGGTTTATATATATATATATATATATATATATATATATATATATATATATATATATATATATATATATATATATATATATATATATATATATATATATTAATATATATTTTGGTAATCTGTCTGCTGACAACTAAAGTTATGTTGTAGAGATAGGCTGGACTAGAGAATCTCCTCGAGTCCAGAGACAGATTCTACCTATTTTTCTCACCATCTCACACGTGAAAATCTATTTCTTTTCTTATCTCTCACTGAGTCACCACCTATTCTAGTTCTATTCAGAAGAGACCAAACTATGTATTAATCCTCCTATCGAAAATCTACGACAACTTATTAAGTCTATCCGTTTTTTCCTGTATGTGTTTATGTGAATGTGCTAGTAGTGCAATGTCATCTGCATATTCCAGATCTTCTAATGTAGAAAATGTAGTCCATCTGTTACGTCCATTTTCGCACAACCATTTATGATGCGAGACCTAACAGATTGCCAGATGCAAAAGTCTAACTATATTGGACGTACTTGGGTACGCATCTATGTATGTGATAATAACTTAAATTTATTATGCACCAAAGTGCACAAATTTGGTGCGATATATTCGTTGGTTGCCTAAGAGCGCCGATGACGTCAGAGACACGTCAGAGGGAGAAGAGACAAGATGCCGGTTTTACAAGACAGACGTTGTTCTGGTCTTTGAGTCCCATATTGCGGGAATAGTTGATTGTGATTATATATATTTGCTACCTTCCAGGGCGAAGCGTTAGCCACAGCCAAGTCTGACTCATACTCTTCAGTATCTCCATGTGATACTCGATGTAAGTACTTTACAAGATTCTGACAGGGCTTCAGTAAGGCATCATAACCTACTGCTAGTGTGTTCAGAATCCTTTTGCGAAGTAATATTGAAGTCGATAATTTTATGAAGTCTCAAGACAAGATGTCCGGCCAAAATTATACATAAGTATCTTTGATAAAAGATCGGATATGGAAAAGAAGTGAATAATCTTCACCTCAATACTTTGCCGTTTGCGGGTTGTCCAACGGTCATTGAGGTCAGTCAAGTTTGACATTGAAATATTATCTACATGCAGAATTCGTATTACCATGCCTGATGTTCCAGTATGTCTTCATGATGATGTTTCGTCTAATAAACTTGTTATATAAACTGTCAGTCAAGCCCTGAATTCAGCGTCCATCAATTACACCTGAATGTTGGTTTGCATATTGACATTGATTCAGTATTATCACAGTGATAAGGGTGGATTTGAGCTGAAGTGGTAACTTGCCACCCTTATCGACACCTGGTATAAAAGTGCAAGATGTAGGTGTCTTCTCTGATTTAGGATGTTGCTGTGTATGTGGTAGTGGAACAGTTCACAGGGTTATCACACAGGCAACATGACGTGTAGAGTCATAGAAAGGGTAACTTCGTTGTATAAGTTTCTTCCATTTATTGCACGCCACAAAACAGTCATGATACTTATGACATCAACATAGTTAACGAGTTCAGCAAGATGATATGGCACATTGAAAACAACTTCTGTAGTCAGCAATGACAGCTGTTGTATATATGCGTCATAAGACATCACAGTTCAATAGATTCAGAAATTCATAAATCATAGAGTTCTAGTTCGTGAAGCTGTATAAATAATAATAATTTCTATAACTTCTGCAACAGTGTCAGCTACAGATCTTCAATGTTCATAAACAATAATAAATGCTCCCATTCTGATGCTAGCAGATCAGTTGTATACAATAAGTCCGTTCACTGTCTGCACGTGAATAGCATACATGGGCTACAGGTCAGCTCGACCTTTATAATGTTCCTAAGTCTAACCATCTGACTTGGACGTGATCTCTGATATAACGAATCCTGGAACACAGACAATAGTCTTGTTGGTCTAGAGCGACCCATATATATTTAACTAGTTCAGGTATACAGATACCGGTGACTTAATCCTAGTCAAAGTACCTCTCCATTTTGCATCACGCAGGCGAGCAAATAGGCGACAAAATGACGAACCTCTAGATGATAGCATAAAGTTCGATACAAGAGGAATTACCTTATTTCGGAAAATCAACCATGAACATATGCCTCCAGGCAGGCTTGAATAATACGGGAAATAGTCTAGTTAGCTAACTAACTCACAACGACAATGTATTTCCCTCAGAGAATCACAAGACGCAGGTCGCGTCTGCTCGCTTCTTAAACCATTTCTAAACTACCGAACTGGGCGGAACACACAGAACGAACTCCCAGCTTTTGACATGCGCAGAACGACAATCTCTGAGTTGCCGTTCACAATAAGACGATTCTAAGAACATTCGAGATAAAAGTCTTACACAGTCGCGCCTTTTATGGTCATGAAAAGAAGCGTTAAGAAAGGTTTCAGACATCTACCATAGTTGACTGGTACTACCAAATAAGGAGATGTGGTCACGCTTCGTTCAAGAAATTATAGACCGAACGTGTCTCTATACAAGAGAAGGCAAACCCCTAAAAAATTGTAGTTTCGATAACTCGGATTATGTCCCTTTGACCATAGAAAACATAATACACACTTCAGTCAAAAAATGATCATACATATCAAAAATGTTTATACAAACGAAAAATAATAATGATCCGTGCGTAACACACAGCCCATAGACTTGTCATCATTAATGTCACCATATTAGTCGGCCACCCGTAAGCCCGACCAAACTGACAGCATTCATAGTCAGTAGCCTGATGAACTATTAGTAATAGACATAACCAATATTCACAAGAAATAACTGTCGTATCGACGAACGGTCAAAGTACATACAGAAGTAAACAGCGAATCAGCCGATGGCCAAAGAACACAACAAAAGTTATAACAACACTAACAATATACTATACATCAGATCCAAACAAGAACTCAAACTACAACAACAGCAAACAAAAGTTTACAACACCATCGTATTCCTCTTGGACTGCCCTCTGTTGTCTGGCGCATCACTTAGTCTATGACTGATAAAAATAGAGTTGTTGATAAGGGGCATCCCTGTCGTACTCCTGTCTTCACCTCAAAGGTTAGGTTGCTCTGCCCAACGCTACACGTAAAGTTGGCATAGAGGCTTTTTATGATTGACGCTATGCAGCTTGGAATTCCATAAGCCCTCAGTATTTTCCATAAACTGTCCCTATGTATACTGTCAAAAGTCTTTTCAAAATCAACGAAATTAATGTACAGCTAGCTATCTTTGTCATTCTGAGCACTGCTGTACAATGTCCCTGAGGGTAAATATATGATTTACACATCTTCTGTTCTTTCTAAATCCTGCTTGTTCTTTCCTCAGTTTGTGGTCTATTGCTTTTGAAAATTCTCTGTATAACACTGACAAACAACATTTTTCTTTCTTATATAAGAATAAGTGTTCTTAGGTCAGTTTCTTGCGCTGATTTCAAATCTGAAATCCGTTTATCTCTATCACGTCAAGTTCTTAAGATATTTGTGAATAAATATATTTTTGGGAAACCGTTATTTGCTCCATTTCATTTTTACTCTATAACTTATTAAAAATTAATAAAAAGCAACATAATTCTACTTTTTATACTGCTAAAAGATGCATGACATATGTTACGCGATTTTTCTAATAGTTACTGTATTTTGAAATAATTCTTAGCAAAATATGGCTTCTAGAAGTTGTAGAAATTCGGCTGATCTGTTCTGTTACGTGTGCGGATATTTTACCGATCGTGTTGACCAGAAAAACTTTACACCATTACTAAAGAAAGCATACGAACTTTATTTCGATTTGAAAGTTGATGATGCAAATAAATCTTGAAAGCCAAATGCAGTTTGTTTGATACATTGGCAGGTTGGTTACGAAAATCGCCGAAGCATAAGTCGATGCCTTTTGGAGTGCCAGTAATATGGCGTGAACATACAAATCACACTACTGATTGTTACTTCTGCTTGACAAATATCCATGGTTTCACTTTTAAAACTAGAAAGTCTGTGGTTTATTCAAATATTGAATTGGTTTCGAAACCAGTGCCTCATGATCCAATCACGTGTCCGATCCAAGTACCACCAGAACAATATCCGTTGGACGTGAATGAACCATCAGAAAGTGATAGTTTACCTCCTTTAGAAACTAATTCTGACTCAGATTACATACCGGTGAATGATGGTGTTTACTTAATTAACCATTCAGAACTTTCAGATCTAATACGTGATCTCGCTCTTACCAAAGGACAAGCGGAATTACTCGGTTCGCGACTCAAAGAATGGAATCTTTTAGCGCCCAATACTCCGATATCTAAATTTCGTCATAGACACAGAGAACTTGTTCAATACTTTGAGATGGATGATGACATTTGCTATTGCAAAGATGTAAACGGTCATGAGCACATAGTCAACGAATGGCGATTTTTCATCGATTCTTCCAAGACTAGTCTAAAAGCCGTGTTATTGCATAACAGAAATTTATTTTCATCAATTCCAGTCGCCTACTCTGTTCATATGAAAGAAACTTATGACAATATGGCTTTACGTTTGGAAAAAATAAAGTACAATGACTACCAATGGCGGATTTGTGGAGACCTAAAGGTCATTGCAATTCTCACGGGCATGCAGACTGGGTATACTAAATTTTGTTGCTTCCGATGTGAATGGGACAGCCGCAACAGACAGGAACATTATGCAAGAAAGGTGTGGCCTATCCGGGATCGTATGCAGCTCGGGCATAAAAATGTAATACACGAGCCTTTAGTTAACAAAGACAGCTTCATTTTACCACTGTTACATATAAAGTTGGGGCTCATGAAGAATTTTGTAAAAGCGTTAGATAAAACGAGCAAAGCTTTCACTTATCTTCGAGAAAAGTTTCCGCAAGTTAGCGATGCAAAGATATAGAAAGGTATCTTTGTAGGACCTCAGATTAGGAAAGTTATTGCAGACAAACAATTCGAGAACTTGTTACATGGTAGTGAACTTCGCGCATGGATGGCATTCAAATCGATCGTCGATAACTTTCTGGGAAATCACAAATCTGTCGACTATGTTGCATATTGTTAAGCAGTGTATAGATGCATACAGAATTATGGGCTGTAACATGTCCCTCAAAATCCATTTGCTCGATTCGCATCTTGACTTTTTCCCTGACAACCTTGGCGAAGTCAGCGATGAACATGGAGAACGATTCCATCAAGATATCGCCGTAATGGAGTCACGTTATCAAGGACGGTGGAGTGTGACCATGCTTGCCGATTATTGTTGGATGCTTCATCGCGATGTACCACATGCCATTCACCGACGAAAGTCGACTGCAAAGAAATTCAAGCCTACATAACTGTTATACTTCTTGTACGAATGATGTTGTAATACTGTATGCGTTGTTAAAAAACTTCAATTGCGTATTTCTAGAGATCCCGACCTGATAGAGAAAAACGGTTTGCAGATTTAAAAACAGCGCATTAAAATTGACCAGAAAAACATAGAAATGTTAGAGAAAGAAAAAAAAAGTTTTTTTTTGTTAGTCAGTGTAATTATTCTGCCTAATATTTTGCTGGGAAACTGAGTGATTCCTCTCCAATTATTGCAGTCTGCAAGATCTCCCTTCTTGGGCAATTTGACAATTATTCCTTTGTTCCACTCCGTTGGTGTTGTCACTGTTTTACAGACTTGTGCAAATAGTGGTTCTAATAGTTCTGCTGCTAGCTCAGGGTCTGTCTTAAATAGCTCTGCATTTAAGTTATCATGGCCAGGAGCTTTTCCATTCTTTAACCCTTTGATTGCTGTGATGATTTCTTCTTTTCGTGGAATGTCTGTATAAACGTCTAGATCGTTTTTAGCCTCAGGAACATTCAATTGTGTGTCTGGTGGTTCCTTGTTCAGAGTTTCTCTGAAATGCTCTGCCCTTCTTGTTTCCTCTCCCTCTGCTGTCGTGATTAGATTTCCTTGCTTATCTCTTACTAATGTAATATTGTTTGCAGCTCGTTTTCCACTGATGATTTTAGTTATTTTGTATACTGTGCTTTGTTCATTTCTCAGTGCTGCCTCTTCTGCCTGTCTTGCAAGATCGTCTAGGAAATTCCTTTTGTTGGCTCGGGTTTGGCGTTTAACTTTCCTGTCCAGCTGACTCTACTGTTCGGTATATAGTTGCTTTAACCTGGGGGACTTCGCTTCTGTTTTCTTTTTTTTCATTTCCTTTCTCGTCGTTATGGTGTTTAATGTTTCTGGTGTTATCCAGTCTTGCTTCTTCCTTTCCTGGAATCCCAAGCATGATTTGCTGCTTTCCTTATATATTGTTGAAATGGTGTTGAATTTCTGGTCTATATCATCAGTCAATGTCTTTTCCTGACTTTTGGCAAATTGATATCGCTTCTTTATATCAGCCACAAAAGCTTTTCCGGTAAGGGGGTCCTTCAGTTTGCCGATGTCAAACCTTTTCTGTGTAGTTACAGTTGGTCCAGCCGTTCTGAGTTTCACTTTCAGTTTTGCTACTACTAAATGGTGATCATTTCCCACAACTGCACCTCTTCTTACCTTCACATCTTGTAATGCATGTCTCCATCTACCATTAATCATGATGTGGTCTATCTGGTTTCTGTCCCGACCATTTGGTGATTCCCATGTTAATTTGTGAATTTCTTTGTGTGGGAAAAGTGTGCCTCCAATGACCAGGTTGTTAATACCACAGAAACTTATTAATTTATCCCCATTTTCGTTTGCTGATCCGCTGCCGCATTTTCCCATTACTCTTTCATTATACGTATTGTGTGTTCCAACTTTCGCATTGAGGTCTCCCATTACTACGATAAGATCATATCTAGGTGTGTCTTCCATTTCTTTCTGCAGTTGTTGATAGAATTCTTCCTTGACCTCTTCATCGCTGTCATTCGTTGGTGCGTAGCATTGTATTATTGTAGTGTCGGTGAATCTTCCTCTCAATCTTATTCTTATCAGTCTGTTGTTGATGGGTTTCCATTCCAGTAATGTCCTTTCTATTCCTTTCTGTAGAATAATGGCTACACCTTCATTGTGCGGTCCATCCTCTCTTCCAGAGTAAAGTACTGTTTCTCCTGTTGCTGTTTTAACTTTTCCTGCCCCTGTCCATCTGCTCTCGCTTATCCCTAGAATGTGTAATCTATAGTTTCTCATTTATGCTGTGACCTGTTTTAGTTTACCCGTCTCGTTCATTGTCCTGATATTCCAAAATCCTATTCTTGTTTCGCGTTTTGCGGTCAGGACGTCCGTTTTCGTGTCAGTGGCTTCTTTTCGGCTTTCACCACTGACAGTCATACGAGCCTCAGACTCCGGATGTCCATCCCGCAGCAAGGTTTGTTCATTTGTTGTCGTTTTCGTAACTTCATTTCTTTTTACATAGACAGGGGTGTCAGCCCTACGCTAAAACCCCCAACCTGGAGGACCAAGGTGGCTGCTTTAGTCTGACCCCATGCCCGCGCAAACCTATCCAGCTTGGTAGAACCTTCCAGGAGTAAAACTCCCGCTGGCATAGCTCTGGAGGTAATCAGGGCAGCAAGCCGCCATACCTCGACAAGGTATTGACACCAGTGATGGCAGATGAGAATCTAGGAGCAGTCATCAAAAGCATTCCTAGGCAAGAACAGCTTGTTCTTCTTGGTGACTTCAACGCTTAAGTGGATGCCGATAATGTTTCATGGCCTTCATGTCTGGGTTGGTTTGGTATTGGCAAGATGACTGAAAAATGGACAACGGCTCTTAGAGTTGTGTGTCCTTCATGACCTCTGCGTGACCAACACCTACTTTCAGACAAAACCCCAGCATAAGGTGTCATGGAGACACCCACGATCCAAGCACTGGCACCAACTGGATCTGATTCTCGTTAGAAGGCCACTTCTCAGGTCTGTGCTCTCCACGCGCTCATACCAAAGTGCAGACTGTGATACAGATCACTCCTTAGTTTGCTGTAAAATCAGAGCACACACAAAAAAAGCCTATCGTGTCAGACATGAAGGGAAACCACGCATTGATACCAGCAAGATGTCAGACCCTGTCATGATCGCTCAATTTACTGCGACCTTCGTAGCCCTCAGCATGGTGATACTATTACATAGAACTGGGAGCATCTACGGAACACCATTCAGAGTACGGCACTTGCCACCTTTGGTAAGAAAACAGCGAAGTCAAATGACTGGTTCGATGCTTCATCAGATGTGATGACACCTGTCATTGAAGCTAAGTGCAGTGCTGCGAATGAATACAAACGTTCACCGAGTGCTAGAACCCTACAGATCCTGAAGGCTACGAGAAGCAAAGTTCAACAAACTGCTCGATGCTGTGCAAATGACTATTGGCTCTAGCTCAGTGAGAGCATCCAGATCGCAGCGCAAACAGGCAACATTAGACAAATGTATGACGGTATAAAGAAAGCCCTTGGTCCCCAAACAAGCAAGACGGCACCGCTAAAAACCATCAGCAGAGAGAAGCTAACCGATAAGGGTAAGCAAATGGAGAGGTGGGTCGAGCACTACTCTGAGCTTTACGCTAGAGAAAATACCGTTACGCCTGCAGCACTTGATGCTATCAAATGCCTGCCAACTATGGAGGAGCTGGATGCCGAACCAACATTAGAGGAACTCAGCAAGGCCATTGATAGCTTGGCCTCTGACAAAGCACCAGGCAGTGATGGGATTCCTCCTGATTTAATCAAATGCTGTAAGAGCACACTACATCCCTTGCATAGGGTGCTGTGCCAGTGCTGGGAATAGACAACTATTCCTCAAGACATGCGAGATGCCAAGATTGTAACACTGTATAAAAATAAAGGAGACAGAAGTGATTGCAATAACTACAGAGGCATCTCTCTCCTTAGTATTGTTGGTAAGGTTTTTGCCAGAGTAATCTTAATGCAACTACACAAGTTAGCTGAGCGCATATATACAGAGTCACAGTATGAATTCCGAGCTGGTAGATCAACAACAGACATGATCTTTTCTCTCCGCCAGCTTCAGGAAAAATCCAGAGAGCAGAAAAGGCCCTTATATATCGCCTTCATAGACCTCACAAAAGCATTTGACCTGGTTAGTAGGGATGGACTCTTCAAAATCCTCCTGAAAATAGGCTGCCCTGCTAAATTGCTGGAAATGACAAAGTCAATTCATGACGACATGAAGGGAACGGTCCAATATGCTGGAAGCACATCACAACCCTTTGACATACGAAGTGGCGTTAAACAAGGCTGTGTTCTTCGGGATCTTCTTTGCCTTACTCCTGAAACATACATTCAGAGATGCAGCTGAAGGAATATGCCTTCACACTAGGTCAGATGGCCGTCTGTTTAATCTTTCAAGGCTGAAGGCAAAAACAAAAATCAGAAGGGTCACCATTATCGACTTGTTGTTCGCTGATGACACTGCAGTCGTCATACAAAGCCAGTAGTATACAATGCGCAACTTAGGTAGCATTCTGGAGGAGCGATGGAGGAGCTATGGAGGAGCCGATGGAGGAGCTATGGAGGAGCCGATGGCGGGATGACTTTTGTATAAGGAAAATCTGGAGGAGCGGCAGGAGGAGCATGACTTTTATATAGAAATATATTTAGATAACAAGAAGACGATATATTTAGACCAGTGTTTCTCAACCCTGATAGTAGCAACGCCCCCTTTTGACAACTAATATTTTAAAAAGCCCCCCACCTTTTTGACACCCCTTGATCTTTATCGTGTATACACAAACAACATATACATATATTCCACCATACTTTTAAAAAAGCAATGCAGTTAATGAGTTATCTTTTCTTTTAATATACAGAAAAAGAGAAAGCACTTTATAAAAGCATAGTTATATAAAATATGTGTTTAAGTACGGAATTATATACACCACAAGTTCATTATCCTTGAATTACAAATTGGCGGAGCAAATGATATAAAATTAGTTCTTAGAACTCTATAACTATCATAATCATATCATTTTAATAGCGCCTAAATGACTGCATATATATCTTCAAATCTGAATATTTAATCCTCTCCTTATGTAACCACTTTAAAAGTGAAAAAATTTGGAAAAATTATTAGTTTATAATAATGGTATAATTATATAAAATTTCACTTACTAATGAAGCTTAATGAGATCCTTGCGCTTAGTGTGACTCAGCCAGTTTTGTAATATTTGGTTCTATGTTTGTTAAAAGAAGTCTCAAATATCCTCTGTTACAAATCTGCAGTCGGTTTCGTTGCTTTTGTAGCAGCAACACTACTGCACTGAACCCCTTCTCCACCAAATACGACGTTTGGAATGCTGTAATTAGTAATTTAGTTTCACGCCAAAGAACGGCATACGCAAGCCTCTGCCGGATCCAAAACTGTTCGTAATGTGTGTGACTGAATCGTACTTTTGCCTCGAAGTCATTTTGTAGCTCAATTAATTCTTCTTGTAAATGTTGACTAACTTGTTCCACGTCTCATTCAAACGGATTAATCACCCAATCCGGTATTATTAGTTCTTGCACGTCTTTAAATCTAATGCTCATATCATTTTTAACAGCGTCCAGATGACTGCAACAAACCTCTAAATCTGAATCTTTAAGCCTGTCCCCACCTAATTGCAGTAAACATGGAAAATGAGAAAGTGCTCGGCGACTAAGATTATTTTTATATAATGTCAATTTGTTGATGAACCCCATGATAATTCCTTTCACTTTAATCAGACTGATCTCATTTCCTTGTAGCTTAAGAAGAACCTCATTTAGCTTTTTAAATATATCTGAAATACAGGCCACATCGTTTCGCAATACTTCTCTTTCGATGCTAAATTCTTCTTTGATTGAGTCCAAAAACTCTACAACTGTATCAAATAATGCCCATAATCTTTTTAAACAGTTACCTTTGGACAGTCATCGTACTTCCGTGTGTAGGAGAAGACGTTCAAACTCTTCACCATTATCAGAACAAAGTTTACGAAATAATATGTCGTTCAACGAATGCGTCTTAATTTTGATAATAACACTGATAACACAGTTCAATGATTTGTGGAGTCTGTCACCAAGATGCTTGGCGACTAAATGTTGTTGATGAATAACCCAATGAATTGTTAAAACACCTGGTGCCACAATTTTTAAATAGGCTAGAAACCCACGATGACGACCAACCATAGCTGGTGCTCCGTCTGTCGCACATGCAATGACATTGGAAAAAGGAAGAAAATATGTGTCGAGAGTGGAGAGAGAAGGTTAGCTTGGGTGTGTCGAGAGTGGAGAGAGAAGGTTAGCTTGGGTGTGTCGAGAGGCTAACGAATGTTTCGAGTGTTGAAGGGACATAAATCTCATCTACTGTCTCCTGACAATGGTAACATCCCAGGTACTAAAATTTTGCGTTTGGAATCCTTGAAACACTCCATGGGACGCAGGGCAAATAAAAACTATCGTGTTACAAGCTATGCGAAGGGGAATATCTTTTGTAATTGTTTCATATTGATTCTTGTAAAAAATGTACGCAACGCCCCCCATGAATGGAAGTAGCGACCTCCAATCGTTGCGACCCATCAGAACGCCCCCAGACATCTTGAAAACGCCCCCAAGGGGGCGGTACCGCCTCCGTTGAGAAACACTGATTTAGACAATAGGAAGATATATTTAGACAATAGGAAGGCGAAATATTTAGACATATATTTAGACAACAAGAAGACGATATATTTAGACAACAAGAAGAGTACATATATTACAACAGTTATACGATATGTATAGACATATAATAGGAAGACTTTTAGACAACAGTTATACGATATATTTAGACATATATATTTTACAACAGTTATACGAACAGTTAGACATATATATTTTACAACAGTTATATATATGTAACAACAAAATTTTTAGTTAATATAGTTTATTTGTCAAATACTGTTTTGTAGTAACAAATCATATAGGAGCATATACGATAACAAAAATATAGGAGCACATATATATAGTATTTTTTAACATTACATGAGTATGTACAATTGACAAATAACACATAGGATCACACATGTACAGTACTTTGTTATATACATATTTATATTGGAAGATGGGAGGTGTGTATATGGTAACATTATCACAGATTGTAAGACATAAATATAATATCACAGGGGCACAGGTGCAGACCAGACTTTGAGGGGTGTCGTCACGTCGTAAGAAATAGAGAAGTGCGTATTGTGTATACCTATAGGTACCTGTGTGTGTACATAGTGGAAGAGAGAGAGTTTAGATGTTGAGGGGTGATGTGGTGACGTTGTCGGGATGGACCTGTCGTTTGATGTAAAAGTAAGACAGGGCGTTGCGGTGTTGTTCGTATGTGTAGATGGAAGCTTTGTGTGCTCGGAACCCAATATTTTTCCCGCCCTGTGCTTGTTGTGTGTTGAGTACTTCTAAGAATGTATTTTTGTCGATTTTGTTGTGGTGTTTGCTCAGTCCTTTTGTGGTTGTTTTGTCGTAGTCCCCAAAACAATGATAAGTCTTGCTGCACAGCGAAATCATCCCGCTGCCTTCGTATTCTAATTTAAAAAGGCCCGGTGTCCGTTTGTCGAATAATATTTGTTCGCGGCATTTCTGACAAACGGCTAGCGACGAAAACGGCTCTATGTTCGGGACATACTTCGGCGGGGAACCACTGGTGGTAGGTACTATAAAATTCGCGTCGCATAGCGGGCTTAACAACGTCCGCTAGGTTGTCTGAACTAAGGGCCAAGTAAAGACTGTCCGTGTCTGTCTCACACAACTGAAAGTCTTACCTATCTATAAATTTATCTAAGCAGTCATAGTTAAACTCTAACATTCTCAATTTTGCGTATTGGTACACGAAAAAACCTATCTGCACGGGCAGGTCCCAACTAATTGTCTGTTTAAGTCTTTCTACTTCAAAAATGTCGTCCGTCACTAACGTCATTTTCCTAAATCGGGGGGAATTTATTAGGTCAGACGTATCCTCTCCCATCGTGTACGAGACATCTACGTGCTTCGCCTTATTGGTCAACGTTTTACCATAGGCGGCGTTACCCAACAGTTTCATGGTCTCGCTGGTAATTGCGTAGGCAGGATCTGTATCACCTTGTCGACGTGCGTTCGAAACAGTGTCCCCAAACTGTTTAAAACACGTCACAGGTGCATACTCAATCACCTGGTAAATACAGGTGACTTTTAAACCTTTGGTCAGGTACCATCGAAGTAAAGGTGTTGCCAACAGAATCTTTTTGCCCACATAACTCCCGATCAACGTTCTCCTGGGGGTAGTCAGGAGCTTGTGTTTCTCGGCGTATTCCCGCATGAAAGACCCAATATCTTCCCTCGTGACGTCGACATTTTTGAAAATGGGCGTCATTTCCGAGAAATGTTCTTTTAGGGAGTCGGGGACATGAATGTCACACTCGACTAAGCCAAACAAGGTCTCGTCTAACACAGAGGCGAGAATCTGTTTTTCTGTTAATGGGTACCGGCATTTGGTGTACGAGGGTTTCACGGTCGGGAAGGTGGCGCTCAGAAAACGACGGATTGATGGCTCGGTTTTCTTCAACTCCTGCCACTCTGTTACGGTATGTTTATTGATGGCGTCTGCTATAGGTTGGCAGCGTGCAATTTTAGGGGTTACAGCATTTAATATAATGTAAATAATTATTAGACTAATGAACGCTACACACGATCGAATTATGACGTGTTAGCGTTGGTAGGTCACGCACCGTGACCAGGATACGGTACCCTTTTTACATTGACCGTCAAGGAGTAAAGACGCGTCGTTTTACCCTTCCAGTGTCGGGCATGGTATTAATAATAATAAATTCTTTAAGCACCAAACACGGCGCATAAGGCAGAAACCAGTGCTCTCCAGGTTGTTCGTTGTGACGCCACTCCTCTTAGCTCTTGCACATTATTTAGGCCCAACGTTCTTCCTTCTCTTATTATTGTTCTTCTGAGTGTTTCTTTTGGTCTTCCTTTTTTCCTCTTACCCTCAGGAACCCATGTGAGCGCCTGTAGTGGTATTCTGTTGTTTTGCATTCGTAGGACATGACCGATACATGACCATCGTCTTTTCCTTATATAGTCGGAGACATATTTCTGCCTAGAGTCTTCTCTTATTTGTCGATTAGTCTTGAATTCTTTCCAACTGATGTTCATGAGTTTTCTAAGACATTTGTTCTCGAATGTATTCAGCTTGTTCTCCAATGATTTTGTTATTTTCCAACTCTCACAGCCGTATGTTAACACTGAGATAACATTTGAATTAAACAGACGAAGCTTGGTATGTATATTCAATGATCGTAATTTCCAAATGTTAGATAATCTATTGAAGGCGCTAGCTGCCAAAGCAATTCTAGTATGGATTTCTCTTGTTGTGTCACCATCCTGAGTCATTTTACTGCCTAAATAATTGAAACTTTCAACTTTCTGTAGTTTTTCCCCGTTCAAGATGATATCAAAGGTCTCGTTAGAAAAGTTCATAGCTTTAGTTTTAGAGGCATTTATTTGGAGACCTATTTTAACCGAGAGATGACACAAATTATTTATTGCTTCTTGGGATTGTCTTGGTGTTGAACTTAAGAATGCTACATCATCTGCGAAATCCAGGTCCCCCAGGAATTTTCCATTTGTCCATTTTATACCTAATTGTTCGGGCATGGTATTGCCGCACATATATATTTTATTCAAGTATGGACATGGGTCAGTCCATTGTTATTATGAAGATATGAAAGGATTAAGGTTAGTACGTACGTAAATTTAGGGAAGGATGAATTACAGTCCAAAGTATTGCCAGACTCATAGACTCACTGTCGGCCGTTGGAAACCCCAACCGCGCGTGCATATAGCTATGACGTTCTGCCTACAGTAATTCAATTATTGGACAAGGACTGGTAGTATATCTACATATATATTCAATATATGATCAAGTTTCAATATGTACTTTCAATGATCAACATGCGTGATTGTTTTGATGTGTACAACCTGTCAATTAAATGTATGGACTCAATGAAAGGACTTATCAAGTCGATTAACTTTTTGGAATTCAACTATTATTATGTTTACAATGTTCTTCTCCCACCTTGGCGTGATTTACCAACAAGAGCACGATAAAACTAATTGAATGAAAAAACAATACAATGGCCAGATATTAATAACTGACTTATTAATAATACATGGAACAATATTCTATAAGATATGACCCAGTGTTAACAGAAGCAGCATGCCTTCAACACACTCGCATTCCCACATTTCGACCAATTTGACGTCGCACTCGTTCTTCAAATAATCACCAATTTCCAGCGTCTTTGCGTACAATTCAGTCAAAGGTTTTTTGTTGACTGGATTAATATCACGACTAAGGAACTGTTTACATTTGTTCAACGATCACGTGATAGGCTGAAACGTGACCTATGATGCATGGTTACCACTAAAGGTCAAGTTGACGTCATAAAATCGTGCATAGATGCCTAACGCCCAAAGTACATCCTTCAGCGCATTCCAGTTTGATGGAAAAGAATACAAGATATAAGAAGACCAGAAGATGGAAAACCGTTATCGGCCAACGAGGAGCAAGCAGTTCTAGACATTAGTCTAGCCCGTTGGTGAAAACAGCATCGATCGGATCATTAAAAGATAAGTCAAATTGTGACGGTTGTCATTGAAAGATTCACAGTGCTAAGTCCATTTCGTCTTTTCATACAGGCATGTCTAAGTATGTTCATATATATATATATATATATATATATATATATATATATATATATATATATATATATATATATATATATATATGTATTATTTATGTTCCAACGTATGTTTTTTGTTACTAATTAGCGAGAGGTTGGTTGGGAATTTTAGATACGTCTACAATGTCGCTTCGCAGACCGTAGAATCTAGAATCGTTCGATAGGAAACAGTTTGACTATCTTCGGCTGACGAAGAATCCGCTAACGGCTGCGGCTGACTTCGTTCGTCCCCGAATTCAGTCGAATATTATTTGTTAGCTGTAAGGTTACGTGATACTCGTTGTATTTTCTCTGTACTAAGTTTTATTTTTATTCAGTTTTGTCATTTGTTCGTGCTATCAATTGTTAATTCTAACCTGACTATCTTTTATTTATGAATATATATATTTTAACGTTTGTCTATGAGTCCATGTATACGTCATTATTTCTTGTGTACGTAGATTCAGTCTCCATTTGGTTTTTTCTTTGACTTCCGGTTTGTTCTGCTTAGTTTATAAATTCATTTTTATTTGTGAAAAGTCATTTTGGTATTGTCCTGCTGTGTGGTAATCCTTGGTTGATGAATTGTTTTGTTTTTGTTCATCTCATACATTATTCATATAATACTAATACTATAATTTTTCAATAATAAGATAATAATTGAATTTAATTAATTTTTATGAAATTTGATGATGAGTCAGGGACTTTGCATCAATTTGCAGTAGTGGTTCAAGACACTAGCGATGCACTTTGGATATGATGACTAAGGCATAATAATATAATATATATTGATAATTAAATATAAATTGATGGTCTGCCTTGAATATGACAGGCATATTACATGTTCATTAGTACATTTCCCCAGTACTACATTCTTGACTTAGCACAAAGCATTGATTGATTATTGAATGATAATACCAATAATTATTAGGTCATAATATTTTATGCTTGATTTTAATTCAGCATCTTAAATAAATAAATTGTAGAACTATTTATAATTTATATGAGTAGGTACATATAATATTATTACAAAATATTATATAATGGTAGAACTTACAAATAAAAGTTCAAAAATATTATAATTATTTAGAGTGAGTATTCATACGTTGAGTAAGTACAATAATTACTTAGATTTTATTGTTGACTAGTTTAGATCAGTAATTACTTACAAGATTAACGTCAAGATGCTTACCTTGGACCATTTTATTAAAAACGGGACAGATTTTGGAAAAAAAGGAGAAGCTCTAGAAGCACACGCAGTGGCGGAACTTGCGAAATATAAGGCAGAAATGGAGGAACAGAAAGCAATTGCTAAGGCAGAGATGGAAGAACGTGAAAGAAAAGAAGCAGACCGTGAGATGAAAGAAATTGAAAAGGAAAATAGATTAAGAGAAATTGCTAAACGAGAGAGGGAAGAAGAAAAGGAGTTAATACAGATGCGTATGGCTGAATTAAACTTAAAAGCTCAAGTAGCTTCAAATAGGAATAATAATACTGATACACAGAATACTTCTGCATCCAACCAAAATAAGGGCAATTATTATTTCAAGCTACCGCCATTCAAATTACATGTTGATGATTTATCAGCATGGCTATTACGCTTTGAGGATGTATGCAAAGTCAATAACCTTAACAAATCTGCATGGGCACTCAAACTCAAGGAATTTTTAGATGGTGAACCCGCAAGTGCAGCACAAAATATTGATCCAACATTAGCTACTGACTATGACGCCATTAAGGCCTTATTATTACGTCGTTTCCACCTGAACGAAGAGGGCTGTAGATTACGTTTTAAAAGTATTCTGCCAGATAATAATAAAGACTTTACAGGTTTTATTGCGAACATACGCAATACCTTTAACAGATGGGTGGAACTGGCAGGTGTCGACAAATCATATGACAAGTTAGTTGATCTATTGCTAAGGGATAAAGTGTTATCCTCTGTCAGCCCACCGTTCTTCGCCTTTTTGCAAGAACGTAAACCATCTACAGTCGATGAGTTAGAAAAAATTTCAATAAATTATTGCACTGCTCATCCGAATGCGAGCATTTCTAACTCGCTAATAAGAGAACCTCTACCTGTGGCCTCTAATATGTCATACCACAGTCATGACAAATCAAGAACACACAGCGTAGATAGAAGTCGCTTTAAAGGAAATTATAACGTTAATTTTCATAAGGGACAGAATAACTTTAACAATAAAAATGATTTTAATAGAGGAAGACCACAAAATAGAAATTATTCACCTCAATCGAGATATAACAATGGTCAACATAACGGACATTATAACCGTTCATATAATAACAACAATGGTAACAATTGGAATAACAATAATCATAGCTCGATACATCGAGATAACAGTTACAATAGGGGACAACGGGATAATTCAAATGATTATTCTCGTCATCGGTCTCAGTCACGTAGACCATCACAGTTTGATCACAATGCAGGGGCGGCACTCACGGATGGTACGACCCCTAGTGTTTCTGATAATAATAATCAGTCACAATCTTCGTCTTCATGTTGTGCTGTTAACTTTAATGTGGCAAATAGTTGCCAAGATTGTAATGCTATTTTTCAGAAGGCCAAAGAAACTGTGCTGAATTGTGGACACCTTTATACAGCAGTTGGTCTTTCGGCGAACGACGGCACAGGCACCCTGATGTTCAATAGAGGATTAGTAAATGGTACTGTGGTCTCAGTTTTAAGGGATACGGGATCAACCACTATCGGAGTCCGACAGTCACTCGTTCACCCCAGTTGTGCTACGGGGGAACATGTCAGGTGTATGACCTTCGGGGGTACTATTGAGTACTACCCCACTGCCATAGTATATGTTAGCACACCATTTTTTACAGGTAATGTCAAGGTGTGCATGTTACAGAATCCATCAGCTGATCTTACAGTAGGACGCATCCACGGCAGTAAGGATTGCACTCTTAAAGAAATAAATGAATGGGAGAGAAAAAATTTGCAATCTTTTAGCAACGCTTACGCTGTTGTTGCGATGGCTACACTTCGTGCCAACAAAATGAATACATGTGGCATCGCAGTTTCCAACTTCACTCTGAGTACTATCCCGGAAACTGATGATGATGATGGATCTATTGTACAACATACTAAGGATACTCCATGTAATAAGACCAGTTCAGCACAACCCAACAAAATTAAAAGATCATTTCGAGGGAGATATACTTTTCCTCGTCAGGACACTACTGCCAATTCTGAAAATAAATGTTGGCGACAGGATCAGATTACAACTGATCCTAAGAAAACGGTTGCCGTTGTCAACATTGACAAAGATGTTACGAAGAAGAATAATATGGTGAAGAATAATGTTGGAGTTAGAAGGAACAGGGATAATGAATTTAAGACAAATAAGTCTAACGGCAAAGGTTTTACTTTGCCCAACCAAGACATGTCTACGACATGCATGAAACCTACTACGTTTGGTAATGATAGGTATCATCCTAAGTTCAGTCAGGATGATACCTCATCCAATAAATATACTATGTCTATGGCAAAGGAGAAAGTTAACTTGGTTTATAGGACAAAGAATATATATCGTCATTGTGCACAATTTCGTGACAATGATACTACATATATTGGGAAAAGTGCGTATTCTCGCACGGTGTTAGTGCGAAATCTGCCACAGGATACTACCTGGCAGGCACTTAGAAACTTTTTTGATTATACAGCAAACGTTAAGTTTGTTCGTCTTCTGCCATCTGTCAATGGTCATAAGAGGGAGGCGTTGGTTACCCTCCGTAACAATCGTGACGCTCTTTTGGTTATCGAGCGTGATGATGGTTTTTATTTTTATCACCATTATCTAAAATTACAACTAGTGCCTGATTCTGCATGACGCAGATAAAATGTTACATTCACACATCGATCTTATTCTTTGATGACTCAGCATTGTCAGTCATCATTTCTGGTCTTTCGTAATCATCTATCCTAATATAGATTGATTTATTGATTTTTTCTTCTCGAAAAACATTTTTGTTTCTTGACATCTTCAAATTTGTACACATGTTTTCTGTCTTATTTGTTTTTTACCATGCCTACAAGAAACAGTAATGTGGTTATTGGTATTAACTATGCTCAGCCCAATACAGCATAAGTTAACTTCTCATCTATCACGGCTGTCTTGTCATCGTTGTTAAAAAAAGGCATGCCGGTGAAGGTGACATGGACAGGTGAATGCGATATGGTATTTCGTAAAATAATTAATATGTTCTCACATCCACCTATTTTGAGACTACCTGATCCTTCCAAAAAGTTTGTCCTTCGTACAGATGCGAGTAATTACGGAATTGGCGCTTGTTTGCTCCAGCATCATGACGACGTCCTCCATCCAACGTTATATGTCTCACGGAAACTTAAGCTGCCAGAAGTCAAATACTCCACTGTCGACAGGGAGTTGTTGACGGTCGTATGGGCGATTACCAAGCTGGAGAAATTTTTACTGGGTGCACCCTTCGTGGTCCAGACGGATCAATAGGCTGTGGCATCACTACGACGGGCTAATCATAAAAGCCCTAAGCTCACCAGATTCGCTATTCTCCTTCAGCCTTCTGAATTCTCCATCAAGTATATTTCAGGAACAGAGAACATCGTGGCAGATGCTCTCTCCAGAAACCCTTCTGATGTCTCTTCATGAACAATGATATGCTTCGCATAAACTTACCCAAGTACTTATAAAAAAGAGACATAACACTATCGTTGAATCTTCGACATGGAAATGAGCCGTCGACTACAATTCAAGTATCCGGTTATTAGAGACATATGCTATATGAAACTGATACAAGCAAGAGACATATGATTCTTATTTACGATGGGACTTTGGTTAGTGTCCATTTAGGATAAAACTATTTACAATAAGTCGGAAATAATATGTGAAGTCCAGTTGAACTAATTTTGGTACGTGACATGACTTATTGTACGTTATCAAGGTCTACATTTATTCCGAATAGAAACACTTGAACAGATTTTTCTAATGGGAACTCACAAGGATCAGAACTACGGATGGATCGTCATATCCAATATTAATTAATTTTAACTTAGTAGTTGTATTAATGGAAAAATTAAAATGAAATGTGAGAAAAAGTTAAAAAAATGAAATATGAAAAAAATGAAAGAAAGAAAAGAAAGCTGTCACAATTCTTAGATAATATTCTTAGATGAAATTATGAATCATCATCATCTCAGCGCGTAACCCGTCATGGGTCGTACGGGTGCCATGGTGGAAGCATCAGCAGACAGGGTCCTCCACTGCTCTCTATCCTCAGCAATGCGTACAAGTGTGGAAAAACCGTGTCCTGCCCATTCTTTGATGTTATCAGCCCAGGATTTTCTCTGCCTTCCTCTTCTCCGTTTACCTTCGACTGTTCCCTGAAGGATCGTTTTCGAAAGGGAGTAATGACGAGTTACATGCCCAAACCAGGCAAGCTTTCGACGTTTCACTATTGACAAAAGTGGTTCTTGGTGGCCTGCATAGGTGTTTATCTTCTCTCTAACATAGACATTTGTTTTGTGCTCTTTATAGCAAATGCGCAAAATTCTTCTAAAACATTTATGCTCGAAAGCCTGAATCCTTCGCTCCGTATCTGCAGTGAGTGTCCAGCCCTCACATCCATACAAGAGAATAGATAATACAAGTGATTTGTATAATTTGATCTTCACAGGAAAACTGATGTTACTTTTCCAGATCACATTCAACCTTGTCATGGCAGCTGAGGCCATCTCAAGTCTTGTCTTGATTTCTTTACTTGATCTTCCATCACTACATATTGTAGCCGGGAGAGTAGATCGTGATAGTGGATTTTGTGGAAGGGATGTAATTCTGTATTTTACTTGATATAAGGGAAATAATCCCAGGACTTTTCTTGTTGTGTTTCTTCTGGTAAATACTGGTTAATCACCAGAGTTAGTAATTCCAGAAGGGAGGAACAACCCAGGTAATTGGTAGATCTCATATGTGCCTTGATGGATTCTAAATTGATCTTGAATTGGTAAAGGCAACTCAAACGGTCAATGGAAACTTTCAATGATGCAGAGCATTTGATAAGTCCAAATGGTTTTGTTCTTTATTTTCGTTTCGTATTTCATGTAAATAGTGGCAGCTCGAGATAAATTTCTGTGGGGGAAAGCAAAACTGCCAGCTTTAGCCTCCAAGGCGAAAGGCTTACGGCTCCTTAATACTCTAGTCGTTTTATTCTGTGGAAATCCTAGCGAAATAAAATACGATTCGAGACTTCAATCAAAACTAGTTCGAACTTACTTCAAGTGGAATGAACCACTATAATCGTGGCAGGGGTTATCGCTGGTTCACTAACCTTCCTGGTCGGTAGGAGTCTCTAGATAAAACGTAGGAGTCAAGGGCTTTTGTTCAATAGTAGTTAGCTCCAGGTTGCTCCAAACCTAAACTAAAGACCACCCTATGATGGTTTGACTCTAGCATTGAGTTACTGCCTCAAGCTCTCTCTGTCTGTCTGGTTTCTAAGATGCATCAGTCTTTATACTGGTCTGGTGCTATGGCTCGCCAGAGGAAATATTTCTTATTGGAGTTAAGACCGGAAACCTTCAAATGATTGGTCTTGGGGGCTAGTGGACCGTTGAAATAATCTTGAACCTCACCCTCTACGAATCCTCTAGTCAATCTATGTGATGATGACCAACCATTGTTTAAAGTTCTCTCTAATCTAAATGTTTTCCGGTCTGACTTGTAGTAGGCCACACAAGGTTTGATGACCTGGGTTCATGTGTGTAATGACTGATGAATGTCATTGAATCTTGTCTAGTAGTTTATTTATCTAACTAGTCATTCATAAAATACTTTACTATAAGGCTAACAGTTGTAGCTACTTAATAGTCTACCCTGTTACAATATAGTGGACCCGAGATATTTAAAGGTGTTAACTTCTTCTAACGTTTGCCCATTTAACGTAATGTTGGTCGGAACACGTTTCTTATGGCTATTCACCAATATCTTGCTTTTTTCTATATTAATTTCCATCCCATACGTTCTTGTTACTTTCTCCAGTCTAGAGGTAAGGTCTTGAAGTTCTGATTCTGATCCAGCTATCAGATCAATATCATCAGCAAAACGTAGGTTGCACAGAGGTCGGCCTCCAATCGATATGGTTGATTTATAATCGTAGAGAGCCTCCTGCATAATATGTTCTAGATATATATTAAAGAGCACTGGTGACAGGATACATCCTTGGCGAACTCCTACAGTTGTTTTGAAAAATTCTCCAATGTCGTTGCTTGCAAAAACAGCACTGCTTGCGTCCTTGTATAGTGCTTCAATGATATCTATGATGTTAGTATCAAAATTGAATTTTCTCATTACTTGCCATAAGCCTTCATGAAAGACTCGATCGAAGGCTTTTGTGAAATCGATGAAGTTATGGTATAAATCGTGTTGATGTTGGAGATGTTTCTCGATAAGTAATCTAATATTGAAGATTTGTTCTGAGGTACTTCTTTTTGGTCTAAAGCCAGCCTGTTCCTCTGACAAGATTTCTTCTGATTTCTGTTTTATTCTGTTCAAAAGTATCCTTAACATCACCTTACTTGGATGACTAATAAGGCTAATGGTTCTGTAGTTCTTGCACATTTTTAGATTTCCTTTCTTTGGAAGCGGTATTACTAATGACTGCGTCCATTCTTTTGGCCATTTTTTTGTACTCCATATCTTCTGGCAAATTGTTGTCATGATTTTTACTATATCTGGTCCTCCATATTTCAAGAGCTCTGCTGGGATATTATCCACACCCGGTGACTTCCCTCCTTTCATCGAACATATAGCCTCTTCCACTTCTTCCCGTAATATTGCTGCATTTCCGAGTTCCCTGTTTTCGCACTTAATGTTGTTTAATATGCCTAAGTCAGTGTCAAGTTTACAGTTATATAATTATTTACAATATTCTGTCCACCTTTTCAATACAGCTGTTTTTTTCATTGAGCAGAGTCCCATTGCTATCTTCTATGACAGTTACCCTGGGCTGTTGGGGTTTTGATAGTTTTCTTAATGTGTCAAAAGCTGCCTTGCTGTTACCTTTTATTAGCCCCATATTAATGGACTCACATTGATCAGCTACCCATTTTTCTTTGGCCTGTTTCATTTTCTTCCTAATATTTTTATTCACCATACTGTATTGCCATGCTACTTCAGGAACCTCTTTCTTAACCTTTTTCATTTCCCGCCGTGTAAATTATTACTAAGTTGACTTTCCATCATAGCATTTCAGTGGGCAAGAGGTTTGCTTGGCGGTGCCCATCTCCTCTCCAAGTATCCTTGCAGGTACATACAAAAATTACCTGGAGCAGTAACAATAGCCCTCAATAAATCTGTAATGTTTTGAAACACTGTCCGATCGACACATCACAAAACCGCCATCTTGGCTATTTGTATCAACACAAACAGCGAACTCACATGATAGGCAAACTTGATGTTTTCATCTTTAAAATACTTAGCAACATAATCCAGAAAAAGCCAAACACACTACAAACTCATACAGCCTTAATAAGGGCTGTTACCACAGATGCAGACTCCAAAACGACGACATGAAATGCACAACACAAAAGTGCGGCCTACCACGCCGCCATCTTGACCTACTTCAATTATGAATGGTATAATTATATTGCATATTTGATAAGTATATTGACATATTACATACTATTTCATTACTTACTTAGTTAAGTTAGATAGTTAATTAGATAATTCATTTTAAACACACATAACTAATTTAAATTTATACTTTATCTTTTTCTTTACTTTACTTCTAACTTGTTTTGTCTTTTCTTTTCTCATAACAGCGTCTTTCATTTTCATTTTTTTTTTTTTTGCTTAGAATTTATTAACTTAAGTAGTATTACACAATTACTATGAGTAATTAATTTAATTTTACTTAGTAAGATTAATTTTAACATGACACTTTATTACTAAATCACTATAGACTTTAAATTAATTAGTTAATCAAGTATTGACAGTTGACATTTTCTTTTAGTTAATATAATACATATGAATAGCATGATTAATATCATATTACATGACTGTTGAGTAGTCGACATGACCACGACACTGGTCTAGACAGAACATCGTAGGCCATATGTCGCATTTTTGTTAAATGTTTGGGATTATTCATTATAATAGATGTCACCCAAAAAAAATCTATCGAATAGATTTTTTTTCCCCAGGTGGACAGGGAATTGTTACGGTATGTTTATTGATGGCGTCTGCTATAGGTTGGCAGCGTGCAATTTTAGGAGTTACAGCATTTAATATAATGTAAATAATTATTAGACTAATGAACGCTACACACGATCGAATTATGACGTGTTAGCGTTGGTAGGTCACGCACCGTGACCAGGATACGGTACCCTTTTTACATTGACCGTCAAGGAGTAAAGACGCGTCGTTTTACCCTTCCAGTGTCGGGCATGGTATTGCCGCACAGATATATTTTATTCAAGTATGGACATGGGTCAGTCCATTGTTATTATGAAGATATGAAAGGATTAAGGTTAGTACGTACGTAAATTTAGGGAAGGATGAATTACAGTCCATAGTATTGCCAGACTCATAGACTCACTGTCGGCCGTTGGAAACCCCAACCGCGCGTGCATATAGCTATGACGTTCTGCCTACAGTAATTCAATAATTGGACAAGGACTGGTAGTATATCTACATATATATTCAATATATGATCAAGTTTCAATATGTACTTTCAATGATCAACATGCGTGATTGTTTTGATGTGTGCAACCTGTAAATTAAATGTATGGACTCAATGAAAGAACTTATCAAGTCGATTAACTTTTTGGAATTCAACTATTATTATGTTTACAATGTTCTTCTCCCACCTTCGCGTGATTTACCAACAAGAGCACGATAAAACTAATTGAATGAAAAAACAATGCAATGGCCAGATATTAATAACTGACTTATTAATAATACATGGAACAATATTCTATAAGATATGACCCAGTGTTAACAGAAGCAGCATGCCTTCAACACACTCGCATTCCCACATTTCGACCAATTTGACATCGCCCTCGTTCTTCAAATAATCACCAATTTCCAGCGTCTTTGCGTACAATTCAGTCAAAGGTTTTTTGTTAACTGGATTAATATTACGACCGTCGGTTAGTGGGCAGTCAGGGTGGCCGTGGAACAGACAGCCGTTGAACTGGTAGGCGGTACGAGAGTATTTGTCCCAACCGTCTACCCTAATGTACCTATAACCCAACGACATCTCACGACCGTTAAACTGGGTTTTTAAGGTCACTTTATTTTTGTGCGAGACCCAACTCAACCAGTCACGGCACTGCACGGTATATTTATGGAGTTTGTGGTGCTTGAAACCATCCTCCCTGTATCGTCTAACGGGAAAGTCAGTGGGCATTTTCTGCATTAGCGCCCACAAATAAAGGGCGTTGGCATCAAAACCTTTAATGCATTGGGCCATTTTGCCACCTCTAATGTACGTCCTGCCTTGTTCGTGGAGCCTATGAAATATAATGGAAGGTCCCCCGACTATGTTTTGGCGCAACGTGTTATGCAAATCTGCCTCCCGCTCGCAGCATAACGAAAAAGAGACGTTGGATGGGAGGGTTTTGAAGAGATATTTTAACGTGACACCGCGTCTTTGAACATATCTACGCCTAGGTCCGCGTAAAAACTAACTTGTTGTTCTAACGCCAGTAGGAAAGGGACCACGTCTTTGTTATTGTACCATGTGAGAAAGTCACGCAACGTGGTCATGTGGTTATCGGCCCACACCTTCTGACATTCGGCGTACTCGTCGACGGAAATGTTAGTATTCTTTAAGGCGGAAATAAATGCCGAGTGGGGTGGTAGCGCCGTTTCGTCTAATTTTGCTAAATCTGTTATGTACTCGTAACAAAAATATCCTTTAGTTTCTTTAACGTTATACGCCGCGAGATACTTGCTATAGCTAAAACCGGGGACTAAGTAATTGATTATATCTAAAAACTTTAACTCGAGAGTGGCAATACACATAAAATTATTATTTCGCTTGACTAAAAATTTGAAGTCTTCACCCATGAAATATTTGATTAGATAGGGTTTGATAACGTTGACATCATACTTGCCAGAATTGAACCCTAGCACGGGTAGTTCCTGTAAATAATTATCGACTCTGTCAAGCAGCCCTTCTGAATTACCCATCTTCTCTAAAGCCTCGAGTTCCGTGTATACGTCGTCAAAATACGCACGCAGAATCTCGTAAGAGGCCTCGGAAATTTTGATCAGATAATCAGCCATCCTATTGATTAAGTCTTGTGGATCACCCGTTGTGATAAAACACACGGGGTCCTCAAAACCAGGGACGTTAGAAGCAACCGAGCAAGACAGGGGGACGTGTTTGGCTGTGTATGTAGTGGCGTTACCACTGGGAACTACCATGTTATCAAAATAACATTCGTAGTCAAACGTTGCTCGATAGGGAAAGACGAATTTTGAATCTACATCTATTCCCAGCTCATTGAGCGCTTCCCAAATGGTCTCTGGCGGATTATAGACACCACTTTTAAAAATTTCCTTTTTCTTAGAGCCGGCACAGGTCTTTTCATGGCGCTCCATGTCCCTAAAAATCTTCCACAATTTACCACATTTGGGACACGAAAAAGAATGACTCGCCCTATCAATATCGGCAATATACATAAAATGGTTTTTAAACATTAAAAGACGCAACGTATCCCGAAAACTATCTTTACCTCTAAGTTTGGGGGTCAGGTTTTCCGCGTCGTCAAACTGGAAAACGTCAATATTTATATTAAAACATTTTTCTAAGGCTGGAATATCAATTAAACGAACCCCGGGGAAATCGATGAGGGACGTTTGTCCCTGGTGTGTTTGCCACTGTTCGACGAGTCGGCGCGTAGGTTTTCTAACATCCTTAACGGCACCACCCCTAAAAACGGCTAAACACCTAAAAATGCAAAAATTATCACTGTAAGGTTTTGAATGTGAATCGTGTTGTAATGTGTTGATGTGATTATTGTCGGTGATGAAGGAGGGAATTTCTTGTAATAAACAGCCGATTGAAAAATCTTGAAGATGGTATATATAGAAAGAAGTAGCTGGAATTGCTTCAACAAAATATTTTGTGTTTGGTCTATTTAACTGGGCGTGTGTGATAATATCGCTGTCGTGTAATTGTGAGACAAAAGCTTTGAAATCTGTAATGTTGTTGACTAAGTGAGGCTGTTCTACAGATTTCAAAGCTTCTGTCTCACAATTACACGACAGCGACATTATCACACACGCCCAGTTAAACAGACCAAACACAAAATATTTTGTTGAAGCAATTCCAGCTACTTCTTTCTATATAAACCATCTTCAAGATTTTCCAATCGGCTGTTTATTACAAGAAATTCCCTCCTTCATCACCGACAATAATCACATCAACACATTACAACACGATTCACATTCAAAACCTTACAGTGATAATTTTTGCATTTTTAGGTGTTTAGCCGTTTTTAGGGGTGGTGCCGTTAAGGATGTTAGAAAACCTACGCGCCGACTCGTCGAACAGTGGCAAACACACCAGGGACTAACGTCCCTCATCGATTTGCCCGAGGTTAGTTTAATTGATATTCCAGCCTTAGAAACATGTTTTAATATAAATATTGACGTTTTCGAGTTTGACGACGCGGAAAACCTGACCCCCAAACTTAGAGGTAGTGATAGTTTTCGGGATACGTTGCGTCTTTTAATGTTTAAAAACCATTTTATGTATATTGCCGATATTGATAGGGCGAGTCATTCTTTTTCGTGTCCCAAATGTGGTAAATTGTGGAAGATTTTTAGGGACATGGAGCGCCATGAAAAGACCTGTGCCGGCTCTAAGAAAAAGGAAATTTTTAAAAGTGGTGTCTATAATCCGCCAGAGACCATTTGGGAAGCGCTCAATGAGCTGGGAATAGATGTAGATTCAAAATTCGTCTTTCCCTATCGAGCAACGTTTGACTACGAATGTTATTTTGATAACATGGTAGTTCCCAGTGGTAACGCCACTACATACACAGCCAAACACGTCCCCCTGTCTTGCTCGGTTGCTTCTAACGTCCCTGGTTTTGAGGACCCCGTGTGTTTTATCACAACGGGTGATCCACAAGACTTAATCAATAGGATGGCTGATTATCTGATCAAAATTTCCGAGGCCTCTTACGAGATTCTGCGTGCGTATTTTGACGACGTATACACGGAACTCGAGGCTTTAGAGAAGATGGGTAATTCAGAAGGGCTGCTTGACAGAGTCGATAATTATTTACAGGAACTACCCGTGCTAGGGTTCAATTCTGGCAAGTATGATGTCAACGTTATCAAACCCTATCTAATCAAATATTTCATGGGTGAAGACTTCAAATTTTTAGTCAAGCGAAATAATAATTTTATGTGTATTGCCACTCTCGAGTTAAAGTTTTTAGATATAATCAATTACTTAGTCCCCGGTTTTAGCTATAGCAAGTATCTCGCGGCGTATAACGTTAAAGAAACTAAAGGATATTTTTGTTACGAGTACATAACAGATTTAGCAAAATTAGACGAAACGGCGCTACTACCCCACTCGGCATTTTTTTCCGCCCTAAAGAATACTAACATTTCCGTCGACGAGTACGCCGAATGTCAGAAGGTGTGGGCCGATAACCACATGACCACGTTGCGTGACTTTCTCACATGGTACAATAACAAAGACGTGGTCCCTTTCCTACTGGCGTTAGAACAACAAGTTAGTTTTTACGCGGACCTAGGCGGACCTAGGCGTAGATATGTTCAAAGACGCGGTGTCACGTTAAAATATCTCTTCAAAACCCTCCCATCCAACGTCTCTTTTTCGTTATGCTGCGAGCGGGAGGCAGATTTGCATAACACGTTGCGCCAAAACATAGTCGGGGGACCTTCCATTATATTTCATAGGCTCCACGAACAAGGCAGAACGTACATTAGAGGTGGCAAAATGGCCCAATGCATTAAAGGTTTTGATGCCAACGCCCTTTATTTGTGGGCGCTAATGCAGAAAATGCCCACTGACTTTCCCGTTAGACGATACAGTGAGGATGGTTTCAAGTACCACAAACTCCATAAATATACCGTGCAGTGCCGGGACTGGTTGAGTTGGGTCTCGCACAAAAATAAAGTGACCTTAAAAACTCAGTTTAACGGTCGTGAGATGTCGTTGGGTTATAGGTACATTAGGGTAGACGGTTGGGACAAATACTCTCGTACCGCCTACCAGTTCCACGGCTGTCTGTTCCACGGCCACCCTGACTGCCCACTAACCGCCGGTCATGATATTAATCCAGTCAACAAAAAACCTTTGACTGAGTTGTACGCAAAGACGCTGGAAATTGGTGATTATTTGAAGAACGAGTGCGACGTCAAATTGGTCGAAATGTGGAAATGCGAGTGGCAGGGGTTGAAGAAAACCGAGCCATCAATCCGTCGTTTTCTGAGCGCCACCTTCCCGACCGTGAAACCCTCGTACACCAAATGCCGGTACCCATTAACAGAAAAACAGATTCTCGCCTCTGTGTTAGACGAGACCTTGTTTGGCCTAGTCGAGTGTGACATTCATGTCCCCGACTCCCTAAAAGAACATTTCTCGGAAATGACGCCCATTTTCAAAAATGTCGACGTCACGAGGGAAGATATTGGGTCTTTCATGCGGGAATACGCCGAGAAACACAAGCTCCTGACTACCCCTATTAGAACGTTGATCGGGAGTTATGTGAGCAAAAAGATTCTGTTGGCAACACCTTTACTTCGATGGTACCTGACCAAAGGTTTAAAAGTCACCTGTATTTACCAGGTGATTGAGTATGCACCTGTGACGTGTTTTAAACAGTTTGGAGACACTGTTTCGAACGCACGTCGACAAGGTGATACAGATCCTGCCTACGCAATTACCAGCGAGACCATGAAACTGTTGGGTAACGCCGCCTATGGTAAAACGTTGACCAATAAGGCGAAGCACGTAGATGTCTCGTACACGATGGGAGAGGATACGTCTGACCTAATAAATTCCCCCCGATTTAGGAAAATGACGTTAGTGACGGACGACATTTTTGAAGTAGAAAGACTTAAACAGACAATTAGTTGGGACCTGCCCGTGCAGATAGGTTTTTTCGTGTACCAATACGCAAAATTGAGAATGTTAGAGTTTTACTATGACTGCTTAGATAAATTTATAGATAGGTAAGACTTTCAGTTGTGTGAGACAGACACGGACAGTCTTTACTTGGCCCTTAGTTCAGACAACCTAGCGGACGTTGTTAAGCCCGCTATGCGACGCGAATTTTATAGTACCTACCACCAGTGGTTCCCCGCCGAAGTATGTCCCGAACATAGAGCCGTTTTCGTCGCTACCGAGGGTAAAACGCGCGCCGTTTGTCAGAAATGCCGCGAACAAATATTATTCAACAAACGGACACCGGGCCTTTTTAAATTAGAATACGAAAGCAGCGGGATGATTTCGCTGTGCAGCAAGACTTATCACTGTTTTGGGGACTACGACAAAACAACAACAAAAGGACTGAGCAAACACCACAACAAAATCGACAAAAGTACATTCTTAGAAGTACTCAACACACAACAAGCACAGGGCGGGAAAAATATTGGGTTCCGAGCACACGAAGCTTCCATCTACACATACGAACAACACCGCAACGCCCTGTCTTACTTTTACATCAAACGACAGGTCCATCCCGACAACGTCACCACACCACCCCTCAACATCTAAACTCTCTCTCTTCCACTATGTACACACACACAGGTACCTATAGGTATACACAATACGCACCTCTCTATTTCTTACGACGTGACCACACCCCTCAAAGTCTGGTCTGCACCTGTACCCCTGTGATATTATATTTATGTCTTACAATCTGTGATAATGTTACCATATACACACCTCCCATCTTCCAATATAAATATTATATAACAAAGTACTGTACATGTGTGATCCTATGTGTTATTTGTCAATTGTACATACTCATGTAATGTTAAAAAATACTATATATATGTGCTCCTATATTTTTGTTATCGTATATGCTCCTATATGATTTGTTACTACAAAACAGTATTTGACAAATAAACTATATTAACTAAAATTCTTTTTGTTACCTATATATAACTGTTGTAAAATATATATGTCTAACTGTTCGTATAACTGTTGTAAAATATATATGTCTAAATATATCGTATAACTGTTGTCTAAAAGTCTTCCTATTATATGTCTATACATATCGTATAACTGTTGTAATATATGTACTCTTCTTGTTGTCTAAATATATCGTCTTCTTGTTGGCTAAATATATGTCTAAATATTTCGCCTTCCTATTGTCTAAATATATCTTCCTATTGTCTAAATATATCGTCTTCTTGTTATCTAAATATATCTCTATATAAAAGTCATGCTCCTCCTGCCGCTCCTCCAGATTTTCCTTATACAAAAGTCATCCCGCCATCGGCTCCTCCATAGCTCCTCCATCGGCTCCTCCATCGCTCCTCCTGAATGCTACCTAAGTTGCGCATTGTATACTACTAAAGCCAACAGGAGCTTCACCCAAGCATGCAAGGACTTTGGCCTCACAAGTCTAAAGATAACGAATGTACTGAGTCAGGATGCGGGTGCTGCACCAGTTATCACTATCGATAACTATAAATTGGCAGTGGTGCACCACTTCACATACCTGGGGTCTTCCATCAATGACAAACTGTCACTGGACACAGATATTGACAGCCACATTGGCAAAGCTGCAGCTACCTTTGCCGGCCTCACACCGCGTGTTTGGTGAAACTCCAAACTCACAACGAAGACCAAGGCTGCGGTATATAACGCCTGCGTCACCAGCACTCTCCTATATGGCAGCGAGACTTGTACAACCTTTGCTAAGCAAGAAAGAAGGCTCAATACCTTCCATTTACGGTGTCTACGCCACATCCTCTGCATCTCGTGGAAAGATAAAGTGACAAATGTCGAGGTGTTGTCACGTGCTGGCCTTCAAATCATGTATACGCTGCTTAGACAGCGCAGACTACGCTGGCTTGGCCATGTCCGCCATATGGGAGATGGTCGCATCCCGCAAGATATCTTCTGCGGGCAACTAGCAGATGGCAAAAGAACAGTTGGGCGACCGCAGTTGAGGTTTAAAGATGTGTGCAAGAGAGATATGAGGGCACTGGACATAAATCCAGCAACGTGGGAGGATGAAGCTGCCGATCGCACCAAGTGGCGATGTTATTTACGGTACCACCTCAGATTGGGCGAAAAGAAGCTCACACAACAGCCGAAGAGAGGAGAAAACGTCGAAAGGAGCATTAGGAAAATAAGCAGCTGAGGGCTGTCACCTCAGGGGCGCATTTCCATAGTCAGTTATGACTGAAGGGGCTATTATTATTATTATTATTATAACCCGTCAAAAATGACGGGAAAGAATTTTGTTCAGTTCTTTGTTGAATGTCCTGAGGACGGCACCATTTCTCTTGTGTCCAATTTCTTCCTTTCCATTCGCTTTCACCTTCAGTAGATCTTTGTAGTGAAACATATACTGGTTTATATATGGATATATATGGATACACTGGTTATAAAGCCATTGAGCAAGTCTCCAAAAATGCGAGAGAAGAAGCGAAAAAGCAAACAAACAAACAGATAAAGTTACTGTAATTTAACAAATTACTTAACAACTCTTTAATCACAACAGTTTATCTTTAAAAGGTTTTTGTTCTGGAAGCCTGTGTCCTGAATGTATACTTAAGCTGTCTTGGTTCTTTCCTAGCGCGAGTGCTACATGAAGCTGAACATAAATAAACTGTTGCTTCTGGGGACTGACACGGCAAAAGCCAAAATCACTGTCAAACGACGTCTCAAGATGAAAGAAAGACGTTGTCGTGAACACTGTACAATTCTCAGGTAGTTGATTTCACCTTGGGACCCAAAGATGCAGCAATAGAGAATGCAGTCAGCGACCCATAACTTGACTGCTTGCATCAGGGTCAGCGAACCAGAGCTGACCAAGATCCTACTCTACCTCCACGTGGTGGTCCTGGAAACAGGCTGCATCACTGAAGTCTGGCTGAGAGAGTAGGGATCGAAGAGGGAATTCAAACCCGGTCCCCAAAAATGCCGTGCTGAAGTCGGATGTGTCGGCCGAAAGGTATACGGGTGAAAGTGGATGGACAGAACAGATGGGATTCTCGTTACTAGAAAAGCACGTCTGCCATATTGTTATCCCCCGTTGGAGAATTTTCAGTCGATAAAGAATGTGTGACGTATCTGCTCTCCGATACGCCCTCAAGTTGAGTCTATATAGAAGTGATATTTCAAGTTTACAGATAGATGAAATTTTTTGTATCTATCTTCAGTATTAGTTTGTTACAGTTAATTTTAGGTAATTGGTAGCTAGAAGTGTTAATATAACTTAGGAATTCTATTAAATACGCTTGATAGACTTAATAAATATAAGTGGCGATTCTTTTTTAGTTAGATTTAAGTATTAGCTTAGTACATTTAATATCAAGTAATTGGTGACTAGTTAAAAATTAAAAATTAAAAATAATAGAAATTAAATCGTTCCAAACGCCACGTGGCAATTGCTTGTGTGAGATCTGGCAGCCATCTTGAGAGACATAATTTAAGTGGTGAATTCCTTTGTAGTTTGTTGTTAGTATTAGATTATTGCAATTAATATTAAGTATTAGGGGACTATTTAACTATTGCTATAAATATCTGTATAATTTAGGAATTGTAGTGAGGGAAAAAAAATAAAATAAAATAAGCCAAAAACCATAGATTACAAATAATAATATTTAACCATCAAAGTATAATTTAAAGACAACAAATATATTAAAGTTACCTGGTAAAATTCGAACTAGATATAACTGTTAAACTAAGTCTACTAGACAGGTTTAAAAATGTTTTTTAAATAATATAAAATTTAAAAAAAGAAAAGAAAGGAGAAAGCAAGAATATTCACAACTTATGAATTCTACTAAATACGCTTGATAGACATATTAAATATAAGTGGTGATTCCTTTTTAGTTTGATATAAGTAGGCCTATTAGCTTTTTACCTTTAATAACAAGTATTTGGTGACTAGTTAAGTATCGTTTGGAATAATTAAAAAAAAAAGAAATTAAATAGATCCAATCGACACGTGGCATTTGCTTGTGTGAGATCTAGCAGCCATCTTGATAGACATAATTTAAGTGGTGATTTCCTTTGTAGTTTGTTGTAAGTATTAGATTATTGCAGTTAATATTAAGTGTTAGGAGACTATTTAACTATTACTATAAATATTTGTATAATTTAGGAACTGTAGTGAGGAAAAGCTTGCCTGGTTTGGGCATGTAACTCGTCATGACTCCCTTTCGAAAACGATCCTTCAGGGAACAGTCGAAGGTAAACGGAGAAGAGGAAGGCAGAGAAAATCCTGGGCTGATAACATCACAGAATGGGCAGGACACGGTTTTTCCACACTTGTACGCATTGCTGAGGATAGAGAGCAGTGGAGGACCCTGTCTGCTGATGCTTCCACCATGGCACCCGTACGACCCATGACGGGTTACGGGCTGAGATGATGATGAGTGAGGAAAATAAAATAAAATAAACCAAAACCACAGATTACTAAAAATAATATTCAACCATCAAAATATAATTTAAATAAAAACAAATATATTAAAGCTACCTGACAAAATTCGAACTAGATTTAATTGTGCAACAAGGTCTACTAGAAAGGTTTAAAAGTGTTTCTTAAATAATAATATTATAAAATCTAAATTACAAAAAAGAGAAAGGAGAAAGCAAGGATATACATAACTTGATAGACATAAGTTAAGTGGTGATTTCCTGTGTAGTCTGAAGTAAATATTAGATTATTGCAGCTAATATTAAGTACTAGGGAACTAATTAACTATTGATTCAAATATTTGTATAATTTAGGAATTCCAGTGCGAAAAAATTTAAAATAAAATAAAATAAACCAAAAACCATAGATTACTAGTAATAATAATCAACCATCAAAATAAAAAGAGTAGTAGCAAATTAAAAGACAGGGGAAAATGCCAACAATAACCAGGGCACAGTCCGGGGAAGGAAAAGCGTGGGCCAAGACATCTGAAAAGGACACAACACCAAACCTGACAGAAAAAAACAGGACCACTGGTGCGGGTAAATTTTAAGAATGTTTATTATTTCAGGAACCGTCCTCCCGACGTCCTGTGGTAAGAGTGCATTAGACTTCAGGCTTGACACTCCTTATTACAGTGGCCTGCTGAGTACCCTCCAGGGTTCTCCTTGCATATTCCGTTTCAGGAATTATAATATATATTTAAGTTTGGCCAGTCACACACAATCTCCCTGGCCCGCACCTCAGGTACTCAGTAACAAGGCCTAACTTCTTGGCACGATTCACAAATATTTATTAACACATTACTCCACTTGAGTAGGATATGACATCGTAGCTTTTACTAGCACATGTCTCTACTGTCCTTGATTCTGATACTCTCAGTTTTAATGGAACAGTCAACTTACGTGCCCAAGAATGCCATACACACTGCTAAGACTAATCTGACATTATACTGTTAATGAAAGCATAAGGCAGTGATGGTAATCGATCTTGCAGGTGAAATATAAAGATGCCCAAAGGCAATTAACACATTTTAAAAGCAGGTCCTACTGGACACATTCCTTGCATACTGGTCAAACGACACAAGCAGACTGCCGGTTAGAGACGCTAGCTTGTCCCAAATCAAAACTCACGTCTGCTGTCAATTCAAAGCAGGAGTCAAGACGTCACTTCCTGCAACCACGGGATACCGTGTGTAAACAATATATATCAGGAAGTGATCGAATACAAAACATGATATGATATTTACTCATATCATTTACTCCTCCCCCCCCCCCCCCCCCCCCCCGGATTAAAATAATGAAAAGGAACTTTTCATTATTTTCATAGTACAATCTTACAAGGTCACTGGAGAAACCATATGACAATATCCAAATACTAAACTGTCATCATTATGATAGCACCTAGAGGCGTGCTCCATAATCGACAATTTAACACACAAGGTGTGGTATTTAGTAATAACATTACTAAACCCATTATCGTTAGCAGACGCTCTTTTGACACAAATGTGAGGTAACTATATTAATTAGAAGGCAGTGAAGAAAAGTCAATATGTCAGCCATGGCACTCACACAGCATACCATGTCAACAAACGCCCTAAGTCGTGTCGGTATGTAAGTCTACCTATCTATCAAATGAAATGCATAATAAGCAATCAAAGACAGAATAGAACAAATGAGGCAGACAAGTTAAAATATAAGTGGTGACTGTGACAATATGTCAAAATAGTTATTAATAATTGTATGTATGCAATGTCATGTGGTGAATGACAATGTTAATGAGATGTCATCTGAAGATATATTACTTAATATCTACACATATGAAGGATATAGATTATACTAAGTGAAAGCACCACTGTAATTCACTTCATATAATGATACACTAATGAAGCATTGTAATATCACCAGTGTTATTAAAACTGGTCACGTTAGACCATACACAATTCTTCCTGTAGAGGTATTTAAAAGAATTAATGTTTCAGTGAGTCACTAGTTCGCACAACATTGTTACTGATCCTTAGTTAAGTATATATGGCGGAAAGAAATAGTTTATTGAAGAAAAATTCAATTTCCATCTATGTTGGTTGTCGATGTTTGTCTTTCATGCAATATCATATGCAGTACAGATACTATTGTTCATTCTGTATTTGAGAATTTCATACGTATATGATGAAATGTAATTTCTTGGTTATGTCCCTTTTTGAACTTTGTAGTCAGTAATTTTAGTTACTTCCCTTTTTACACAACGTTTGAGACAGTTAATTAGTGCAAAACGTATTGGAAATTGTAGCAAAGTATCTGAATTGCATCGACTTGGATTGTTATACTGCCAAAAGTCATTGTACAACGTGCATGAAGTAACGAAGTATTGTTCTTGAGCAATTGCATTAGACATCATATGACGAACGCTTGAATATATATCTTGATTTTGGATGGACAGTAATTCATCATCATCATGTTGCTTGGCATAGTGTCTCTAGTTTTTCAACCGGTTTAAGTGCATGACGAAGCAATGTGGCTGTAATATCTGAAGTATGCAATATATGAGTTAAAAGAAGGCATGTGCCTTAGTTCATGATGCTACCTTTGCGAAATAATTCCTGACTTGTCCCAAAGGAAGTAGTGTTATTATTGAGCATCAAAGTTGGATTGAAGCAGCATTTGCGGAGACAACTGGCGATAGCGGATGCTTCATGCATCTGGATAGCACATCGGCCATCACGTTCAACTTTCCTGCGATGGGTTTAATCTGGTAATTATAGGGTTGAAGGGCCAGTGAGGCACGCGCTGCTTTAGCATTCTTGAATCTCGCTGTTTTCAGGTAAGACAGTGCCCTTTGGTCTGTCTCGAGTGTGAAACTTGCACCAAGCAGGTAGCGTTGAAGTTTAGAGAAGCAGAACACAAGAGCCAGTAGCTCTCTCTCAATGACCGAGTAACGCTGCTCCGTCGGCGTTAGCTTCCTGCTAACATAAAGTGTTGGATGTAAACAGCCCTTCCATTCTTGCAACAGCGAACCTCCAATGGACGTTTTGGAAGCGTCTACTGTAAGAGTAAAATGTTTAGAAGGATCAGGCAATCTCAATATAGGCAACTTGGAAAACAGACATTTTAATCTATTTAAAGCCACATGAACATCCTGACTATAAACACACCTATTTGGTGACTCTTTCTTCACCAGTGATGACAACACAGACGTATACTCTGCAAAATTAGGGATAAACTTACGATAAAAGTTTAGGAGCCCTAGAATACTTCTAACCTGTTTTTTGGTCTTAGGTATATCAAGGTTTAGAATCCTAGAGATAGTAGTATCCTCTGTTTTCAAAAAACCTCCTCCTACTTTATAACCTAAAAATGAAATCTCCTGAAATCCAATCTTAGTCTTAGATGGACGTGCAGATAAATTATGACGACGTAGAGTGGTAAGTAAGGATTGAATACCCTTCAAATGTTCATCCCATGATTGATGAAACAGACAAATGTCGTCAATGTAAGTAATAAGGTCGTCTCTGTCAGAGAAGAGTCGTCTCATCATGCGAACGAAGGTCGCAGGTGCGTTAACTAAACCAAAAGACATATAGTTAAATTGAAAGAGTCCTAATGGGGTTGCGAACGCAGTATAAGGCTTGGATCGTTCCGTTAATGGTACTTGGAAATAGCCTTTAGATAGATCAAATTTAGAAAAAAATGTAGCTGTAGCTAGTCTATCTAATAAAGACTCCAACACGGGAAGTGGTTCCGCGTCGTGGATGGTGACCGAATTTAGACGTCTAAAATCTATGCATATACGTATAGATTTGTCTTTTTTCCTGATCAAAACCATCGGAAAACTATAAGGGGAATGAGATGGAGAAATGACATTTAATTTCACCATCTGTTCTAGTTCCTCTTTAACCTGACATTGTAAATGTATAGGAATAGGGTAAGGTTTCAACTTAATGGGTTGAAAGTCTGTCAGAATAATATCATGTTCGATGATATCAGTGTGTCCTGGGACATCAGTAAGGACATCAGTAAAAGAACGTAAGATAGAAGTAACCTGTTCTTTCTGGAAAGAAGATAGAGTTGGTGATATATCAACATCTTTACAACTTTCAGTAGACAAGTAGTGAAGACTAGGTAATACCAATAGTGAGTCATTACCATCAGTCAAATCCGAATTTTCTTCTTGTATGACAGCCAAAGAAGAATGACGACAGACAGATTGATCAAGAGCCTCAAAGACTGGTCTTAGATATGGTGGACGTGTATGAAACTGCTGTAACATATTGATATGAAAAGTTTTTTCTTTTCCCTCTACTGAGACAATATAATCAACATCAGACAGTTTCTCCACAATCCTGTAAGGTCCTCTCCATGAGACTAATAATTTGTTATCTCTCCTGGGTAATAATACGTAAGCTTCATCACCAGGCCAAAGTTGGCGTAATTTGCGGTTTTGGTTAATAAATAACCTCGCCCTAAGCTTTGCCTTTTCAGATGAACCTACTGCTATCTGGCATGCGTCTATTATTTTTTTTCTCAAATTGACCACATACTGATATGAGGTCTGAACCTCCTTGTTCATCTCAGCACCAATTAAAAGTTGTTTTAATATAGACATTGGGCCGCGTGGTCGGGCGCCAAAAACCAATTCAAATGGGCTAAAGCCTGTATGTTCATTTTTTATCTCTCGATAAGCAAATAAAATAGCTGGCAGGACTCTGTCCCAATTTTGAGGATATTTAATTGTAACCTTATGTAGCATTTGTTTTAAGGATCTGTTGAGGACTTCTATTTTCCCATTAGACTGAGGATGGTATATTGAACTAAGGGATCTTTGAATCCCAAACATATCCATAACCTGTTTCATAGCATCTGAAACTAACTGAGTTCCTCTATCAGACAGGATGTTTTCAGGAAAACCTATTCTACTGAAAATCAAAAATAATGCATCAGCAATATCTACCGTGGTGATGGTTTTTAAAGGAATAGCTTCTGGCCAGCGTGTGCACATATCTATGCAGGTCAACACATATTGATGACCTCTGGCTGATGTTACCTTTAAAGGGCCAATAATGTCAATGGCCATCTTTGCGAAGGGACGCAAAGAAATATCAGATGCTTGAATGGGCGCATCATGTTTTGGTTTTCTGGTTGCTACACTTTGGCAGATGGTACATGTACGACAAAATAATTTGACGTCTTTCGTAATTCCGGGCCAAAAAAAATATGACAAAACTCTTTGTTTTGTTCTAGCAACACCTAAAGGTCCTGCACATTCAATGGCATGTGCATGTCGTAAAATGAATGGTCGAAAACAAGCTGGTACCATAATCTGTTTCTTTAAGGAATTAGCAAATTGATCATCATCTCAGCCCGTAACCCGTCATGGGTCGTAGGGGTGCCATGGTGGAAGCATCAGCAGACAGGGTCCTCCACTGCTCTCTATCCTCAGCAATGCGTACAAGTGTGGAAAAACCGTGTCCTGCCCATTCTTTGATGTTATCAGCCCAGGATTTTCTCTGCCTTCCTCTTCTCCGTTTACCTTCGACTGTTCCCTGAAAATTGATAGTTTCTTACTAAAATCCCATTTTTGATAGTATACCAGTGTTTTGCACAGTCATCTATCATTACATCATTCAAATGAGCAATATGAAAATATTTTTTTAAGGAAGTATCATCTTTCTGTCTTTGTATAAAGGTTTCCTTATCAATGAGCTCCATCTGAAATAAATTGTCATCATCATTATTCACATCATTCATTACCTTAATATCATCAATATTTTCCTGTTGATAATGAATTATATCATGATCATTATTTTCCTTTTCTTCTTCATCTTCTGAAGTGATATCTTCAGTTATATCTTCAGGTAACACATCAATGACTGGTTTGTGATGATCATTGTCCATGCGAGACTGAGCTCTGGTAGTCACAGCATTTGAACATAATAAGTGTTGTCTTTCCCATATTTCAATATCTTCCTGTGTACATTCATGCAATTTAGGTATGTTTCCCATAATAATTCAAGCAATTGGACTGTCCAAGAGGCATACCAGTGTTCGTCCTGTGAAATAAGGTGTGTCCAAAAATACCTCTGCTGTGGGGTAATATTCCACAGTTCCACCAAAAGTTATGCATTTCACTTGTTTTCCTGTATAATCCACCTTATCAACCAAGGCCTTGCGCACCCCAACAGTGGTTGCACCCGTGTCTCTGAGTAAAGATGCTAACTTATTATTGACAAAACCTCTGTTCAAGATCAATGAACCAGTACTTTCAAAAGATGACATGACTGGGAGAGGGTGTCCGCATAATAATCTTGGCACTCCTTGAGGCTGAAATAAAGAATTGCAATTAGTGCAGTTATCACTATTTGCTAAGTCTACACTGCATGAATTTGCATGTGCTACAATATCATTATGGTTCTGATTATTATCATGAACAATGGCATTGGTACTTTCAGTGTTTCTTGATTGCCTGGAAGTATTGTTATGATAAGATCTTTTATTTGCATTTTGATCATTTCCTCTATAAAATGATTTCTGACCTCTATTTGATTTTGAGTTATATTCTCCTCTATTTTGCCAGTTATTGGACTTAAATGAGGTTTGTGGATAAAAGTTATCCTCCTGATATGAATTCCAATGTCTTTGAGGTTGGTATTTATTAAAATTGTATCTACCTCTATTTTGACTGTAATTATGTGATGGTTTAAATCTTTGATTCCTATCTATGCTGTTTGATCTATACCTAGGTGCATTGTCTTGGAATGATCTGGCCGATGCAGCTGGTAATGAGTCCCTTACATTGTTTTTGCTCAATACTCTATTAGGATGTGCAACTTGATATTGACGTCCTAGGGTTTGTAATTTAGTTAGGTTCTCTGGCTTTCTTTCCTGCAGGAACGCAAGAAAATCAGAACTAATAGAAGACAAAACCTTGTCTCTTAGAATCAAATCTGACAAACCCTCAAAAGTTTTTTTCAGTTTTGGATAGTTCAATCCATCTAGAAAAATTCAGTTTAACAGCTGAAATAAATTCAGTGAAATCTTTTTCCAGAATCAGGGTACAAAGATCGAAATTTCTGACGATAGCCCTCATCATCTAATTGATACCTCTGCAATAAAATGACCTTAACAGCTTCATAATCCTTTCTAGTCTGGTCATCCAAAGTGGAGACTACAGTTAATTGTTCACCAACCAATAAATTCATAAGTCTACATGTCCATGTAGATTTGTCAATCTTATATTCTTCACAATAAGTTTCGAACCTATTTAGGAAGCATGAAATGTCATCTATGGATGCGTTAAATTTTGGCAAATTAATCCTTATGGCAGTAGTATGATCTTTATTTTTATCTTCACCTACCCCAGGATGCAACAGTGGTTGTTGTAATTTTAATTTTTCCAGTTCAATCTCAGCTAATCTTATAGCTTGTTGAGATTTACTCTCTTCTTGAGATCTGGCATAGGCTAATTTTTCTCTTTCAAGAGCCAACTCTTCTGATCTCCTTTTTTCCTCCAATTCTTCTTTACGGAGCTCTTCTTGTCTCCTTTTTTTCAGCCAATTCTTCTTTGCGAAGTTCTTCTTGTCTGTTTACTTCTTTATCAATATAAGCTTGCAAAGCTGGACCTTCCAAATTAAGTTCCTTCCCAATCTTCAATAAATCCTTTAATGAAGTCATGGTTGCTTATTCTTGTGTTTGTCAATAATACACAATATTTTAACTTTTATGTATATGAATATGTCAGCTATATTCAATATTCACTCCACCAATCTCAGATCAATTTATAATTACAATAGTAGATGTATTCAGCTAAACAATATGGAGTAATGAAAAAAAAATAGAACCACAACAGGTAAGAACAGCAAGACAGGGTTCGAGCAACTAAAGGAAATACAAATGGAAAACAAAGGAATAACTATAAAATATACATGAATTAATTTAAACTAATGCTCTATTACAAATAGACAAGACAAGACGCATATCACAACAATTATGACATCTATGAAATAAATGATAGTAAGATGAGAATAGACAATATTACAAACAATAATGCAACGAAATAAATAAAATATAACAATGACAGTACTTATGAGAACAAACAATAGATAAACATGACTACACAGCTAACAAAAATGGATCTGTTAAATTCAATAGAGGCAAACTTTTATACAACCAGCAGAGTATGCTGGGTCCTCTATCTGAATCACACAGATACTGCCCTATAGAACGCTTGATTTGCTCATTCGACCTAGCTTTCGCGGTATTGAATGATCACAAACCAAGTCCCTCCATCCAGCCCGCTAGTTACAAAACCAAAAATACGTAATGAAAACACATATGGTGAAGTCAGATATCAGGCAAACAGATTATATTCACAGCCAAGCTGTATGTAACAATAAATAGACTTATCTGTTGCCAAGAAAACAATCCCTCTTGAGACTTCGACAAGGAAAGGATGTAGTGATGATTGTAGCCTAGTATTTGGTTAGGCTTAGAATTGCTTCATGCTGACATCGAAGGACATCGATATGGTCCATGATTTTTGATAAAATACTTGCTTCTTGAATGAAGATAGTCAGTTCCTATGACTTCTGTGTAATAATTGGTCACTTTTATAACTTAGTGACAACTTGAGGCACATTCATGATGATGGAAATCCCTTCCATTCATAAAAACTTTTGGCAGACGATGCGTGCCGCCATTTTGAAAAAATATTCCTAGATTCGTTAGGCGCTCTTAGGCTTGTAAGGCATCCAATGGCTTGGCCCCCAGAAACTGGTGCGGGTAAATTTTAAGAATGTTTATTATTTCAGGAACCGTCCTCCCGACGTCCTGTGGTAAGAGTGCATTAGACTTCAGGCTTGACACTCCTTATTACAGTGGCCTGCTGAGTACCCTCCAGGGTTCTCCTTGCATATTCCGTTTCAGGAATTATAATATATATTTAAGTTTGGCCAGTCACACACAATCTCCCTGGCCCGCACCTCAGGTACTCAGTAACAAGGCCTAACTTCTTGGCACGATTCACAAATATTTATTAACACATTACTCCACTTGAGTAGGATATGACATCGTAGCTTTTACTAGCACATGTCTCTACTGTCCTTGATTCTGATACTCTCAGTTTTAATGGAACAGTCAACTTACGTGCCCAAGAATGCCATACACACTGCTAAGACTAATCTGACATTATACTGTTAATGAAAGCATAAGGCAGTGATGGTAATCGATCTTGCAGGTGAAATATAAAGATGCCCAAAGGCAATTAACACATTTTAAAAGCAGGTCCTACTGGACACATTCCTTGCATACTGGTCAAACGACACAAGCAGACTGCCGGTTAGAGACGCTAGCTTGTCCCAAATCAAAACTCACGTCTGCTGTCAATTCAAAGCAGGAGTCAAGACGTCACTTCCTGCAACCACGGGATACCGTGTGTAAACAATATATATCAGGAAGTGATCGAATACAAAACATGATATGATATTTACTCATATCAACCACGAACCCTGAAGTCAGAGACACAGAAATAAAGGACAGGATAGAGACAATAAAGGAAAAACTGGAAGGAGGCTCAGAAGTAAAAACAACAATAAGCATAAACAATAAAGGCGAAAACTCAGGAACCAGGACAGCTAACAAAAAGATAGGACCCAGGGAAGAGGACAATCAGGACAACCAGGAAAACACAACCAAAAGAAGTCATGAAACCAGAGGAGAAAACATAGAAGACTATAACCGAAACGAAACCCCCCAAAAAGTGAAAATAACACAAATAGCTGGAACTGAAGCCACGCTTCAATCTCTCCCCGACGACAAAATCCTGGTGATCCTGGAAAAAGTAATTGACAAAAAAGCCATTGCCAAAATACAAAAACAAAACAGTGGGATAATGCTAACACTAAATGAAACCGAAAAAACCAAAACTTTACTACAAGAACTACAAAAAAAAAACCAAAATGGTTCCAACTGGCCCACAACATCAAAATACAAATAGAAATGTCAAAAGAAACCAGAAAATGTGTGGTAAAAGGTATAAACCCAACCCTGTCAGGTGAGGAAGTGTTAAAGAATCTGTCCAAACAGAACCCAGATTTAAAGCTGGTGCACGTAGAACGAATAAAAGTGAAAGGGAGTATAGTAACCCCAGTGATAGTAATAACAACAGAAGGGAGGGGAAACCCCCCCCCCCCCCCCCCCCCCCCCCCCCCCCCCCCGCAAAGACAGTATTATTTGGAAAAGCCAAAAAAACAAACACAAAAAAAACACAGAAGCCTTCATTTTCCCAGTTTTGCAGTGCTCCAACTGCATGAAGTTTGGCCATGGTCGACACAGTTGCAGGGGAAGGCAGTTTGTAGGTTTTGTGCCGGTGCACACCCTTTCACACAGTGTGAGAAGGCTAAGTCAGATACGGACTATAAAAAGGATAATGCAAACAGACAATGCATTAACTGCAAAGGGAGCCACAGTGCCAGGTTCCAGTGCTACCCAGTTTATCAGCAGACCAAAAAAGCACTGAAGGAATCTATAACAACCAAAACCCCTTTCAAAACAGTCATTAAAGAGATAAAGGAAAACAATACGTATACGAGCACTAAGGTAATAACAGAAATTAAGAGTGTGCAAGAAGAAGTTAAAATGATTAAATCACAGTTGGCAAAAGAAAGTAAGAACCAGGTAGAAAGTAACAAAACAGTACCAAAAAACCAGTCGGATGATTCAACTACATCCTCGGAAGGTACGAATGCACTGAAAAGTGCAGAGGCAATGCTTCAAGAAATGAAAGCCATACAACACCAAATTGCCCAGGATGTAGTTAAATTGTCAGCACTAAAAGAAGAAAATGAAATGATACTAATTAAACTATCTGAACTGAAAGAGGATAATGAAATAACACTAAAAAGGATAGAAAATCAAAGACAGGAGATTAACATAGACAGAGAAGCAATAGAAAAGGAAAGTGGCAAACAAAAGCAAGAAGCCAAATGGAAAGAATGGGTAACAAAAACCATCAAGCACATAGAGAGTTTTGATAGAGGAAAGAACAGAAGAATCGTCACAAACCCAAGTATTGACAAAAGTCTTTAATTACATTAAAGAATCACCACGCAGAGTAGGCCTTATGCCTCAAGCAACTGATAGGGCCAATACAAACTAAGAAGCAAACTAATAGTTCTAACACAAAACAAAAGGGATACTAGTTGTCAGACAACTACTTATGCTATGGATTTCAATATCTACACACCTTCATACTTGGCTCGTACCACTAGAGGACGACCACAGCATACAGTATCTGACAATAATTGACTATAACACCTTTGACAGGTAAGTTCCCTTTTTAATAACACATTGCACACAATGAAGCCCCACACGGCTCATAATACATATGAAATATACTGGCTACAAATGCCAATACAGCTTGCATTAATAACAACTTAATAAATAAATATCATACCCACTGGTATGGCCATCCTGAATGGACATCACAATGACTTTCGCTCACCGGCGAAAACTTATGTACTAGGAATAGGCAGAAATTAAATCACAACTGACTTAACATCACCGATCTACAAAAATGCCGCTAGAGAAAATACATTACCATTCTAGCAAAATGCACTACATCCAAAGATCACATGAAGCAAAAAACCAGCACCAAATCAGAACGACGATGGCAAACTCACTCCAGCAAAACGCTGACATGGAACAACAAAACGAACTATCCCGGTCGATGGCCAGAAAGTCAGCTAACTTTTTGCGCCAGAATTTGCGTCCACTTCCTTTCCCGGTCACCTGACCAAACGGGTGTTTTATTCTATCAGTGTAGCCACTCACAGCGTCACCAACATAATATTTTGTCGAACATATATACTGTGACACTAGTTAACTTTTAAATTCAATAATAAAGGATATTGAATTATACAGTGGAATTGTAGGGATATCAAAAAGAATTTTGCACCTCTACTAGCAGAGACAGGAGGAACTACCGCTATATATGCTCTTCAAGAGACCCAGCTAAACCCAAATAGTAGATATAGTTGTAAGGGCTTTAAGATACTTAGGCACGATAGGAAAGAAGGTAGAGGAGGTGGTGTCGCAGTATTAGTCAGCGAAACATTTAAAATTATAGACTGGGAAGTATTTGATACAACCAACATAGAAGGTATCCAGGTAACTATAGCAGCAGAACCAAACAATCTAACAATCCTAAATGTATACGCTAAAGATGGCACAATTAAAGATGAAGAAATACTAGCCATAAGCACCAGACTAGGCCCCAAAACAGTCATAGTAGGCGATTTTAATTCCCATCATTATGCTTGGGGTGGACAACATGCAGACAATGCAGGAAAGTGCCTATTTGACTTCATAGAAAACAATGACCTGCTAATACCAAATGATGGATCTGCAACTAGAATTAATCCACAAGCTAACAGGGCAGACTCAGCAATAGACATAAGTATAACAACTAACAACCTAGCGAATGTAAATTGGGAAGTGTTACAAGACACAAACTCAGATCATCTGCCCATTGTAATAACCATGCATGAAAAAGTCATTCCAAACCCAGAAACAGAGAAACCGACTTTCAACTATAAAGAAGCAAACTGGGAAGCCTTCCAATCAGACCTGGAGGTGATGGAATATAAAGACATGGAAACAGATGATACTGACTTGTGGGCAAAAACACTGACCAATGAAATTCTGAAAATAGCAATAAAATATATACCAAATAAAAATATGCCACAGCACCTAAAACCAATAAATAACATTAATAAGAAAAGAAAAACTCAGTGGAATAAAGAACCAGTTGCCTGGTGGAATAAAAGCTGTGCAGAAATTCATGAGAGAAGAAAAAGGGCATTACAAAAATATAGAAATAACAGAACAGAAGAAAACTATGAGGAGTATAAACATATTAGGAATGAATCGAACAGAATAATATTTAAAGCCAAAGAAACTAACTGGAAGGAGTTTTGTCAGTCAGTTAAACCTAGCACTCAAATTAAAGAAGTATGGAAAAAGCTTAAGGCAATCAAAGGGAACAGTAAGAAAATAATAATGCCAACAATCAAACTACCAAAGAGAGCAGAAACAGATAAAGAAAAAGCTAATGCCCTGGCTGAGTATTTCTATAAAGTCAGTGCAAAAAGTAGTCTTGGACAGGAAGAAAATGAGAGAAGAGAAAGACTTAGGATACAGTTTTCAAAAGAACTACCAGACCAGATAGATGAAACAAACTATTTAGATGCTGATATAACATAGGTATTGCTGGTAACGAGTTGGCAGATCAGAACGCCAAGAATGGAAGAATAAGTAAAAACAATATAAGAGCAGGACTGGGAAGGTCGGAGATCAAGAGCCAAGTGAAGATAACTATAAACGAGGAATGGAAGACAACATGGAAGAAAAGTAGAAAAGGCAGACACATGTTCAAACTGCTGAAAGAACCAACGAGGACGTGCCAGGTCAGAGAAGAATTAAAGATACCATCAAACAAAAAACTGTGGCGTCTCCGTCTCGGTGCAGCATACTTTATGATAGAAGAACCACACTGCCAAGAATGTCAGGAAGAGAATGACATAGACCACTACCTGATCCACTGTAAAAAGTACGAACAACAAAGGCTTGAATTAAATACTTACTATAGAAATCACAATATAGACTTGACAGGTGATAAGGTTTTAAGTATAGATGCCCCAAGAGATGCCCAATCAATACTTAAAAGATATATACATACAACAAAACAAAACATATAAGGTTAGTAACAAAAAAAAAAAAAAAGAAACTTACTAACTACTCATAGGACAAGGAAAGACAACAAGGTATTAAAAAGAAAAAAAAAACAACAACTAAAAAAGAACAAATACGAACAAATACTAATACAAATTAAAACCAAGTGTAAAGGACAATAGTTATCAATAAACAATACAAAAGAGAAAATAAAATGGACAAATACTAATATAAATTAAAATCAGCAACTGCTAAAGACAATAGCTATTTAAATTGAATACAAAATTAAAAAATAAAGTGACACTAAATACCCCAATTATAACCAAATTTCAGGTTGAACAGGGTAGACCAAGATGGAACAAGAAGAGGCAATAACGGTCAGTTGTTAAGTGCCCGCTCTCCACCCATCACCTCGTCAAAACAACAACAACAGATCCGGACACACACAACGAATCCAGCAGTTTACAAGAGCGGACCAGGTGTATGAGAGCTAATACTGCAAAATTCATCTTGACCTAGAGTAATTGCATTAGTATTCTGAAAGCCTGAGGGTTTGACGTTCAATCTGGTGGTGGTGTGACAACGGAACACGAAAGAGATTGGACCACTCCTGAATATCTGGTCTCAACATAGTGATTGTAGTCCAGCATATTGGCTGAACTGTGTGTCAATACCAGCTATACAACAACTGGGTGTAGCATTACAGCTCCACAGACCAGGAATTTCGTGAAGATAAGTGCATAAAAGAAACATTACCACAACTGATATACCAGAATCCGGTGATAGTCAGATGATGAAAAAGACAGTAAACAATGACAGTTTTTTAGATTGTGTAAACAATGAATATTGATTGTGTCACTTATTTTGATTAATGTAAATTTGTAAATACATATCCTTGTTTTCATTCCAAATACAGAGAAGATTAAGCAGTAAAGTAAATTGATTGATTTTGTTAACTTCGTAAGTTGTTAAATAATTTCCATGTTCTGTATTTGTGAATTAATTAATTGGGAATATTTTATAAAAGTACAGGTGTAGTCGTATCGGGAAGGCAAGGTAGGCTCTTGATCTATATCACTTTACCATCTGGACAAGAGTACTTAACAGTCTGACCATATCCTGTGCCATCCATACACCAGTGATTTTTTTTTTTAAATTAATGAAGATAAACAGAAATCCCGTTCAACCTCTGATGGGTTATAATTAGGATATATATTGCCCTCAATTCCAAATAATATGTACAACTGCCGACATGGGAAAGCGGCATCACATTTAAAAATAGGGATACTCACAATTGTGCTTAGGCCTATACGTTAAATAATAAAATAAAAAACAAACAAACAAACAAACAAAATCAAGAAGAAACTATGAACAAGAATAATATTAAAGTGGAGGGGTGTAAAGGCCTGGTGGTTCTTGTTATATAACGTCATTTCTGAGACTTTGGTATTTCAACAGGTCAAGAATACCTTGATTTGATCTATTGTTCATCTCTAATTATCCATCTCGCCACAGACTTGTATCGCTTGATTCTAAATCGATGCATGGAATGAAAACTCATCCCCCATAATTACTGTCTATGATGATTTCGGCATGAACGAAATTGTTTTGAAGGCCTTAACAACTAATCTTACGACAGTCAAGAGACCCTTTAATTGCTCATGGTTTCTCCGCAGCATGATGAATATACACATTTTGAGTTCAGTAGGTGCTGAGACATTCCAGATGGACACTGTGGACTTAGAAACTCAACTTGGAAATCAAAGGTATCTTTGGAGTCTTCCGTAACGATCGAGTTTCATCAAAATAAAAAAAGAAACTGAAACAATTTAAAGAAATAACACTATTGTGCCTTCCTGACATTTCTTACATGGGCTGAGTTACGAAAATGTTCTTTTTTATTGTTGTAAAATTAAGTCTTCTATCTAAGGAATACTTATAGTTGTTCCATATAACTATCACTCAAAGCACATTGCAATGCGTGCGTTTCCATATTTTACCGAAAAGGTTGTGCGATATTGTTTCTTCCCTATCAAGCGCAGATACAGGCACAAGTGGGAAGCAGAGCATCCAGGCCATCAACAAATGATCCATATTATCAGCTCAGCAGAAGTGAACAAGTGGTAATCTTCAGACTTCGCACAGGTCATAACAGATTGAGATACCATCTATTCAACAAATTAAAGATAGGAACTACTGATGAGTGAGACTGTGGTACCGATAAAATGACTGCCGAACATCTGCTTCAAAGGTGCCCAACATATGAGGAACAGAGAAAACGCATATGGCCATCACCAATACCATTCCTGGAGAAAATATACGGAGATATCAACAGCCTCAGGCTGGCCACTGCTTTCTTTGAACTTAATCAAGTTGACATCTGAGGGTGAACGAAGAAGAAGAAGTTTCTTCCCTTACAGACGCCGTAACATTTCATTCATTCATAATCCTCCACTCCCAAAGGAGCAAGGCCTTCAACAAACACATGCCAAGTCCTCCTGTCACGTGCCATCATCTCAAGTTCTTTCCACGTTCTCCTCATCATTTTCACCTCTGTTTCCAGCTCCCTTCTCCACGTGCTTCTTGGTCTACCTCTATTGCCCTGGGGGTTCCAGAACAAGGACTGCCTTGTAATGCTATCAACAGGTTTCCTCAGTGTGTGTCCTATCCATCGCCATCGTCTTCTTCTCATCTCTTGTTCCACTGGCACTTGTCTGGTTCTTGTCATCAGTTCCACGTTGGTAACCTTGTCATACCATTTTAATCCCTCTATTCTACGCAAGCACCCATTTATGAAAGTCTGTAGCTTTTTGTTTGTTGTCTTTGCTGTTCTCCATGTCTCAAAGCCATACAATAGGACTGACTTCACATTTGAGTTGAAGATTCTTATTTTCGTGTTGGATCCTATTTCTCTTGATCTCCATATATTTCCCAATGCAATGAAAGCTCCTCTTGCTTTTTGTATTCTTATTTTGATATCACTGTCTGTCCCTCCAACTTTGTCTATATTGCTGCCAAGATATGTGTACGATTCTACATCTTGTATTGGTGTTTCTTCAAGTTCAACCCTGTTATCATTCCTGCATTTATTCTCATTATTTTTGTCGTTTCCCTGTGTATTTTCAGACCCAATTGCTGTGACCTCTCATCGAGTGTTTTCAATTTGTCCTGCATCTGATTACGGTTATGAGACAGAAGAGCCAAGCCATCAGCAAAATCCAGATCATCCAACTGCTTAGTCAGAGTCCACTGGATTCCATTTCTGTTCATACCAAGCAAAAATTATTATTGTTAAAATTAGAAGGCTCGGTGGTTGTAGTGAAGTTTTTTTTTTTTTTTACGTGCACTGGTTATCCAACCAGTGAAGCCGTTAAGGTGACCACATGTCTGGCTCGGAACAATCTGCTATACCATTTACAGTTTAGTCAACACTTTACAGGCATTTCAGAGATAGCTTTTTTGTTTTTAAATAAGGAGTTTAGCTTCTTTTTAGAGAGGCATGCTCCGTTCAGCCTAGACACAAGGTCCGTCGGTTATATTACGACGCATGTTCAACTATAAAAGACCTTGTTGTTTTCAGAGTCAGCGTCCATGGATATCATAGTGGCTTTGTGAGAAATAGCATACCGTACCTCACTGCATCACAAACTTCACACCATACATAGAAGATGAAAATCGAAAACCTTGAGTAAGCACTGCCTGAGAATGGTTGCCGATAATGCAAGGAGACATAAAACCTAGCATATGGCAACAGAAAACGGTGACAAATCATCCAAACGTGTGCCTTCAGCTCAATGTCTATTCGCGACCCCCTCATTGTTTTCATATCTCTACTCCATGTGTTTTTCGATCTACTTATGTTTTTCTTACCCTGGCGATTATAGTACAAGGACTGTCTAAAATTCTAGCAACAAGTTTCCTTCATTTGTGTTCTTTCCATTGCCAGTGTCGCCTTCTCATCTTTTGTACCAATGGCACTTGTCTGGTTCTTGTAATCAGTTCCACATTGCTGACCTCGTTGTTAAACCATTTCAATCTTTCTATTCTACGTAAACAACCATTTACCATAAATTCATCCATTCGTTTACAAAATATACTCGTATATATCTTGTGAATTACTTATTAAATTAATGATAACTGGCCATAGAAGCCTCGACTCTTCAGGAACTGGTGCGGATCTACTGTCCTGGTCATTCATACAGGGGAACGTGGCAATGAAAGAGCTTACAGACTAGCTTCAAGAGCACACATAGAAGGTGCATTGGATATGGGTAAAGGAGAGATACTGAGGGAAATTAATGATCGCCTATTAGAGACGGACAATGTGCAACAGATGACTCTTTACGGCTAAGATTGTTGGAATTTGGCATCAAAAGACCAGCAGGGTTGAACGTATGAAAGGATGCACCCAGCGTGTAATGGGAACAATTAGCATTCATATCCTTCGACATTTGCTGAGGGAGACTAGCACCTATGGGTTCGCCCGGAGTGCAATGACGTCGATTCTGCTAAACAATAATTGGCCATCCACTTTTATTATATGCAACAGAATGTATGGAACATTTATTCACGGTTTTTTAAGTGCAATTAGTACAAATGGATCCCTAAAACTTGTTTTTTCCTTTACTCGTGTTAAGATTTTAAGCCAAAACTGAATATTAGTTGTTCGTTAACCCAAAACTGAGTGTTAGTTGTTCGTTAAGCCAAAACTGAATATTAGTTGTTCGTTAAGCCAAAACTGAATATTAGTTGTTCGTTAAGCCAAAACTGAGAGTTAGTTGTTCGTTAAGCCAAAACTGAATATTAGTTGTTCGTTAAGCCAAAACTGAATATTACTAATATTATCAGTTGTTCGTTAAGCCAAAACTGAATATTAGTTATTCGTTAAGCCAAATTATGCAACAACTCTATGTCAATGGAAGAAATAGAGATTTCTTTGATATTATATAAAGCCAATCTGGCATATGGAAGTGACCCTTTAATGTTGTTTTTTAAAGCCAATCTTAACATATAGAAGTTAGTTCTTTATTGTTATTATAAAGCCAATCTTGGCATATAGAAGTTAGTTGTTTATTGTTTTTTTTTTTTTTTTTTTTTTCTTAACCAGCGGCACTTGGGCTTTCAGCCCTTCGGCCCAATGACATGTCATTGCGAGGCTGGGGAACCTGAGGACTTTCCTTCCAACCCGGTCAGGAGCTTCGCTCCTTCCCATCCACAGAGGGTTTATCACAGGAGCCGTTCAGGCTATTCAGTCAAATTTCCGGCCGTAAACATTTCTTCAAACGCCGACGCCCGGGTTTGAACCATGAACACCTGGTCGCCAGTACAACGCCGAAGCCATTACACCAGCGCGGCTCCCAATTTATTGTTATTAAAAAGCCAATCTTGGCATATAGAAGTGAGTCACAAACAATTAATAAAGAAGTATATTCAAAGGGGGAAGAGTTTGCCAATATTGGATTATTCGCAAGCATCCAACTTACCTATAAATATAGAAGAGGTGTTGAGAATAGACAGACCTAGGGAACTGCATAATATAGTCAAACAATATTTAACACGAACAAATGTTAATATATAGTGGCTGGGAATGTGAAGGTCTGATGCTGTTCTTACAATGCATATGACTTTTAACAGATGAAAGTCAATTAAATATATGTTTAAGTCAGGGCCGGCTCAACCGACGGCGCAACACGTGCATTTGCACGGGGCGGCAAGCTTTGGGGGGCGGCAAAAATTTTGTTTTACTTATTTTTACAATCCCGCCAAATATTCCGCCTTGAGATGTCTTTGTACATCCCTGGGAGAATGTTTTCTTGTGACCAGAGATCACGTGATATACGCTGTCTCGGGATTCCCAGTCAGTTCAGTGAGCAGTTTCCCACACTTCTTAATATGATGCAGCTTATTCAATTCAACCAATGACAATCTCGCGTGACCAAGAGTAGCCAATCATAGGCCACTTAAGTATTGATTTTTTAAATCGACCGTTATATGTTGGCGGCTCGAATATTTCAGTTGTTTTCGAGTGGGTATTCAAGGAAGTTGATTTTGCTCAGTGTTAGTGTGCTTTGTGTTACAGTGATAAATACGTTTTTTAAACGTTATATGGAAATTAGTACAGTGCTTCAGCCTCCATTCATTACTAAATAATACATTTTATTGTAGTGTTTATTTAAAACAGTTTTAATATTCAAACAGATATAATGTCCGATAAAAGAAAAAAAACTATCAGGTGCCGAATATCGGAAACGGAAACTGGAAAAAGAGCGCGATATTCAAAAACATAGCGGGGCTTTACATAAATATCTAAAAACTGAAACAGCTGATGTAGGACAGAAGAAAATAAGCAAATGTACCGAAACAAATGATTCTGAGCTCATGGCAAGTACTTCTTACTCGGACCCCAGTAACGTAGATATTACTAACAATGTCGAAAATGAGACTTATTTGACCGTTTCCAATTCCGGAGATTTAAGTGATGAACTTGAGAGGTACACTGATCCGGCAAGATGGAATCCTTCTTTAAGCGATACCGAAAGACTAGAAATCGTATAAAAAAGGCCTGCCAGGGAGACCAAAAAATGATTTCGTTTTTCCAAGGAGCTCTAATGGTCGGAAATTTTCACTAAATTTTAAAACTAGGGAGCTAAGCAATGGAGAACATATTAATCGATCATGGTTAGTGTATTCAAAAGAAAAAGATTCTGTATTTTGTTTCTGCTGTAAGTTGTTTGCCTGTAATAAAATGTCATTCACTACTGATGACTATAATGATTGGGGTCATTTGTATGAGTACGAGATTTAATGAACAAGAAAAATCTAAAAAACCACTTGGAGTCCCATACAGTGTGGATTGAATTATCGACCAGGCTTAAATCAGTACAGACAATTGATTCAATGCTACAAAAGTTATTAAATTCAGAAGTTTGACACTGGAGGAGCATAATAGAACGCATAATTGCTATTTTCCAGTTCTTGGGCCAACAATGCTTGCCATTTCGTGGAACATCTGATAAATTATATGACCCTAACAATGGAAATTTTTTTTAAACTTGTTCAACTGATTGCCAGATTTGATAGTGCTATTTGTGAACATTTAATGAGAGTAGCTCGTGGATCGACCCAACATTACCTTGGGAAAAACATTTAAAATGAATTGATTGCTCGTCTCTCTGGAACCATAAAAAAAAGAAATAATTTATGTGGTGGAGAAAGCTAAATATTATAGCATAGTTGCAGACTGTACTCCCGATGTAAGTCACATTGAACAATTAACTTACTTACTTAGTCGTTCCCCTTCTACCGTGAGGTGTAGAGGTTTGGAAGAGAGAGCGCCAGACCATTCTATCAGCTGTCAGAACAATTAACACTAACTGTAAAATTTATTAATACGAATCCAGATGATATCAACATTCATGGGCATTTTTTTGGTTTCATTGCTGTAGAAGCCACTACAGGTTCAGCGTTAACCGAATGCATTCTAAGAAAATTGTCAGACATGAATATTCCAATCTCAAACATGCGTGGCCAGGGGTATGACAATGGATCAAATATGAAATGAAACATTCAGGAGTTCAACAACGTATTAGGGACTTGAACCCGAAAGCTTGTTATACCCCTTGCTGTTCTCATTCTCTCAACTTGGTGGTCAATGATGCCGCGATGTATTCTAGAGAAGGGGTTTTATTTTTTGAAACGGTTCAGAAATTGTATGTGTTTTTCTCAGCGTCAACACTGCGTTGGGGAATCCGTAAGAAACATATTACAACTCTAACGCCCAAGCCACTAAGTACAACTCGCTGGGAATATAGAATCGAGGCCATTCGTCCTTTATATTATATTGAGGAATTTTATGATGCATTGATAGAAATTGCTGATGACGAGTCAGTAGACAAAATGGCGAGACATGAAGCTGAAACCCTTGCCCTAAAACTCTGAGATTTTAAATTTTGATGTTGTCTGGTTATATGGCACTATGTTTTAAACGAAATTAATGTTGCTAGTAAACTGTTGCAAAGCATACAAATGGAATTGACTAGTGCCATAACAACTTTGAGAAATGTTCTCCAAAGCCTTAAGAATCTCAGAAATGATGAATCATTTCAAAATTTTCTTGTTGATGCTAAAACATTAGCTGAGAAAGTTGAAGCTGATCCTGATTTGATACCAACGTTTGAATGTACTAGAGTGCGTCGGCAGAAAAAGCAAAACAACTATGAAGCAAGAGATGAACCTATTTTGGATCCCAAAACTAAATCCAAAATTGAAATTTTCTTTTTTATTATTGATGTTGCAACTAATTCTATTGAAGAAAGGTTCGAGCAATTGGAACATCACAGTTCACATTTTTCCATTTTATATAACATCCCTAAATTGAAAACTGAGACGACAAATGAGCTCTTAAACAAATGTAAAAACCTAGAAGGCGTTTTAACACATCAAGAAAATAGAGACATTGATGCCATTGAGCTATGTGATGAACTCAAAGTAGTATCCAAATTAGTACCAGAAAATACACCACCAATTGAAGTTCTTCGTTATATTATTGAAAATAACATTTCTCCTAATGTCGCTATAGCCTTAAGAATATTACTAACCTTGCGTGTAACGGTAGCAAGTGGTGAGCGTAGTTTTTCAAAACTGAAGCTTATTAAAACTTATTTACGCTCAACAATGGTCGAAACTAGATTGGAAGGACTTGCCATGATTTCAATTGAACATGAAATCGGTCAAAAATTAGACTACGCAGACATTATTTCTGATTTTGCATATATGAAAGAAAGAAAAGTGTCAGAGGTTGAACGGGATATCTTTTTTTTTCCAATTAATTTAAAAAAAAAAAAAAAAAAAAAGTGGAGTAAATCAGATGAGAACTGGATTAACTAACTGGATTAAAGACATCATCAGCCTTTGCAGAGAGTATAGAACTTGGGGCAGTGGGGAAGCGGAACTGGAAATTAATCAACTGATACTTGATCATGCCGGGGATAATCATGCCATGGTGTATACTAATGGGTCTGTGATCCGTGGTGAGAAATCAGGTTGAGGCTTCTCTACTAGGTAAAGGGCAGAATCGTCGCCGAACATAGTGGGGCGTACAATATAACAACTTTCAGTATGAGAATGGAGGTAGAGGCAGCTACTGCAGACTTAAGGTGGTTAACAGAAACTTCAGTAACAAAGGCAGGCATTGTGTCAGTTCATGATTCAAAATGGTTGGCTACGGCATGAATAGAAAACCTTCATAGAAGCTTCGAATCCGCAGGAGCTGGTGTGGATCTACTGTCCTGGTCATGCAGGGGTATGCGGTAATGAGAGAGCTGACAGACTAGCATCAAGAGCACCATCATTGGGGGCACTGGATATGGATAAGGTGGAGATACTGAGAACAATTAATGATTACCTGTTAGAGAATGACACTGCAATAGATGAATCATCAAGGTTAAGACTACTGAAATTTGGCATGAAACGTAAGGCTAGCAGAGATGGAGGTAAGGGACGTTGCATCTGTCATGTTTATAACCAGCGAGCTACAGGAACAGTTAGCATTCACACTCTTCGAGATATGAGGGAGATTGAGCACCTATGGGTTTGCCCGGAGTGCAATAGTGTTAGCACCTTTTTGTGGTCGCTATGCGTAAGTCGCATATGACGTTGCGTTGTTTGGCTTAGCAACATAATCATTGTTTATGTTCGGACTGTGTGTATCAGAAGTGTCAACTGCCAGAAGGGCAGTTTGGAAGTGTTCTTGTATGGAAATAATATGTGGTCAAGGAATAGAATATAACCATTGTGTTTACTGAGGATATCATAAGATGTTGGATTCATGAAATGCATCAGTGTAATTGATAACAAATGTCTACATGTACGCCAAGAAGTTTTGGTCACAGTCCATATTGTTGGCACGATTTAACGCCATTTTCTATGTTGATTATTTGAAAGCTTCATTTGCTCGGGAACCTAGGCAGCAAGCCATACATATTATGCTACAAATATATTTTGACCTCGCCACAATGTTTTATCTGCAAGTTTTGCAGTGGTCCTATTTAGGAACCATTTAATTATAAATAAATCTGCAAGTTCGTCTTCAAATACTAATACAGGTTCTCAGCTCCTTATATAAAACCCTTGGGGCCAGATGTGTTTCAAAATTATGCATTTTTTGGGGATTTTCAGAATTTCAATTAAGGGGTGTGCACAGTATTTTATGGTATAACTAATGGGATCTGTGGCAGAACACTGTAATCAAACACATTAATTAATAAAAAAAGTCATTGTTTATATAAAAAATATTCATTATTATTTTCTGGTGTAGAAAGTGTAATAGTTTAATTAATAAAACTACTGTTAATGTAACATATTTTTCAGTTACAAGTCATAAATCAAAAATTGTCTAAAACAAGTATTAAATAAATATTTGAACATTTCACTGATTCATCATCCTGATAATGCCATAAAATAAATGCTGTAAAATGTAGTTATTTAATATTGTCTAGGTTATTGTATTACAATGGCCTCTCGATAACAGAGAGTTGTCTATACAACTGATGCTGCACACCTGTTTGAGCCATGTCAGGCAAACAAGTGGTGCTGCAAGAAAAACAGTTTTCAGAGCTTTTTGATTTTCTGAATTTCAGATAAGGGGATGAGGACCTGTAGATGAATTTGATTAGCTTATAAGTATATATCCACTTTGCAAATGTCATTTCAGTGCTTTTTCATCATGTAGACCAGCGGTTCCCAACCTGTCGTACGCGTACCCCTGGGGGTACGCGACAGGACGTTCAGGGGTACGCGAAAAAAATTGAGTAATGGCGGAAAAAATATACATATATCAACAGCGTAAAAGACAAGTCGTCAGCTAACAAAGATAACGAAAATGCGGTTGAAGCCTCCTACCGTATTAGTTATCGTATTGCTAAATGTGGTAAAAATCATACTATAGCTGAGAATTTAATTTCTCCTTGTATAAAAGATGCCGTTCTGAGCATTCTCGGAGAGGAACATGTTCGCAAAATGAACGCTATCCCTCTTTCGAACAATAAAATTTCTCGAAGAATGCAGGATATGTCTGACGATGTTGAAGCGACAATAATAAGTAGAATTAAAAATAGTAAATTCTTTGCTATTCAAGTTAACGAAAACACAGATATTGCTAATTTCGCTTGTTATTGTGAGGTATTTGAAAAGCAATGAAGTTGAAGAAAACCTTTTGCTTTGTCATCCTCTGTCAGGGCTTACAAGAGGTGAGGATATATTTCATGCTATTGATTCTTATTTCAAAGAAAAGGACACTAATTGGTCTAATTGTTGTGGACTATGCACTGACGGAGTCAAGTCTATGTCAGGTTGCTACTCCGGTCTTCGCGCTTGTGTCACGAAGGTAGCCCCCAATATAACCTGGAGCCACTGCTGCATCCACAGGCAAAGCCTTGCATCTAACCGCCTCCCTGGTGAATTAAAAGTCGTTCTTGATGAAGCTGTGAAAGTGGTTAATTTTATAAAGTCAAAGTCCACTAACTCGAGGCTTTTCAAAGCACTGTGTGAAGAGATGAATAGTCTTCATTCTACCCTGCTCCTTCATACACAAGTAAAGTGGCTCTCTCGTGGTAAAGTCCTTACCCGGCTGTTCGAACTTAGACATGAAGTCCAACTTTTTTTTGAAGACCATCCTTTCCAACTTATACTACTCGTCAAAAGTCAAGGGCCACCCTATTATTTTCAATACACTTTTATATAAGCGCATAGAATGATTAAATAAAGGAAGTTTTTAGTAAAAATGGGTGCAATATCTTCCTCTGACAGTCCTCTATGCATGTTAAGCATAAAAACAACTCACCGACAACCATGGTGATCACGTGCAATTCGGTTTGCTGACCATAAATTCACATTTTTAATGTGTTTTTCAAACTTCCGTAGAATCAAACAGGTGAAGTTATCGTGCTGATTGACATTCCACGTGCAATGGCGACTTTTCGGGAACAGAGTTCACTCTTAATTTGTTTTACAATCAGCAGACTTAGGGTAGTTTCATCACTTGCAAAAACCATGCCACCGAGAAGAAGTCTTGACACCTTACAAAGAATGAGGGCTATAGCGTGGGTTGAAAGTGGTTTATCTGTCCGTGAGGTTGCTAGACGGCTTGCAGTGTCACACTCTACTATCCAAAGAATTTTGGAGAGATTTCAGGCCACAGGAAGTGTGGAGGATCGCCACCGACCAGGTCGCCCTAGATGCACCAATAGACATGATGACCGATACCTCTTATTGTCAGCCCTGCGCCATCGAATAGTGACTTGTTCCACTCTAAGATGTCAGCTGAGACAAACTGTAAACGTTAATGTCAGTCAAAGCACCATTCGCAGACGTTTACATGAACTTAGACTGGCTGCTCGGCGTCCTGCAGTCAGAATCCCTCTTACTCCTGCTCATCGCAAAGCCCGTGTTGCTTGGTGTCGCGAGCACATCCGATGGACAAGGCAACAATGGAGTCAAGTTCTCTTCACTGATGAATCTCGCTTTACTGTGTCATTCAATGATGGCAGGATTCGAGTTTGGAGACGACCAGGACAGCGATTTACTGATGACACAATTCGAGAGGTGGATCGTTATGGTAGGGGTTCTGTCATGGTTTGGGGAGGCTTCTACAGACACGGCAGGACCCCACTCTACATCATCCAAGGCAACTTGACCGGCCCAAGATACCAGAACGAAATCTTGAGACCAATTGTTCAGCCTGCTCTGGAGGCCATAGGTGATAATGCCATCCTCCAAGATGATAACGCTCGACCCCATCGAGCTCGTGTGGTGAATGAGTTTATTCAGCAACATGGGATCATCAGGATGGCGTGGCCAGCTCATTCACCTGACCTTTCTCCGATTGAGCACCTCTGGGATGTCCTTGGTCGAAGGTTGTCAACAAATCACCCCCTGCCAATGGATGTTGCACAGCTGACTGCATTTCTGCTTCAGGAATGGCAAGCTGTTCCTCAGGATACTCTTCGGACCCTTGTGGACTCGATGCGTCTACGCTGTCTTGAATGCCTTGCTGCAAACGGTGGTCATACCCGATTTTGAAATGTCTATTTGTCCAATATCTATTGTGTGACTTTTGAAAAAGTGGGTGACACACTTCACTGCGTTTGAATGTGTGTTTCCATTTCTTTATGTGACATGTCAATTTGGTATTCAATAAATGCCGTTTTGACTGATACCAGTTACGTTTATATCAGATTTGTTTTATGGTTTCAACCACGGTTTTTCTAAGTGGCCCTTGACTTTTGACGAGTAGTATACTTCAAAGTTACACGACTGTGATTGGCTTCAGAGTCTTGCATACTTATCGGATATTTTCCTACAAATAAACAAACTAAATTTGGCACTTCAGAATAGCTCGGTAACGATCTTCAATGTTTCAGACAAAATTGAATCTATGATTAAAAAATTAGATTTTTGGAGGTCGTGTATTGAAAAAGGCCAGCCTGAGGTATTTGAAACTCTGCACAATTTCCTATCTGAGAACGAGCTGCACCTCTCCCAGGAAATGAGCGAGAAAATAATTGAACACTTGAAAGGGCTAAAATCATCTTTCGAGAAGTACTTTCCGAAACCTGGAAAAGAGAACTACTGGATTGTAAATCCCTTTTAAGAAGAATATTTGCAAGCTGCCACATTATCAATCAACGAAAAAGAGAAGTTGATTGAACTTTCGACTGATACTACTTTAATAGCTGAATTCAAAGGAAAATTCCTTATTAATTTTTGGGGAGGCATCAGCAGAGAATATGAACAGCTGACCGACAAGGCGCTTAAGTTTCTGTTGCCATTTACAAATACTGAGCTGGTGGAGAGGGCTTTCTCTTCTTATACCTTTATAAAAAATAAATACAATAGTAAACTGAATGCAGGTCCAGAATTGAGACTGTATCTTACATCACTTGAACCTGATTTAAAAAAAAACTATGTGCCTCAAAACAAGCTCAAGGATCGCACTGAACATTTGTCATGGTCACGTGACATGTGTGTTATAAAAAGGGATTTCAACTTTTAACAATAACAACGTTTTTATTATTATTATTAATAAATTAAAAGTGTAATTTTTATTGTAACTTCTGATTTTTTTAATGTAAAAATATATGCACTGTTTGTTCACCTTTTTATTACAATGTTTTTTAATCCCGTGATTGGCCCCTTTATTTCTGGTTATAATCTATAAATTTTGAATAACAGCAACTATATTTTCAAATATTTTGCTAATATTAAGGGTACAGTTTATAGAAATAGGCTGCCAAGGGGTACACAAGTGAAAAAAGGTTGGGAACCGCTGATGTAGACCATTCGCGGCTTGCGTACCAGAGCTATGCCAGCGGGAGTTTTACTCCTGGAAGGTTCTACCAAGCTGGACAGGTTTGCGCGGGCAGGGGTCAGACGAAAGCAGACACCCTGGTCCTCCAGGTTGGGGGTTTTAGCATAGGGCTGACACCCCTGTCTATGTAAAAAAAAATTGAAGTTACGGAAACGAATAAACAAACTTTGCTGCGGGACGGACATCCGGAGTCTGAGGCTCGTATGACTGTCAGTGGTGAAAGCCGAAAGGAAGCCACTGACATGAGAACGGACGTCCTGACCGCAAAACACGATACAAGAATAGGATTTTGAAATGTCAGGACAATGAATGAGACGGGTAAACTAAAACAGGTCACGGCAGAAATGAGAAACTATAGGCTACATATTCTAGGGATAAGCGAGAGCAGATGGACAGGGGCAGGAAAAGTTAAAACAGCAACAGGAGAAACAGTACTTTACTCTGGAAGAGAGGATGGACAGCACAATGAAGGCGTAGCCATTATTTTACAGAAAGGAATAGAAAGGACATTACTGGAATGGAAACCCATCAACAACAGACTGATAAGATTAAGACTGAGAGGTAGATTCACCAATACTACAATAATACAATGCTACGCACCAACGAATGACAGCGATGAAGAGGTCAAGGATGAATTCTATCAACAACTGCAGAAAGAAATGGAAGACACACCTAGATATGATCTTATTGTAGTAATGGGAGACCTCAATGCGAAAGTTGGTACACACAATACATACAATGAAAGAGTAATGGGGAAATGCGGCAGCGGAACAGCAAACGAAAATGGGGATAAATTAATAAGTTTCTGTAGTATTAACAACCTGGTCATTGGAGGAACACTTTTCCCACATAAAGAAATTCACAAATTAACATGGGAATCACCAAATGGTCGGGACAGAAACCAGATAGACCACATTATGATTAACGGTAGATAGAGACATGCATTACAAGATGTGAAGGTGAGAAGAGGTGCAGATGTGGGAAGTGATCACCATTTAGTAGTAGCAAAACTGAAAGTGAAACTAAGAAGGGCTGGACCAACTGTAACTACACAGAAAAGGTTTGACATCAGCAAATTGAAGGACCCCCTTACCAGAAAAACTTTTGCGGCTGACATAAAGAAACGATATCAATTTGCCAAAAGTCAGGAAAAGACATTGACTGATGATATAGACCAGCAATTCAACACCATTTCAACAATATATAAGGAAAGCAGCAAATCATGCTTGGGATTCCAGGAAAGGAAGAAGCAAGACTGGATAACACCAGAAACACTAAACACCATAACACTGAGAAAGGAAATGAAAAGAAAGAAAACAGAAGCGAAGTCCCCCAGGTTAAAGCAACTATATAGCGAACAGTACAGTCAGCTGGACAAGAAAGTTAAACGCCAAACCCGAGCCAACAAAAGGAATTTCCTAGACGATCTTGCAAGACAGGCAGAAGAGGCAGCACTGAGAAATGAACAAAGCACAGTATACAAAATAACTAAATTCATCAGCGGAAAACGAGGTGCAAACAATATCACATTAGTAAGAGATAAGCAAGGAAATCTCATCACGACAGCAGAGGGACAGGAAACAAGATGGGCAGAGCACTTCAGAGAAACTCTGAACAAGGAACCACCAGAGACACAATTGAATGTTCCTGGGGCTGAAAACGATCTAGATGTAAATACAGACATTCCACGAAAAGAAGAAATCATCACAGCAATCAAAGGGTTAAAGAACGGAAAAGCTCCTGGTCATGATAACTTAAATGCAGAGCTATTAAAGACAGACCCTGAGCTAGCAGCAGAACTATTAGAACCACTATTTGCACAAGTCTGGAAAACGGGGACAACACCATCAGAGTGGAACAAAGGAATAATTGTCAAATTGCCCAAGAAGGGAGATCTTGCAGACTGCAATAATTGGAGAGGAATCACTCTTCTCTCAGTTCCCAGCAAAATACTAGGCAGGATAATTATACAGAGAATTTCAAAAGCAGTAGACCACAAACTGAGGAAGGAACAAGCAGGATTTAGAAAGAACAGAAGATGTGTAGATCATATATTCACTCTCAGGAACATTATAGAGCAGTGCTCAGAATGGCAAAGACAGCTGTACATTAATTTTGTTGATTTTGAAAAGGCTTTTGACAGCATACATAGGGAAAGTTTATGGAAAATACTGAGGGCTTATGGAATTCCAAGCTGCATAGTGTCAATCATAAAAAGCCTCTATGCCAACTTTACGTGTAGTGTTGGGCAAAGCAACCTAACCTTTGAGGTGAAGACAGGAGTACGACAGGGATGCCCCTTATCAACCACTCTATTTTTAACAGTCATAGACTGGGTGATGCGACAGACAACAGAGGGCAGTCCAAGAGGAATAAGATGGACTACATTTTCTACATTAGAAGATCTGGAATATGCAGATGACATTGCACTACTAGCACATTCACATCAACACATCCAGGAAAAAACGGACAGACTTAATAAGTTTAGCCAGCAGGTGGGCTTGAACATTATTTAAGGAAGTCAGAGGTCATGACGCTCAATGTGAGCAACCCTGAGCCCATATCAGTAAGGAATCAGCAACTGGTACAGACAGACACCTTCACATATCTAGGATGCATAGTAACACCAGACGGCGGGGTAAGCAAAGACATCAACATCAGAATGAATAAGGCAAGAACAGCCTGTTTTAGCCTAAACAACATCTGGAAGTCCTCTCAATACAGCACAAGCACACAATTAAGATTATATCAGAGCTGTGTGCTTTCTGTGCTTCTCTATGGTGCAGAATGCTGGAGAGTTACAGAGAAGGAAATGTCGAAATTGTCCTCTTTTCACACAACATGCCTAAGAAAAATTCACCGAATCTTTTGGCTGAATACCATCACCAACCAAGATCTGCTTACTCAGAGCAAGCAAGAGGACATCCACACCATCATAGCTGGCAGACGCTGGAGCTGGGTTGGCCATGTCCTCAGAAGAGACCCCGATGCCATCACAAGAACAGCTATGCTTTGGACCCCTGAAGGAAAACGAAAGAGAGGCCGACCAAAAACAACCTGGCGGAGGACTGTGGAGGCTGAGATGCTAAAAATGAACCAGAGTTGGGGTACTGTACGAAGGATGGCCACCGACCGAGCAAAGTGGAATCAATTTGTTGTTGCCCTACAAGACGCCACTAGGCGTGATGGCCACTGACTGCTTTGACGGTCGGCGGCTAAGGATCAAAGAAGAAGAAGAACTTGCCTTGTTATAACAATGTATCAAGCTGTGAGTACTCGTGATTGCAATTTTCATTCATAATGAACTCTATCTTTATCGTCCTAATACAAACTTGGACATTATTATTACTAATTTAATAATATAATTATGTTAAGCGACTCTGTGAAACAACATTGCGTTGCATAAAATATTGAAACATTCACGGAGCAAACAAAAGTGAACTGATAAGATAAATGAGTCATTTCTGTTACAGCGACGAATAATACTCCATCGGCAGTTTGCAAAGACTCAACTGTTGATATGCAGAACTGCCATCATCACAGTTCATCATATATAAAAGAAATGCCAACACAAAATATAAAAATTTGTGAAGAGGAAAAAAAACACCAATATAAAAGGCGGGGAAAAAAATGGTAATAATAAAAGAGAAATTTCAAACAAGAGAATAAATGAAATATACAGGTAGTTCTCTGTTTACGTGCATTTCATGTACATGAATTCGAACTTACGTGCACCAAAATTTAGGCATTTTTGTTTTATTAACGCACCAAACTCAAAGTTATGTGACCAGTTATTTAGATATTTTTACAGTACTTTATCTGTGTGCCAACAGGAGTGGGAGAGAATGATTATGACAATTTGAATGTTTCTTCGAGGGATTTTTGGAAAGCATTTACTATTAAAGATGTGCTTTCACTAATCAAGACTGCATGGAATGAAGTTCCGTGGTGATGCATGAATGGTGTGTGGAAAAAACCGTGCCCTGTATTCTGTACCGACTTTGAAAGCTTTAGCGTTCCTGACAATAGTATCACAGTTATTAAGGATGTTGTGAGAATGGCCTCAAGAACTAGCTTAGATAAGTAGCTTGAATCTCAAAAATTAGGACTGAGCAATGAAGAGCTGATGGCGTTGGAGAAGATCACCATGGAAGGAGAAGACACAGCAACAACTACCAGGCTGACAACTTCAAGTGAAATGATTAAAAGAGGCCTTCCAATTTCTTGAACCCTGCCTCAGGATCTTTGAAGATGATGATGATCCTAACATGGACAGGAGCTTCATGGTCAGGAGGAAAATGAAGGAATGTGCTGCTCCCTACCAAGAAATCCTTCGTGAGCAAAGAAAGCCATAAACTCAACTCTGGACACCCTTCAGGAAACAGTTCATTGCTGCATCACCTGCTTATCATTCAGGTGACTCATCACCCCACCCATCGTTGAATTAGAAGTTGATGAAGATGATGAAGATTGTCGCTGTCAATGTTGAATAATTATAATTTGTCAATGTTGGTTTCTGAACACGTATTTAATATAAATTAAACGTGTTAGTTTAAACTGTTTATTATTATACATATCTATTTTATTACTTTGTACGCCATAGGTGGAACACATCCCCCTTACTTTACATGTTTTTAAATGAGAAAATAATGTTCCATTTACATGATTTCTGTTTATGTGAGGGTCACAGGAGCGCATATATATTGTGTAGACAAAGAACTACCTGTATTTTTAAGTTTTTATGATGTGAGACACAAAAAGCAGAACAAAAATGATTTTTGACCAAGAGATTCAATTGAAAAAAAAAACAGAGAGAGAGAAAGAAAGAAAACCATGCAAAACATACACAAACACCACACACGTTTTTGATGAGGTCAGAACTCTCAAGTTTACTGAAGCTTTGTGTGTTGTCAAAGAATGCCATTGAATGAGGTGGGAGGATTCATTAGCAGAGTAGGAGCATGGGAAAAAGGTGCTTGTAATCTCTCAGAAACAATCAAAACTCCTTTTCTTCTCTTTTAAATAAGTTCCTTTTTCTCATGAAAGTATCCACAATGAAAAGCAAGCAGTAAATAAAAATCACACATAAAGTATGTACAGTAATGAAAATAATTACATAGACATAGCTATAACAATACATAACAATAATATAAATAGCCATAACAATACACATCAACTCAGGCAGGCAATGTTTCCTTTCTCCTAAGTCAGCAGCGTAGCATGAAGTTAACTATATACAACAGAAATTATCAACAGAAAGTAACAATGAATGTTGGTGTAGACTGGCTGACAGTTTCACTTGTATTCCATTGTATATGATTTCTCAGTTCTGCTTCTGCCTTCAGATCCATCAGTGGTCACGGCAAGAAATATGAGACTGCCTGGGAATTAGTTTCTATACCAACACAATATGTTTGAAATGTTGCCAGCTTTAATAACTACAGAGAAAATTTAATAACATTTTTTTAAATGTGCAAAATTTTATTCAGTGATAATATGTGCAGGATAACAAGTTGTACACAACAAAACTCCTCCATAATAATTGTTGTTATTTTTGTGCCATTACTTTATTGTACTGTTAAAGAATTGTATTTTGACTCCTATATACATGTACAAATATTATACACTCCTTTACTTCTCTGGTTTGAGATACCATCTATACCACAAATACAAAATTGGTGCAACAGATCTCTGCACCTGCGGTACCAGCCTGATGACAGTCGAACACCTGCTGCAGTACTGCCCACCCTACAGTAATGAACGGAGTAGCATATGGCAACAACCCACTTCTGTCAACGAAAAACTGTTTGGAGATGTCGGGAGCCTTGAGCTGACTACTGCCTTTATTAGAGTCATAAATGTGGAAGTCTGAAGGCGAACGAGGAAGAAGAAGACTTCTCTGGTTCAGAATAGAAGAGAAATATACAGGTAAAATCATACCCTTGTATAAATGCTTGCTTATTTCTAAACTGTTTTTGAAGCTCAGAATAAACTAGAGACTCAAAACTCACAGAATAATGAAGTAGAGGGACACTAAGAGACAACTGGAGAAGAGATTTAGAGTTGGACATAAAAAACCTGATGAAATTCTTGGATGGAACTAAATAAAAATGGCTGCTCAAGAGAGGGCTGGATGGAGAGATGGCATTAAGGGTCTATGTCCCAGAGTGATAATAGGCAAAAGAGAAACATACAGCATGATGGCATTAAGGGTCTATGTCCCAGAGTGATAATAGGCAAAAGAGAAACATACAGCATGAATGGTCATAAACTCTCTTTTTCATTTTTTGGTTTCCAGTTAATCACAGCTTTTAAGAAGAATTCTCCAAATATTTCTGTGCTGGGTATTCAGCTTGTTATCTCCACCTTTTCTCCCTCTGATTTTAATCTCCTATTGGTTTCTCTAACTCTCCTCTCCCGGTGTCTAATTTATATATCATTCTTCTCTCAAGCTGTTCTGTCTTTGTGTCTGAATGCCATCTCCCGTTGTCATTTCCATACGGTTTTGTCTTCTATTTCTTCAAAGGTTACAGAAAATAGAAACTCCTCGTTCTGTCTTTCAAATAAACATCATAATAACAGAATTTGTTTTGCAGCTGTTAACATACGTATGACGTAGCAATGACAATAAATTAAAAATAGCAAAATAAAAAAATTAATGAAAAAGCTCATGGTTTCAGAATAAATTAAAAAAAAAAAAAACCCAACAAACTCAGGAACAAGCTAAAATAATGATTGTGGATTAAAAGCAATTAAATTCACACTGTTATGAATTCAGTTTTGAATTTTAACACATCATGACCGCATAAAGAAAAAGTAATACCATGTACAAAGATTTATTAAATATCATACTTCCGAATTAAAAGAATGTAAAATAACAATGTATGTGTGTTAAAAAAAAATATTTCTCTGACTTCTATTCAAATCTGTAATACTGAGTTACTTTTTAGCCTATGAGTTTTGAGAATGGCTGAGAACATTAACACTGATCACACCAAAGATTTACATGCCCACTGAAGCATATTGGGAATATGGTGCTAAGCACATATTTTCTTGACTATACGGAACACTAGGGGGTGATATTGTCAGCATCACACTGGCTGCCTTTAACCTTCCCAGAGTTGCTATGATACCCAATTCATGAGGCTGGGTTGTGGTCTAAAAAATCCCACATCCACTAGGCACTGAACCAGGACTGCCGAGCTGAGAAGCCAGTGCACTAACAACTGCGCTACCACGGCTCTCTGAATGAATAAATCAAAGAATATCTGTTCTCAACAATCAACTAAATTTGCCACTGTCATATGTGGATTTTCAATTAAGGAAAAAAAAACCACTTATGTTGCATCAAACAGACGTATTACTAAAGACCTGTTTCACAAAAATTTCATGCATTAGTAAAAGCCCCCTTGTGCCTAGTCCTGAAACACGCACATATCACAATTAACATTATACTTAAAGCATGATTAGCCACTTGACCGAAAAAAAAAAGAAGAAAAAAAGGCTATTAACAAAGAATTAAAACAACAAAAACATTTCCCTCTTAAGTATAAACAAGTCAAAGCACCCATGTGATCAGTTTGTGGCACATTCAGACTTTGCTGTAATGCATGAGGCTTACAGAATATGTTACACATCAGTGCCTGGTTTCATATCAGTGAAACATTTTTTCCTTGAATGTGTAAAAAAAAAAACTATTTACAAGACAGTAGGGTCAGTGTCTCTCACACATTGCTGGTTTTAAGATGATTTTGCTCTCAAAATGATAAACACATCCATGGATATTTTTGGATAAAAACTATCCCACTGTCAAAACAGGGGGCCCATTCTGTGCAAATTAGGTATATGATGATTACTTGAAGATAAGCAAAGTTAAAATTAAGATTGCTAAAAAAGTCAGGCATCTACTGCAGATTTCTATATCGTGAACGAACATGTAAGAAATTCAGCAAATGGAAAATAACATAAAGCTAGGAAATAAAAATATACTAAGAAATGAAAAGCATATTTCACAGGTAGAGAGCCATTTCATAACATGTATTTTGAAATCTCATTTCACAGATGGTGCTTATCAGGTTAGTGCTTACACAGCTGGACTGTTGACGGCGTTATTTCAGATTTCCAGTGGTGTTATCTGATAATGCACACAAAAGAATCAGTGTATTATCACACAGATAACAATCAATAACAAAATTGTGTGCTTTCATACTGAGACTGCGCTGGCTGGAGGAAAGAAAAATGTTGGTTGATACAACCTTCTGTTTAGTCGGCATAATTTACTTATATAATTAAATGTATAAATATGCTAATAAAACAGCACCTTTAAATCTATTTTGATTTCTGACATGGTATACCAGAATCTGTAAGCTTCACCTTTACAAGCCAAGTCGAAATCAACAGATTAATATATTTACACATTTACAATAATTAATTATGAGAGCTGATCTTGCACTCAAACTTGGTAAATGACAATCTTTTTTTGGCTTGACACTGTTCATCTTCCTAATCTGTCTCTCATACTCACAAGTGCACATTAAAAAAATCAAATCTACATTTGGATGCATCACTGCAAAGTCTGGCATGCCTGGTTGTTGCTTTTGAGAAAATAATGAAAGAAAAAGAAATGTAATTTGAAACTTTCTTACTGTGAGAAAACTGAGCTTTCTATACTAATCATATGGCACAGGTCACATCAAATATTGTATTAGTCTTTTTTTCTTTGAATGCCATGCCATGTCTAAATGGCAAAAATAATTATGTTTCTCAACAATTTGCAGCCACCAAGATGAGATTAGATAAAGGATTGAAATGGTACGATGAGATCACCAACGTAGAACTGATAACAAGAACTAATTAAGTACCACAGGAACAAGACATGAGAAGAAAATGTTGGTGATGGATTGGTCACACATTGAAGAAACCTGCTGATAGCATTACCAAGTAGAATCTGGCAGTCCTGGTGCTGGAATCTATAGAGAAAGAAAAGTAGAGACAGACAGAAGATCACGTGGAGAAGAGAACTAGAGACAGAAATGAAAATGATGAGGAAGATATGGAGAGTAATTGAGTTGATGGAATGTGATAGTAGGTTATGTGCTGGCTAAAGGCCTTGCTCCTTGAGGGCACTAAAGAGTATTGATTGACTGATTGAAGATAAAACCATAGTTACTACTGGAAAATAAGAAGGCATGCAAAGTAGTAGAGATAGGCAGAGAGAAAGAATAATGGTTAGCTGGATGAAAGGGTGCGGGAAGAGGTTAATAACAGAACCGACAAAGTTGACAAAGAGATGATAACTGCACAGAGACAATAGCCTATGCCTTGCAGAACAGCACATAAGGATCATTAAGTTTTAGCTTCTGTGAAAATATGTGAACGTTTCATACGGTACCAACATCTCATAGCCTGAAAATACCAGCAGTTGCCCGATTCTGTGGTGAAGCATCACATTTATACATCATACATAAAATACTACTGCATATAAATGAATGTAACAAGTCCAACAAAAGCTACAGTTTGTGACAGCCATAGCAAAATTTACAATACAAGCATATTGGAAATGGTATATATACACAAGCTAAATTCCTAGAGTGACACAAGCCCACAAGAGCTGTGGTCTATAGTGTATATCACAAACCGCTTTACATACTCACATCAACCATTCCTTCCCTTAAAGAACATTAAGCTTGCATTCTGGAATCAATCCCGAAATGGAACCATTTCACTGGAGTGTCAAGAATATGTTGAACCAAAACACTTATCATGATGGCAGAGTTTCTTCTGATAATCAAATTACCCTAAAAAAGGGTGACTGAAAAGTCACTGCCTTATTTGTAAATTGTTATATCCTAAATGTTATATATTGGATATACAAGAAACAAATGAGAAAACAAGGAGCAATGGCTGCCATTTGACTAGTAAATTCAATTTTTAATTCATTTTTTTTTATTTAGAAGTCAATAAAAAAATAAAATAACATCTAAAATGGTCAATAAATGGACATTACAACAGACAGCAAAAACTGTTGCCCACTATGATGTCAACACCATATTCCAATATGCCTCAATGGGCGTGTAACGGATCCTTTACCTTTTACTATGATGTCATGTGTTGAACTGTCCTGATGTCATGCTCAATTGTAATGTTTATTTGTCCACTATGAAGTCACCATTGAAGTGTTCTGATGTCATGCTCAATTGTAATGTTAACATGATACACCATTTTATGTTATAAAATGGCATTCATTTCTCTTTATCTTGATGTTTGTTTCATATAAATTAAAGTAAAGAAACAACAATTGAAAAATAGGAAATAACTTTCCAATCACCCAGTATTCAGCCTTTTACATTACAGCTTTTACTTCAAGCTGTGTTTTTGGACAGCAACAATGCCGTTTTGAAACAAGACATTTGCATCATAATGTGTCAGAGTGCTCGACTTCAGAATCATAGAATCAATCTAGTCAGTATGTACTAGTTTGAGCATCAGTTACCTCTCATTTGTCTGAATCTATTTACATCAAATACAGAAATAATCCAACCAGGCATACCATATCCTATCAACAAAATCTCAAATTAACAACATCATTATAAACAAAGCTTTCTGAGACAATAAGTTGTAACAGTACTAGAGATAACATCGCCAGATCTGGGTCAGAACATCGCAAGAGTGTAATCAGTGATATAAGGATCATTCAAGAGTCAAATGATGCAATAAGTGTCATGATGATGATTAACATTCAAGTGATGCAACAAATGAGATTGATCAGTGAACTAATGAGTAGTCAATAGATACAATAAGTGGTATAAGAATGGTTAAATTGTCAAGTGATGCAACAAATGACATGAGATAATGAAATAATCAAGTGATTCAATAAAACTGATGAGAATTAATTAAGAGTCAAGTGATGCAGTATATTGAGAATGTTTCAACAGTAAAGTCGGGCAATAAATAAGAAATGTAGTAAATGAAAGTGATTAAATAGTCAAGTGAAGCAATAAATGATAGAATTATGATTCAACGGTCAAGTGACTGAATAAATTACATTAACTCAGCGATAAAATGGTGACCTAAATTTCCTTGTACACAATATTATGATGTTACTAAACCACAAAGATATAAAAAGAACCTAATTATGATAATTACCACCAAAATAAAGTATGGTCAATTATCAAGTTTAGTTTTTCTCAAGAGAACTATGAATGGGAGTGTTGGGAACAATGATGTTTATGTTATTACAGCTTAAAAAAAAAAAAAAAACAAGACAAGAGACTACTACATTATTACAATGACAAAAGGACACATTCCCTACTTATTTTATAAATTAAATATTATAGTAGTGAGCTGGTGGATGTGAGGTATGATAGGTGTTAGATAAGTAAAAATATTTATTCTTGGGTTGTGCTTGTGGTGAAAAAAAAGATTTCACACACATTTATCACGTGTGGCTTAATTAATAATATTCTTCTTAATTTCTGAAAATATGAGAAATGGCTGAAACAGCTATTTTGGTGGTGATTGGCAATCAACACAGAATCAGTAGTCTAGGGCCAAGAATAAATTCAGTGCAGACAGTCAGGGCTAGGGTTACAATATCATTCAGTGTAAAAAGGAGGACAATAGTCTTTTTTTATGTCATGAAAATGAGGACAAGGGAGGACACTATAGTGAAAAAGTAGGACACATTTATTTTGATTAATAAATGACAGTGAAACTTATTTTTTTACATATTAAACAACAATGTCATAAAACCACCTTGATTTTTGTGTCTATTGCTATATTAGGATCATAAACATCTTCTTTAACAAAGCTGAATTACTTTTTAAATACACACAGAAATATGTTTTTACCCTATGCATTATTCCCAATCCCAAATAACACTTTGTTGTAATTATCGCAATTAAATGCAACACATTTCTCTGAAGAAGTCATATTTTACAGGTGTTTCAAGTATATTCCTGTCAACTTATTTAGTATAATCTGCAGTGGATATCGTCTCATTGTGGAATACCAGGAAATGAGAGAGCAGACGGACTGGCTAAAGAAGGTGCTGCAGACGAGCAACCGGATGTACCAGTTACGTACCATCAGAAGAAAAAGATGATCAAATCTATCAGAAAGCCACCAACACCAACGCAGGATGACTACCAAGCTATGAACAGATCAGAACAAATAGTCATTCTGCGCCTCAGAACAGGACACAACCGCCTCCGCAGCCACATGTATACAAAATTCAAGATTGGCAATTCAGCCATGTGTACATGTGGACAGGCACCCCAGACTGCGGAGCACGTACTTCAAGATTGCCCCGAATATGATATATTGAGGCAAACCCACTGGCCCAGAGAAACAACACTGGAAGCAAAACTATATGGACCTCTGTATGAACTACAAAAGACAGTGAAGTTTATACAAGAAACAACATTGCAGATATAGACAATATAGTTCAAGCGAACGAAAGAAGAAGTATAATCTGCACATGAATTAATTTGTATGGTAAATCCCCAACCTTCTACTGAATGACCATTTCAAACATTTTGCTCCAACTATGTTTGTTGCCATAATAGGCTATGTTATTTTCTTCCAGTCTTTCAAAAAGTGTATCAACTGAGGGCTTTGCAGTCACAGAAATGAAAATAGCGGTTTGCTTCAGTTCTGGCGCATGCAAATTTGTTAGCCATCTCTGACTCGAGGACAGTGTTTTGAAGCATACATCCCACACTGATGATATTTCACATTATGACAGGCACATCCCACACTGATTTGATACTATTGTGATATTTCACATTATGACAGGCACATCCCACACTGATTTGAAACTACTGTGATATTTCACATTATGACAAGCACATCCCAATGATTTGATACTATTGTGATATTTCACATTATGACAAGCACATCCCACACTGATTTGATACTATTGTGATATTTCACATTATGACAGGCACATCCCACACTGATTTGATACTATTGTGATATTTCACATTATGACAGGCACATCCCACACTGATTTGAAACTACTGTGATATTTCACATTATGACAAGCACATCCCAATGATTTGATACTATTGTGATATTTCACATTATGACAGGCACATCCCACACTGATTTGAAACTACTGTGATATTTCACATTATGACAAGCACATCCCAATGATTTGATACTATTGTGATATTTCACATTATGACAAGCACATCCCACACTGATTTGATACTATTGTGATATTTCACATTATGACAAGCACATCCCACACTGATTTGATACTATTGTGATATTTCACATTATGACAAGCACATCCCACACTGATTTGATACTATTGTGATATTTCACATTATGACAAGCACATCCCACACTGATTTGATACTATTGTGATATTTCACATTATGACAAGCACATCCCACACTGATTTGATACTATTGTGATATTTCACATTATGACAAGCAGATCCCAATGATTTGATACTATTGTGATATTTCACATTATGACAGGCACATCCCACACTGATTTGAAACTACTGTGATATTTCACATTATGACAAGCACATCCCAATGATTTGATACTATTGTGATATTTCACATTATGACAAGCACATCCCACACTGATTTGATACTATTGTGATATTTCACATTATGACAAGCACATCCCACACGGATTTGATACTATTGTGATATTTCACATTATGACAAGCACATCCCACACTGATTTGATACTATTGTGATATTTCACATTATGACAAGCACATCCCACACTGATTTGATACTATTGTGATATTTCACATTATGACAAGCACATCCCACACTGATTTGATACTATTGTGATATTTCACATTATGACAAGCACATCCCAATGATTTGATACTATTGTGATATTTCACATTATGACAAGCACATCCCACACTGATTTGATACTATTGTGATATTTCACATTATGACAAGCACATCCCACACTGATTTGATACTATTGTGATATTTCACATTATGACAAGCACATCCCAATGATTTGATACTATTGTGATATTTCACATTATGACAAGCAAAAGGGCCTTCTGTAGTAGCAACTTCTTTATTTTCTCTGCTTGTTTCTTTTGTTTAAAAAAAATGTCAGTTTCTTTTGCGCACTTTCACATGCAAGTGCATTCTTGTGGCTTTTCAGTTTTCATGTTTGTTTGCGTGTATTTTTATTTTGTTTTTAATCATCAGCACCTTTATTTGTTACTGACACAAATGTGCCACCTCTGCAAATGAGCATTCTGTTTCTGAATTTTGTCAACTACTGGCAAAATATGAAATTTTCTTTTCAATTCGTCTGTGAATAAACACTTTCATTATGTTTGTATTATAAATACATAATATTATTTGTTAATGTTCAATTCAATATTAACGTTAAAACTTTTGATAATTTGCAACAGATGACTAAACCTAATACTGTCCTATCATTCAAAGTTTTTTTTTCCCTAACAGGTGGCAATAATCAAATAGAGCAAAAATTACAAAAGCCGGGTTAAAATATAAAGATAATCTATTTAAACAATCCAACAGCGTGAAACTTTACGGGATTGTTGATAAATTATTAGCTTGATTATGTGGAGAGGGCAACTTTAAGTCAGTTGTTGGAACTGAAATTCAAGTTTGGAATTTTCGAAATAGCATCTTTCATGTAATTTATTAAAATCAGAAAAAGCCAGACATTTCAACATTTAAATAAAAAATCCAGCTGGACACACGCTTCGGTCACGGAAAGCCAGACAAATCCAGCCAAAACTGGACGTATGGTAACCCTTGTCAGGATAGAAGCAAGTGCAGGACCTCCAGACATTTTCAGAAGGACAAGTTAAATATGTTTCTAAGTAAGTCTTTCAGATATCTGCAGTGTCTGTGTTAATACAAGAAATACTAGTACTCATTTGTAATTTCTAATCACTTCGCAGCTAAGTTTCCAGAAAATATGACTCCAGCAACAAGAACACATGAGTCTAGCAATAATGGAGAATGACTCCAGCAACAAAAGAATGAGTGTTTGACTGGCACAGTGGTTACAACGCTTGCATCTCGTTGCAAAGTTACAGGGTTCTGGAACTGAAGCCTGGCAGTGTCTCACTCTAGTCTACTCAGCTGTAAATGAGTACCAGACTCTGCTCTTGAATTAGGGAAGGTAAAAGCAGTGAGGAAGGTGACTGGTCACTTTCACCTCATAAAGCTGGACCTAGTATAGTGGAGTCTCTAACACTTCACTCTCCTATGGCAGTATGAGTAATGGGACTACCTTTCCCTATATTATCAAAGCAGCATCATAGCTCACAGTCCTCTTCAGGACTAGCCTTTATCAGAGCTCCACCATGCTGGGTAGTAGAAACTACACTTTCTTCTCAGAGCTTAGTATTTATTAACTAGAAGACCTTTTCAGGATTAGCCCCTTTCATAGCTTCACCACGCTAGCTGATAGAGACTAGTAATGCAGTGATGGTGTAAGACAAAATGGTTGACAATTTTACAACTGGATAAGAATAAATGAACATGCCCTCTGCCTTAGCCGATGTAAACAGCACAACTGAGCAAGATAAAAAAACAAAAAGTAATAAAAGCTCAAGAAACAATAAAAGCTCCTTAAAATGACAGGAAAAAGCTCAAAATGTTTAGAACCCCTACACGAGCAAAGCCATTTACTGAAACTGGGTGTCACTTTCTGTACTTGCTTATCTATAAAAAATTATACAAGCAGAATTATGCCTTTTACAACTATCTCCATATCGATTTGACTGATTTATCAATTACTCAGCACTAACGTGATGATAAAGAGCTCATTTCATGCATATATATCTCGATTAAAAACAACAACATATGAGGCCAACAAAATTAACAAATATCTCTGTTAGCAAAAGTAAGCATTTCTTAACAATTATCTCAGTAAAAGTTTGACAGCTGTATCAATTACCCAAAACTATTAATGTGATGATAAAGTGCACACATTTATGGACAAAAACAATACATGAGACCAACGTTGTAACAGACAGCAATGGTAACAAAAGTAAACTCTGTGAAAAAAAGTTAACTTAGTGAACAAAATCAATATCCAGTGTTAAATGGTCATAATGAGCTTTTTACACTGACAAAATAAGAGCCATAAGCATATGTCTTAAGGATCGGATGGGCAAACAAACAAATACAAAGAATGTAAAACATATGTGTGATGAAATCATAGTGACAATGTGAGATCAGTGTGCTGTCTTGAAGCTTTTGCAAGTGAGCTAACATGTGACTAATTGATATAAAACAAAATAAAACAGACTTCAAAATAAACATCTTAAATCATTTTATACAGTCTGCTGATTATGATTTGATGTAGATCTCAGAAGTCCAAGACAATTTCCAAACATTTTCACAAATGTTCCAAGAAGTTCCTAAAATGAATACATCCATTTCATGATGTTGCAAAATGTAACATGCTCACCTAATCAGAGAAGAAAGGTTAAGAGAAATTGTTGCTAGAGGGAGAGATTTAGGCAGGAGAAGACACAACATAAGAGCTCAGAAGTTATAAAAATGCTAACAGTGCTCTAGGAGAAAAAGCATGTTGTTTCCTACGCATATCTGAAGGGTATAATGAATCTTCTACAACAACAAAACAACACATTTATGGAGCAGTATATCATGTAATCAGTGACTAGAAAATAAGCAACAGTTCAATTTGCAACATTAAAAACACACAGCAGTATCTGGTGACATTGAAGAACCACACCTAATCTTTCTCCAGCAATTGCTGTCTTTTTTATTCATAACCTTCGTACCATTTTTGGTGTTATTACCTTTCTTTTGGTTGCTTTAAATGCAGCTTTACAATGTCTATATATATATATATATATATATATATATATATATATATATATATATTATATATATATTTATATATATATATATATAGGTACCACAAAGAAGTGCCCGCTTCGAGCTGTTGAAAGTTGAGAAAACTGAGGGAAATTCGTCAAGTTTAAGTCGTCACTGCCCCTTTGCTATTAAGCGGATTGTAATAAAATTTATATCACGATACTCTTTATCTTCTTCTCTTTTGAAGTGTATTAATTTTTAAAAAATAAAAGCAATTGAAGTATTTTTTTACTAATAAAAACAAACAGCAGCGTTACGCGTAGTTTGCTACGGACTCCGAACCTTTTCGTCTCACCCCGCTTCATTCAAATGAGGGTCGCTCGACCGCCAAACCACTAATTTGCACACTGTTTTCACAACTTTTAGGGGGAAAAGTGTATCTTTAGTTTCATATATTGCAAACTGTAGAAAACAAAGTGTAAAACGTTGATATCTCGAAGTGAAGTTGAAATTTTACCAAATTTGACATTTTAAATGGTGTTATAAATCTTTGCAAGGTTTGAGAAGATTCGGGAGCCAGTTTTCTTTATTCGTGTGAAATTTTAAAGACTTCTGATATTTGGCGGTCGAGCTAATTGGCTTTGAGTAAGTTCTGTATCGCTCAAGTTAGGCCTAGAAATTTTAGCGAAGGATGCAGAGCGAGGCTGTTCCATGGGCTGTGATAACTCCCGATGTCGATCAAGGTCGGGACGCCACTTATATTGGCTCTTGTTCAAACATCATCACATCTTCTGATTTGAGGTTGACTATACGTAAGTATATCACTTATTAACAATGTTTTGAACTTCAAATGTAAAATTTACAATAGTTTTAATATTATTTAGCAATTTAACACGATCGCACAGTTTGTGTAACAGCGTGGATTGAATGTGTTATCACCGCTTCAGACATTCGCACATCAATCTAATTTTTTCAAGAGCTTGAAAAGCTAAGAAAGTTACCAATTTGAATAAAAAATGCATGTTTTGATTAATTGGTAATTAAATAAAGGTTTCTTTTGCAACATAATAGGGTGAATTATGATCTCAAAAGCGAATGATATCGCAAGACCCAATGCCAATGGCCGACATATCGAGTCAAGGCTAGGAAACCGGACAATGTCATAATTAAAGTAGCGGATGCTGTACTGAAATGTCCGGACTAGCAGGCACTAGTTGATAGTCTTAAAATTCCCCGAAAAGAAGATATATAATATATATATATATATATTTTTTAAAAATTAAGGATGAAAAATATCCCGTTCAACCTCTGATGGGTTATAATTTTTTTTTTTTTTTTTTTCCTTAACCAGCGGCACTTGGGCTTTCAGCTCTTCAGCCCAATGACATGTCATTGCAAGGCTGGGGAACCTGAGGACTTTCCTTCCAACCCGGTCAGGAGCTTCGCTTCTTCCCATCCACAGAGGGTTTATCACAGGAGCCGTTCAGGTTATTCAGTCAAATTTCCGGCCGTAAACATTTCTTCAAACGCTGACGCCCGGGTTTGAACCATGAACACCTGGTCGCCAGTACAACGCCGTAGCCATTACACCAGCGCGGCTCCCATGGGTTATAATTAGGATACGTATTGTTTTCAATTCCAAATAATATGAAAAAAAAAATCAAGAAGAAACTCCGAACAAGAACAAGCCATTAATAGTAATAGTACATGTAATTCTCTATACATGTTTAAAAAAAAAAAAAAAAAACTTCTGGAATTTTATTGTTCCAGATGACTCCTACTACGATGCTATGAAAAACCATTTTTAATGACTGGGAAGGGTTGCCGTCCAAAGGTGCCAGCTGTCAATCTGACAAACAAGGTCCTTGCACAACTTTATTATCTGAAGGAGGATGGGAATGCAACATGGCTTGAGGTAGACTGCTTGTAGTTTGTTTTTGTTTTTTCATAAAGCTACAGACCACAAAGTAACACACTACAAACAGATAAAAAGTGAAATGGAGAAGAGGAAGGAGCAGATAAAATAAAAGTAGAGAATGCAAGAGTGATGACGAAGAACCCAAAACATAGACTGAAATGGAAAAAAACGGAGTAAAGAGTCAGAGAGGGCAGTCAAAGAAAAAATTATACAGCGAATAACTGACAACAATAGGAGGAAAAAAAAGAGATATAAAAAATGCAGAGAAGAAGATAGAGTTATATAACACAATCATAAGCAGGATGTGGATACAATTTGTAAAGGACGAAATGCCCTTAGAAATCTTTAGGCTCAGTTAAGATACTTACTTACTTAGTCGTTCCCCTTCTACCGTGAGGTGTATAGGTAAGATACAGATAATTAATATTGAATTGAATGATAAGGACATTAATATTGAATGATAAGGACATTAAACTATCAGGAAATATCAAAGAATTGTATTTTGGACTTCTGAAGCATTTAGGTTGTGAGGCGTCATTGCCCTCTCACAGGGAAAGAGTGCACCATGATCATTCTTCTCCAGTTAAAAAATGTCTTTTTAAATGCTAATAACCAGTTGTTTAAAAAAAATATAGCGTTTAGATGTTGCTAATTATTGTTCAGATGTTGTTAATTATTGCCTACAAATTTTTTTTAATGAAATATGGACAGTATCTTAAAAAAAAAAAAATTCTTCATTTTCACATTCTTTTCTTCCCCTGCGACAAATTGGCCTCTGGACACATTTTAAAAAATTATACAAGAACAAACAGATGTTTAAATCCTCTGAAAAAAAATTGAGATATATTTGTGTAGTATGCAGATTAATATGTACAAATTTAAAGCTTGTACCTTTTATACTTTTTGAAATATGATGTTGTGAATATTGACTTTCATTCAACAAACTATATTTTTCGGTAATGTGTTTTGCAGATTTGCAATTTTTGGTCTCAAATATATTGATAATTATTCATGATGTAGCCCTATAGTTTTCTTTGTGTGATCAGTATATTCCAGACTATATGCTGTTTGTCAGAGAAAGTTGTAAGATTATATTTAAGAAGACGGCAGTGTTCTGAAGTTGGTATGATGTAACTTTTTCAATGTTGCAAAGTCCCCACACTTTTTAAAATGCTATAACTTTTTTATTTGTTGTCCTATTTTAAAAAATAAAGTACCAAATTTCATGATTTACCAAGGGCTTCAAAACTACATTGTTTTCCCTGGTGTTTCTGTGCAAACAAAAATCACTTTGTGGTACCTAATATATATATATATTTAACAAGTCAGCTCTTGATAAATTTACAATCCAAGTTTTCTTCTTCATCAATCTGTACCCTCAAGGTTGTTTAATACTACAAATAGAATGTGTTTCTGTGCTTCTACATCCTAGTTGGTCTCTCTTCAATTTTACATTATCATCATTTTCATTTACGATCCTTACGAGCACGGAGCCAACAGTGAAGCTGGTCCCTACACAGGAAGCCTGTAACAAGCTAACATTCACATGTTCTTACAGTGGTGGTTTCTGTAACAATTAGTTTTAAACAATGAGGCTGCTAGGTTGCTTGTCCCAAGCACAACCTCATATTAGTTGCCTTGTAGGACATGCCTGATAGAGCAGTAGTCCAGTTCTGTCTTTGTCTCAACAGAGATCCATGGGAACTACACAGAACATTTTGATTCACTACAACTACCCAGCTATTAGAAATGTTCAAATGACAATATTTTCATTTTCCTATATGCTAGTTGCTCCCTGTTATTTACATAACCTGCTGAAAATAGAAACACACAAAAATTGTTGTGCTGAAGGTGTGAGAATCATTATTTTCATCACTGTCATGCTTTCTCCAATTTCATGGTTTGCTTAAAAAAAAAAAAAAAAAATTCAGTATAGTCATGTTTGGTAGAATTTATACCATCAGTACATGCCACCATTCTATCAACTGGGATCACTGATACGTGACATGTTTAAATTGCATTAACTGTGGCTAAGATGAATCTTTCCAAGAGTGCAAACTTGACAAAACATGGATATTACATTTTACAATAAAACAAAAACTTGCCCTATTTCACAAGATGTTAATGAATAACAATAACATCTCCAATTACAGTATGTATGAACAATTGTTTTTTAAATGACGGGGGTCCTTATCAAAAGTAAATATTAATAAGAATGACAATGTGTTCCAGATATAATACTTATTGCTATACAGCAGTGTTTCTCAAACTTTTTCAGGCCGCTGCCCCTCCTTGGCCCCCCAGAGCACATTCCCAGCAACCCCTACATTTTCCTGCATTAATCTAAAACAATAAAAAGAGTGGAAGATAAGAGTAACTGCCAATTCAACAGCAGCAATGAATTAACACAATAATGCGCTATTGGGTGTATGAGAAACTAGGACAAGCGACGTTACGGAGGAGCAGTGGGTGAGGCTTTGTTCAAGCTACGTTCTCCTGTTAAGCGCTCACGTCAGGGCCCTGTATAATCAAACAGCTTTTACATGTAATCGTTATATTCAGTAATATTGTTGAATTTAGCTTGACAAATCCTCAACCACTCCCTTACTATTGAATGTCCCCCCCGTTGCCCCATTTACCTTATTGCCCCCTAGGATCCTCCCAAAGCCCCGAACGGGGGGTACCACCCACTTTGGGAACCACTGCTATACAGTATAGGCAACTGCAGCTGTGGTTCAAAGATGTGTGCCCGAGAGACATTGAAAGCACTGGTCATGAAGCTGCTGATCGCCCCAAGAGTACATGCTTCCTGCAGTGCCACCTCAGATTGGGCAAAATGCTCTTACAAAGCTGAAGAGAAAAGAACATGTTGAAAGAAAAGCCAGGCAGCCGAGGTTTATCACATCAATGGTGATCCTCCTCATAGTTAGTTATCCTACTACTATAATTTATAGATGACATATTTTTCATGATTATCTTTGTCTCTACAGTAAACATTATGTCTTACTTTAGTAGTATCTTGTCTTACATTCCAATAATTCCTAAAGTAAAATGTGGTGTTTTTTTTTTTCCTTGGCAACCCCTCAATGTAAAATAAATTGCTACAGAGACCACTAAATTCAAGAGCATATAACTGCAGCGATGGATCATATGCTCCATAAGGAGCAAACAACAAATGAAAGGTAGAAATATGTGCTATCGTGCACCAATACACGTACGTTCGTTTTGTCTGACTTCATTCATGTTGAGATCTCTGTGGGTTTTAACTAAGCCTACAGTTATCACACACTTATATCACTCTCACATATGTATAAATACATGCATATTACCTAATAGTATTTGACAGCAATTTTGAGGTCATACATCTTACTTCTAAACAAGCACAAATCTTCAGCATGATGACCCATACTGTCAGATCTGACTCACAAGACATGCTTTTTTTTTACATTTCATAGCTTGAAAAACTGGTTTGCAATATAAGATCTGCTTCTTATTCCAGTATCTGTCTCATGCTACATGGTGTCTCATAAGCCTGGCATTGTAAGAAAGGAGCTTGAAGAGAGAAAAAAAAGGCAACACAAAAGCTTTTACTCACAGAACTTGCGCACACATTCACAGAACTCTCTCACACATTCACAGAACTTGCTCAAGTTGTCCATCATGTTTTCCAAATGCACACATCCAGACATGATACCCAGTCAGCAATTACATGGTGAATGATGTCATGAGTAATGGTGCAACATGCGTCAATATTGCGCTATGATGCCAGATTCACGGGACACCCTGTGCAAATATCCCCCCTCACACCACAAGGTCCGACTCACTCTTTATCATCTTGTGGTAATCTGTTTTAGTTATCTGAGCTGTACTACCACCATTCTGGCACCTCCCCATGTGTCTACCATTGTCACTATATACATCAGCACCACTGCTATTATTGTTATTGTCTCCACTACGTCCAATGCTATTTGCTCCATCCATATCAGAAAGAGAAACAAATCCAAGACTGTGAGTCATGAGACGGTCATCATACAAAGAGAGGCGGCCTTTCTTGAAAGACACTGGGGTTTTGATTCGTCTGCGGATTTTCTCACTGGAGTCAGATCGGTTCTTCAAAGTGGGATGTGTTTTACTGCCAGTATTGTCATTTGTTCTGCTGGCTGAGGCTGTACTATCTGTGCTGTCAAGAGAACTGGAACCACTACTGTCAGTGTGTGTTGTGCTGACATCACTAATAGTTTTGCCACTTCCTGTACTTTTCTTCACATGATTATTCTCATCACTAGACCCACTGCTCTTCATGGTGCTGACAGCTACATTTGTGGTCATATCTACAACTACAGTTGTTGGAATTGTGGCTGGCTTCCTACCTGCACATTTTGAGCTCTGAATGAGCACTGAGTTTTTATCTAATGTTACATTAGGTACAACTACAGTCAGAGGGCCTTTCTCATCATTTGTCTTTACACCGGAATTGGTTTGCAAAAAGCTTTGAGTGGTTTGAGGTAAAGATGAAGCTGATGGCAAAGAAGAAGATGATGCAGATCGCCCTCTACTTCGGTTATAATTGTGACCTTTGAGAGATAAGGACTGGGGTCGGCTTTTCAATGAGAAGGTAAAAGTTTTACTCATGTTCATTTCCTGCCAGATCGAATCTCTCCTGCCCTTCCTACCGCTGTCAGTGTCATCAGCGTTATCACAAAGTGCAGTCAGCTGATTCTGATGTCTCTCCAGATTAGTTACACTCTGTGACTGAGAAAGTCCCTGGCTGGATTTCTGAAGCACACCATGGGAAAATGCAGTGGTACCCTCTGTTATTTCATCTGTCTTACAGTGAGAAAATTTGGCACTGTCAACATTACTTTTGTGTGGAGATTTTATCCTTTGCAGTTTAGCTGACTTTTTAGCTGGCCTTTCAGAATATCCAGATGTGTCCTTTGAATGATTTATATTAGCTTCAACATGAATGCTATGCATGATGGAATTGCCTCCTTTGGTATCTGAATAATGATTATGAAGCCCAAGGCAAGTTGTAGAGGTCTGACTAGAATATGCACCTAGGGGGATATCTTGGGGACATTTTTTGACCATCACTTTTGGACTACATCCAACAACTGAGGACAAAGGCAGAGGTTTATTTACTGGACTGACTGTTTTGTTTTGAGGGGACTGTATCACAGTGCTGAGAATGCCAGGGTCACAAGCAGAAACAAGTGATGGTTCTGCAGGAATAAAATTTGACGTAGTACTGAGATAAGAGTTCCCGCTATTGCCAGATGGTAAAGAAGTCTGGCCCATGATGGGAATGCTTGGGTACTTGTTAGACATGTTCAAAGATGTCAAGTCAAGGTTAGAGTTTAAACTTCCATCCTTTGCAGAGCATTGATAGTTAGGTGTAACAGTGGTATCCTGAATGCCACCAACAACAGCAGTGGATGATAGCCCTGATGCTTTTAAATCTGTACTTGACAAGTCTGTGTTGCTTTCAAGACCATAAGCTTGATTTAAAATGACATGATGCATGGAACCATAGTCTGTGCCCAACCTTGCTGTCACAAGGTTTTGAAGAGTCACAGCATTCTCTTGGTTCAGGTTGCGGAGATAACTGGAGTCATTCACTACAGAATTAACTCCATTTTTTGGGAACAGTGAAGGTGAGGGCAGTTCTTCATGACTGGGATTGGCCAAAACCCCAAGACGCATTACATTGGTAGCTGAAAGCCTTCCTTGGGGACCCATGTTCGTATTTCCATTCTGATGGGATAGAAGGTTGTGAGCATTTGTGTCATTACATGCCCGAGTCACAAATGAACCATTAACAAGTTGAACTTCCATGGCAACAGTGCCAGAAGCGGCTGTGTTTATACTGGTCATATTCCTGTTGACTGGGCTGGCATCTAATCCACTATTTATGTACTGCCCAGGAACTCTGTTGGTATCTTCACTTCTCCCTGCCATTGACTCCACATCTAGACTGTTGACTGTAGTATCACAGTTCTGGCCCTTCTTGTTTTTTCCTCCAAATACCATATGAGAAAGCTTAACTCCAAAGTCTTTGGGTCTGATAAGTTTGCTCAACTTATGTTTCAGTGACTTGATCTCAAATTTCTCTGAAGCATGAAAGGAAGCAGTGTGTGTGTTGGGATTGGCATCTTCTCCCTGAAGGCGAAGGTATGAGCTTCTGTTTCCACTGATATTGGCTAGCTTAGGTCGAGTGAGGTAAGGAGCTACTGTTACGCCTGCCACATTTTCCCTGTGAACATGGTTCTGGAAGTAAGGAATAGGTGTGTTTCGTGGGCGAATGTGATGCTGACCAAGAGAGTCATTTTGCACAAGAGAAGAAGATTCTATGGCTTCTATCCCATCATAGCTATCCCCATTTCTGTTAGGAGGAGCACTCTGAGTACCCAAAGATCCTCTCCTATTGTTTCGGTCAGCCTCACTGTTAGTGATCTGACTTCCTGGCCCAACCAGCACATTGCCTGAAACAGTCAGTTCTTCATCACTGCACTTGTGTGTATTTCTTTCCACTGTTGGATTCCTGCCTTGATTTGGGTGCAGGATGACAGCTTTATTTTTAGCAATCATAACATTACTAGCTTTGATAGGAGGATGATCTGATGCATGGGTAACTAAGTTAGATGCATCAAATACTGTACCACCTTCCTCCAAGGAGGGTGTTGGGGGGAGCAGTGTATCCACAGTCGAACCTGACACACTCTGATCATGTAACCAGGATCTTACTCTGCCTTCCTCAGCATCAAAGCTACCACTGTTTCCAAGCTGACTAACATTGCTGATAAGTGGAGCTGTAACACCAGTGTTGACAGCATTTGCCGTTTCCTTATCTCCCCAGCTTCTTAAGCTGGTTGGTATTATTGGGGAGGTTATCTCTTCCCTCTGAATGAAATGTCCTGATTCTTCATTAATTTCATGATTCCTTTCGATATACGATGGTAAGTAGGTCACTCCATTTGAAACAACAGCACTGCCACTATGGATTACACAGTTTGGGCTGCTCTCTGGGAGATTCATTGTTGCATTCAGCGTGGGTGTAACTCCGCGATGCTTGGTTCCATGAGCCCACAGTGCAGCCATATCAGCAATGCGTTCTTGCACACACAGTGAAGTTAGCCGAGCCTCTGCATCTGTGTCCCAGCAGTCTTCTATAGTTTCTTTCAGAGACCTCACAGCCTGAGAACGAATGTTGAGAGTATTAACTCACAGCCTGAATGGGTATATATGACTTTAATAGAGAGAAAATTGCTGTGCACATTAAAGGGAGGAGCTACAGTGAAATGCTTTTTCATAAATAATTACAGGATTTCTACTAAAAAGCATAAGTTTAATTCAAAACACGTATACAGTATAATGCTATGCGTTGCATTTTAATTAAATAAGGCTTTGTTACTTGTTGAGTTATGAGAACAAAAGTTGAATTGGAAGCTCATCATTGTGTTTTTAAAAAACTTTTATCACATTAGACTTTTTTTGATAACGACTACGACTGATTTATGGAACTGAATGGACTGGACTACGACACTTGGAACACAAGAAGTATAAATGGGAAGGAAGAGGAGCTGGTGGAAGAGATGAGGAAAGCAAAACTAGAAATTCTGGCTATAACGGAAACAAAGAAAAAAGGACAAGGAGTCATGGATCTCAATGGCAACACGCTGCTCTACAGTGGTGTACCCATATCCGAAAGAGCTAAAGGGGGTGTGGGTTGCATTGTGGCCCAAAATCAAAAAGATAGTATCAAGGGATGGAACTTTGTCTCGGAGCGCATTATGGTTGTTAAACTAAAGAAGGAGAAACCATAGTCAACCTGGTCATAGTGTATGGGCCAAATGAGGATGAGAGAGCAGAGGTCAAGGAGGAATTCTTCGAGCTGCTTCAAAGGACAGTGGATGACTGCCTAGATGAAGTTATCATGCTCGGAGATTTTAATGCCAGAGTTTGAAATGACCATGCTAGATGGGGTGGAGTTATCGGAAGATATGGAGAAGATACTCTCAATGACAATGGAAAGCGACTCCTTAGATTCTGCAGTGAGCAGAATCTGATCATTACAAACACAAAGTTCCCCCATAAGCACATACATGCATACACTAGATGTGAACCAACAAAGAATGAGAAGTCAATGATCGACTATGCCATTGTTCGGAGAAGCTCATTCAAATATGTCCGAGATGCAAGAGTCTGGAGGGGGCCAGAGATTGGAAGTGATCACTACCTGCTAACAATCAAACGAACAACTGAAAGAGTTGCTCAGCCTAGGAACTGCTCAACATCACGCAAGAAACCAAGTAAACGAGCAGGAGAAATGAGCATTAGGACCTACAAGCTGAGAGAGCCAGAAATTAAGACCAGATATCAGGGGCTTATTGCTGCAGCGGTGAGCAACACAGAAGAACAACCTGATGACTTGGAAACCCTCTGGATTAAATTCAAGGATATCATAAAGACAGCTGCTGCAGAAGCATGTGGTGAAGTCCGACTTGGGAACCCGAGAAAGAGGACACCTTGGTGGACAGAGGAAGTCAAAGAGAAAATAAGAGAGAAGAAAATGGCATGGAAACAATACTTAGGAGCTAAAAACACAACAGGACAAATGGAAAAATATAGAGAATATGTGACACTCAGAACAGAAGTAAAGAACAAAGTGCTAGCAGCAAAACAGAAGTCCTGGGAAGAATTTGGAGAAAAGCTAGAAAAAGATGCACAAGAAAACCAGAAATTGTTCTATAAGACCCTAAAGAACATGAGGAAGGAAAAACAATGCCCTCTCAAATTTATAAAGGACAAGCAAGGCAAATTGCTTACTGCCCCGAAGGAAGTAATGGAAAGATGGAAAAAATATTTCTCAGAACTCCTTGATGGTGAGCAAGGTCAAACATCAGAAATGATAACCACTAGCACAGAAGAGGAAACCAATAGTGATGAAGATGACATAAAGATGGAAGAACTGAAGGCAGCACTGGAGAAAATCAAGATGGGCAAAGCAGCAGGGCATGATGGTATAACACCAGAAATGGTTAAGTACATGGGAGCATCAGGCGACCTGTTACTCTTAAGGGTCCTACAGGCAGCATGGTGCAACAAGACCATACCAAAGGATTGGGAGATCGCCATCATAACACCAATTTTCAAAAAGGGTGACAATCGACAGTGTGGAAACCATAGAGGCATATCCCTTCTCAGTGTCCCTGGAAAAATCTACTCTAGAATCCTAGAGCAGAGACTCCGACGCCTAGCTGAGCCACAATTGGATGAGGTCCAGTGCGGATTCCGAGCAAACCGAAGTACTCAAGACCTAATCTTCAAACTCAGACAGCTGAGTGAAAAGGCCCTTGAGTATAAGAGTGAGATCCATCTTTGTTTCATAGATCTGGAAAAGGCGTTTGACAGGGTCCCTTGGAGCAAACTTTGGGACTGTTTGGCAAGGAAGAATATTCCAGCACCTCTGATTCATGCTATACAGAGCTTCTACAAGTCTTGCAGAAATTATGTGAGGACAGCAAACCATAAGTCAGAAGAGTTCAGGACCACCACTGGTGTAAGACAAGGTGATATCCTATCACCTTACCTCTTCATACTCCTTATGGACGATGTCATCAAGGCATGTAAGGAGAGAACAAGAAAGTATTCAGTGGGGTACTGGAAGATGAGACAGGTCTATATTTCAGAGCTGGCATTTGCTGATGATGTTGCCCTGATTGCTAAATCAGAGGCACATCTCCAATCCAACCTGCAAGTCTGGAAGGAAGAGCTGGAGAAGAGAGGGATGGTCATAAACAGCTCTAAAACAAAATCCATGGTGATATCACGAGAAGAAAGAAGACATCAGATTAAGCTGGGAGAACAGGTCCTGGAGCAGGTCGACCACTTTAAATACCTCGGAGCTATTATAGACTGAAAGGGAGGCATCAAAGAAGAGTTGGCCACTCGAAAAGCAGCAGCTGGGAGACTTTTTTCAGGCCATAAATCGAGGATTCCTCAGCAAGAGAGAGGTTGGTAAGAAAACGAAGATGGCTGTATACCGCTCCACCTATGTCCCAGTCTTGACATATGGATGCGAGTCATGGGCAATGACTACAACCCATAAAAGCCAGATCCAAATCTCAGAAATGAGGTATCTGAGGAAGGTGGTTGAAGTAACAAGAAGAGACATGGTACGCAACCAGACGATACGTCAAGGCCTAAAATGCCACCCCCCTACAGACCCAAGTAGAACAGTCCCAACTAAGATGGTTTGGCCATGTCTGCAGAATGGGAGAAGATCGGCTACCACGACAAGCATGGGAAACAAAGAGCCAAGGATCCAGACCCCGAGGACGACCCAGAGTCCGCTGGGAGGACAACATTAGACAATCTTTGAAGGACCGAGGACTAGAATGGAACCAGGCCAGGAGGAAGACAGCCGATAGAATAGTCTGGCGCTCTCTCTTCCAAACCTCTACACCTCACGGTAGAAGGGGAACGACTAAGTAAGTAAGTAAGATTATAAATTATCAGAATATAGATTAATCCCAATTTTTATACATTATCAGAAAAACATACTAATCCCAATTTTCATATTTTTTACATTTTGATTTAAAATGCACTGTCACTCCTCTCTTTAAAGACTGCTCACAGTTGGCATGAGTGGTAGGCTTAAAAGAGAGAGAAAAAAATTATTCAGTTTATAATAAATTCTTTGGAGGCTGTAAGGAGGCAGCCTCTCCATCATACAAAAGTGACACCAGGCCAATCACCTGCTTGACCTTAACATTCAATGAAAAGAAACAAGAGAGAAATCCGAAATGATCCTAAAGGTGGCGAACTGGAAAGGATTACAGACTATGACTACAAAACATGGAATATAAGAGTTTTAATGGAAAATAAGAGCAGTTGGTGGAGAAAATGAGGAAAGCAAAATTAGAAATCCTAGCTCTGATGGAGACCAAGAGATAAAGGACAACGATTTATAGATCTCGATGGAAACATGCTGCTCTGTAACAGAGTTCCAATGATTGAAAGAGCTAAAGCGGTGTTGCTTGTACTGTGGCCAAAAAGCAAACTAATAACACCACAGGACAGAGCATCGTCCTCAGGGGTTTTATGGTGCTAAACCTAAAAGAAAGAGAAAACAAATTCAACCCTGTCATCATGTATGGGCCAAATGTGATGAGGGAGCAGGTATCAATTCTTCATGTTGCTTCAGAAGACAGTGGATAACTGCCTCGATGAAATTAACCTCCTAGGAGATTTCAATGACCATATTAGATGGGGCGAAGTGATTGGAAGATATGGTGAATGAGAATGGAAAGCAACTCCTAATATTCTTCACTGAGCAAAACCTTGTTATTACAAACACAAAGTTCCCCTACAATCCAGTACATGCATACACCAGTAATGAACCAATAAAGAATGAGAAATCAATTATGCCCTTGCAAGAACAAGCTCATTCAAGTATGTAAGGGATGTTAGATTCTGGAGAGGACCAGAAATCAGAAGTGACATTTACCTGATAGATTTAGACACACACTGAGGAGACCTGTTGATAGCATTATCCGGCAGTCCTTGTTCTGAAAACCTCAAAGTAAATGAAGCAGAGGTAGACTGAAGAACACATGGAGAAGAGAACTGGAGATAAATAACTTGGAGAAAAACTAGAACAAAAAAATGCTCAAGAAAACCAGAAGCTGTCCTACAAGTATTTAAAGAATATGAGGAAGGAAAAAAAACAGTGCCCTGTGAAATTTATAAAAGACAAACAAGGCACTTTGCTTACTCCCTGAAGGAAGTAATGGAAAGAATATTTCTCAGAGTTCCTTGGTGGTGAGCAGCGTCAAGACTCAGAAATGAAAACCACTATCACAGAGGAGGAAACCAATGGTGGTGAAGACGACATCAAGATGGAATAACTGAAGTTATAGCACTGGAGAAAATCAAGGTGGGCAAAGCAGTGGAACATGATGGTATAACACCAGATTGTTAAGTACACGGGAATGGCTGTCAGGTTATTACTCCTGAGGGTGCTCCAGGCAGCCTGGCACCACAAGACCATACCAAAGGATTTGGAGATTGCCATCATAAGATCCATATTCAAAACAAATGATAACTGGCAATGTAGAAACCATAAAGACATACTTCTTGTTAGCATCCCTGTCGGGCATGATGGTAAAGTTTAATTCATAGAATCCTGCGAGCATCTTAAGGTTTTAGGATGTCTGGTACGACCAAGCCACCAAAAGGAGATTGAAATTTTCAAAAAGGGGACAATTGACAGTGTGCAAACCAAAGTATCCCTTCTCAAGACCTTAAAATCTCTACACTCAGTCCTAGAGGTACTCCGACGCCGAGCTGAGCCACAAATGAGGTCCAGTGCTTGAGCAAACCGAAGTACTCAAGACCTAATCTTCACACTCAGACAGCTGGAGAAGGCCCATTTAACAAGGCATCCCTGGAGCAAGTCTTTGAAAAACTGACAGGGTCCCCCAGGAGCAAACATTGGAACTGTTGGGTCAGGAAGAACATTCCAGCACTTCTGATCAATGCCGTACAGAACTTCTACAAGACTTGAACAAATTATGTAAGGACATCAAACCAAAAGTCAGAAGTTCATAACTTCCACTGATATAAGACAGGGTGGTATTCTGTCACCATATCTTTGCATACTTCTCATGGATAATGTCATCAAAGCATGTAAGGAAAGAGTTAAAAGTAAAAAATATTCAGTGGGGTACTGGAAGATAGACCATATGTATTTCACAGCTGACATGTGTCAATGATATGACCCTGACTGCTAATTCAAAGACACAGCTTCAATCTAACCTACAAAGTCTGGAAGGAGAAGAGAGGGATGGCCATTAGCAGTTTCAAAATAGGAAGAAGCCAGTCCGGTACAGGAAATACTAGTTGTCTAACATTTGTGGTTTTACTACCTGAGGGGAGCTAGAAAAATGACCGAAAGAGAGGCATTAAAGAAAATGTAGACTCAGAAGGGAAGCAGAGCTTTCGAGTGCAACAGTGACATCTGCTGCTCATCAAACTGACTAATAATTATTTCAACATCACAGTTCTGGCAAGTTGTGGTGCAGCTCATATTCTGTTGCTGAATAACAAAAAGATAGTTTGAGGGACAGACCTTCATCCACAATTTTAATGCAAAACAACCACTATGATACTCAGAGTTCCTACAACTTCAGCCATTTGTGTTCTTGATTTTTGCTACATCCACACTATTGTGTAATACTGCATACCAACTTCTCTCTTTGATATATTTGTCTGTCAATCAAATCAGTACCCTTTAGCTCCCCAAGGAGCATAGGCCTTCAACAAACACATGCCAAGATCTCCTGCTACATGCCATCAGCTCAAGTTTTTTCCATGCCTTCCTCATCATTTTTATCTCCAGTTCTCTGTGTGTTATTTGGTTTGCCTCTGCTTCTCTTACCATTGGGATTCCAGAACAAGGACTGCCTTGTAATGCTATCCTCAGAGTGTGTCCTATCGATCTCCAGCATCTTCTTCTCATCTCTTGTTCCACTGACACTTGTCTGGGTCTTGTCTTCAGTTCCACATTAGTGACCTTGTCATACCATTTCAATCCTTCTAGTCTATGCAAACGTCCAGTTATGAAAGTCTGTAGCTTTTTGGTTGTTGTTTTTGTTGTTCTCCATGTTTGAGAGCCATACAATATGACAGAAGTGACATTCGCCTATGTGCACCTAAAATAATTTTGAGTATCACTGGCAGGACAATTATCACACTGTGAGAAACACTGGTGCAGAATGTCAATAAATGTTAAACAATGCCGAGATACACACCGGATTAGCATCTTTCCATACTTCTGGAAACCTAGGACGGGTTTTATATTTGACTACTAGAACTTGGATCTCCTCAAAACTTGGATGTGTTCCCGCCTCAGCTTGGAATGGTAACTGGTACTCAGGCACCGGAGCACCTAAAAGGACATAAAGAATCAGTGCCGGTAACTTTACAATGATTGTAATTTGGCTACCTTGTCAAAGTCTTCTCATTCATTGACCATTTCAAAAACATGCTTTAGCAAATACAGACCATGCACAGGATCATTAACAAACTGGTAGGCTAAGGGTATTATACAAAAAAAGTAGTTGGAGAAGCATATTTGGAAGAAACAAATTAATAGGACAAAAATATAAAGTAACGAACTTGTTTTCATTTCTTTTGAATTTATGAAGAAAAATATCCCCTTCAACCTCTGATGAATTATAACAAGGATATACAAAGTCCACAATTGTAGATAACCAACATATTCAATTGCTGTTATTTGCTTTTGGCAGTATCCCTCTTGTTCAATTATTATAAATTGGGCAAATGAAAATTTCAAATTTGTGGATGCGTGTGTGCATTTTTTTCTCTTTGTCCTAAACACGTAGATTCTTCATAGCATGATGGGGATGGGGGGGGGGGGGGGGGGGGGGGGGGGGGGGGGGGGGGGGGGGGGGGGAGAAGAAGAGGAGATGTATGAAAACTAGGGATATTTGGGTTCATATTTAACTTAACTCTTTATCTAGCATTAATAATATGTATTACTAGAACCTCACCAGAGTGTTACATTCCCACCACATCCCCACTAACCATTATATATTAATTTTTGTTCTTGTTAACTCTTTTTCCTTAATTATTAACCATCCTACGTCAGAATTAGAATTTAGAAGAAGACACTTTGATGCATAGGACACATGTTGAGGAAACATGTGGATAGCATTACAATCCAGTCCTTGTTCTGGAATGCCCAGAGTAAGAGAGGCAGAGGTAGACTAAGAAACACATGGAGTTAGAAAGCTGTGGACAGAAGTGAAAATGATGAGGAAAATGTGGAAAGAGCTTGAGCTAACGGCACGTGACAGGAGAACTTGGCATGTATTTCTTGAAGACTTATGCTCCTTGGGGAGCTAAAGGGTGCTGATGATTGATGATATGCCAGAGTTACTTTTTGAAGAATAGCGAAGTATACCATAATTTAATGTAAATTGTGTGTGAATCTTTTCAGTGAACATGCACATATTTCAAACCAAACTGTAGGGACTTGGACAAAGAGTCATAAAATGCAATGTCTTTGTTAGTATTAGCACATTTAAGTACATTTGGTACACATAAAAATATGTTTCATGTAATTTGAAAAACCCTATAAGATTAACAGTATATACCTAGGATACTTTATTGCTGCAGACAATAAAACTTTCTTTTTAGTTTTAACTGATTCTGTACGCAAGATCTTTTAAAAGACGCAATGGCCGACCGCTGTGTCCGCAAGATCTTTTAAAAGACGCTGATTTATTTCGTTGTTTCTTTCTATTCTGATATTTTATACTGCCCGGAATTTATCTCGAACGGAAGTAAACACAAAACTGGGCAAATTTCAACAAGCTTCAACGTCTTTTATTTGCGTTTGAAGGGATTTTTTCACATTTATCTTCATCTTTAATCGTGTTTTGTCGTATCGCCATAATGGCCGAAAACACACAGGATATGTTACTAATATGTGAACAGTGAACAAACTGTGTGATCAACCATAACTTTCTTACTTTTTCTGTGTTTCTAAATGGATTACCTGCACAAAGAGAGCAGTGAAACTGTATTGTGATAACAATTTATGTTACAAGCCTTACATAAGTCGAAGATGTTTGTTCAAAATTTCAAGTTATCTTTTTTTCCGTGTACATGTTATCTGTTATAACATAAACATAACATAAAATTAGCTAGAAAGGCATATGGATTTTTTTATAACTGAATCTTTTTAGTCTTAAAATATCAAGGTAACCCATTTACAGAGTAATACAACACTGAATTTGGCCACATTTTGTAAAGTTAGTGAATTCACACACCATTTTTGCTATGGTCACTTATAAAAAAAATAAAATATATGCAATATTGCATGAAAAAATTTTCAAACAAATATACGAGAATAATATCGCATACAAATTTTGTACACTTCTTTCAGGTTTTAACAATATCTATACTTGATCTTTCACCTGTGACTAGTCACTAGATGTAACTGTAGGTCTAGTTTTGTTGCTTATTGATAGGCCAGTTTAGGGTCATGCCCACTCGTCACCCTTCAGCTCATCAAGGAGCATAGACCTTCAACAAACTTGTGCCAAGTCTTCCTGTTCTGTGCCATCAGCTCAAGGTCTTTCCATTTTTCTTCATCCCTTTAATGTATATCTCCAGTTCTCTTCTCCGTGTGTTCTTTGGTCTCCTTGTACGTCTCTTACCCTGGAGATTCCAGAACAAAGACTGCCTTGTAATGCTATCAACAGGTTTCCTCAATGTATGTCCAACCCATCACCAGCATCTTTTTCTCATATCTTGTTCTGTCAGCACTTATCTGGTTCTTGTCATCAGTTCCAGGATGACCCAGAGTTTGCTGGAAGGACAACTTCAGACAATCTCTGAAGGACCAAGGACTAGACTGGAACTAGGCCAGGAGGAAGACAGCTGATAGGTTAGTATGGTGCTCTCTATGGTAAACCTCTACACCCCCAAGGTAGAAGTGGAATGACTAAGTAAGTAAGTTCCAGATTAGTGATCTTGTCATATCACTTTGATTCTTCTATTCTAAGCAAACATGATCACAGAGGGTCTATAACACCTGGTGACAGTAGAGAAGGTCAAAATGACAGGTACAATCTCAGCTGGCACCACAAGATTAATTCATTTCCACTTCTTGCTCCTAATGGAGCATGGAGCTACCACTACAGCTGGCTCCCTTGCAAGAAGCCAACACCAAACCATTCATGTGCTCTTACAGCAGTGACTTCTGTAGCAATTCATCCTATATATGAAATCCCAGTTTTTTTTTCTGTCAGTGCGTATCACTAAGGGATGCAACTTTGGTTGAAAGTTAGACATCAACTGTATTGTTTCCCTTATATGAACTCTCCCAAAAACAGTAACACTTACCAAAGAAGAATGCGCAAATGACGGTGTGCACACAAATATATTTATAGAATGTGTGATCCCGTATATGCACACTGGGATCCTCGCTGCTGCTACGTAGTTCGTGTGCTGTGGTGATGCAAAGTGGTGTTTTAAATACTTTTGAATAAGTAAAATTGCCATTAGGCATTGGTGCTTTTGAATGTAATTCCCGTCTTATGATGGGCTTTTACACTAATTTTACATAATGAAGCTGCCATCCCCATTCACAACCTTATATCAGACGCTTCATACTGAGGAAGTAGTAGTCCCATTCTTTCTGTGGCTCCTTACAGGAACTACACGGGGGCCATGACAAGATGGCTGGGAAATAAAAAGTAGGCATATGATCCCCAGTTGAGGTGGGATTTTTTAGACCGCAAACGGCTCCGGGGTCAACCCAGCCTCGTGAATTGGGTACCAGAGCAACTCTGGGAAGGTTAAGGTGGCCGGCGTGATGCTGACCACATCATCCCTAGTGTGCCGATGGTCAAGAAAATATGGGCCTAACACAGTATTCCCAATATGCCTCAATAGGCGTGTAACAGGATCCTTTCTCCCCTTTATGACATAACGGGATGCTAAAAAAACGTGCTGAGACTTTACTGCCAACAACAAGAGACATGGCGACAGAATAAAGAATATTATATAGCTGAAAGGACAGACACGGTATGTAACAAACTTGTAAAAAAAAAAAACTCACACTATGAAATAAAACTGATTTTAGAGTAGCAACTCACTGCAGAAGTTCACAACAAGACACCACCCATCCTCACCTTGATACAGGTCTATGCACCGAGAAGCTATTTCCCAGATGACAAGACCAAGTGCATATACATCAATCTGCTTGAGAGAGGCTTCACAATCACGCAGATTCACGGCTCCATCAAACACCTCGGGTGCCATATAACGTAATGTGCCAACCTGTGATAAAAACATAAATTGCATGGTTGCTTTTTTTTTTAGCAGTAAAAAAAAAAAGGAAACTAGTTTAAATGTAAACACACATCAGAACAACAGAAGCAAACATAGAGGAAAACTTGACTTGTCAGCAGTAAATTACGTACATAAATTGGTATGTTGCATTCATGTTTATTATTCAAATACCAACAGTCAGTGTTTGTAACCACTAGAAAAACTCTTTTTTTTTTAAATGAAACATCCATCCTACCTCTTCTGTAAGACAAACACTTACATTTTCCCAAAGAAAGCTTTTTTTGACTGACATGATGAACAGCTGATATGCTAAGGGAAACTCTAGATCCCATATGTCTAGGCAGCTGGAACTCTGGCAGGAAGCCTGCATAAAGCATTCACTAACAATGGTGGTTTTTGTATCAATCTGTTTTACATGCGAGCCCCATACATAACCACATATTAGTAGTCACCTAGGAATGTTAGGTTCAGCAGACCATACATACACACAAATATATTATACACTCACATCAGCTAGTGATGCTTGCTCAGCATTTTCTGCTATTCCATTCTTGATAATCTTTGAACCAATCATACCCACAGAAAAACCAAGGTCAGCTATAAGGCAGGTGAGGTCAGGGTTCACCAGTATATTTCGAGTGTTCAAATCCCGATGTGCAATGGCTGGTTTGAATAGGTCTGATGTTTGGATAAAATTATGCATAATAATTACAACCACAGATAATAACAACCATTAGAAAAAAAAAAAGGAAGTTGCAAAAGCAAAAAAAAGGAACACTGAAAAATGTGATAAAAATAATAACATCACTTAGAAAAATATTACTGATTATGTTTCACTACTTGCACATACCCTAGACATGTGGCACAGCTAATATCCATCCATCAATCAATACTCTTTTAGCTCCCTAAGAAGCATAGGTCTTCACTAAACCAAGTCCTCCTGTCACGTGCCATCAGCTCAAGTTCTTTCCACATCTTCCTCATCATTTTCACTTTTGTCTCCTGTTCTCTTCTTCGTATCTTTTTTGGTCTACCTTTGCCTCCTTTACCCTGGGGATTTCAGAACACAGACTGTCTTTAAATGCAATCAATAAGCTTCCTTAGTGTGTGTTCTATTCATCGCCAGTATCTTCTTCTCATCTCCAAATGTATGTCCTAATCATAACTCATCAGAAGTTGAATAGGATAGTTTATCTTCATAAATAACAAACAATAAACCTCTCACTTTCATGGTGCTAAGACGTTTCAGTTCTAACAGATGGACTGACTCAACACAAAGCTTTATTTGTTCACTTGCTAAGCAAGTTCTTTATTAGTTTTACAGAGAATTTTCTTCTTCTTCTTCTTCGTTCGCTCTCCGACTTCCACATTAATGACTAACAAAAGTAGTCAGCTCAAGGTTCCTGACATCTCCAAACAGTTTTTCGAGCAGAGAAGTGGGTTGTTGCCCTATGTCACTCCGTTCACTGCTACAAGTTGGGTAGGCTTTGCAGCAGATGTTCTGCTGTCATGATGCTGGTGGCCACAGCAGCAGAGATCTGTTGGGCCAATCCTGTACTTGTGATATAGATGGTACCTCAGCCTATTGTGACCAGTGTGTAAACGGAAAATGATGACCTGGTGTCGCCTAGATAGCTGGTGATAGGCATCATCTTTTATGTGACCTGAGTGTTCTCTGTCCCATTTGGCAGTGAATATGGCTTTTATAATTGTTTTAACCATTTCATAAGTTGTCTCTATATCATTTTGTTCCGGCGGCCCCCTTTCTTTAGCAAGTTTATCTGCCTCTTCATTGCCTGGAATGTTGCAATGGGCTGGTATCTACTGACCTGTGCACTTGTTGAAGCACTTGGCCAGGCTTTCAACTGAGTTCAGATCTTTCAATCCTGTAGCATGGTGACTCCTCAGGGCTGTTTTTACTGAGAAAGCATCAGTAAAGATCACTATCTGTTTTTCTGTATGTACTTTGTACTCAATACAAGTTTCTGCTGCCTGTTTCAGGGCTTCTGCTTCAGCATTGAAGTTATTGCAGTATTGTGGCAATTGCCACAGAGTGAATTTTGTTCATTAACTTAATGAGGATACCAGCTCCCCCATTTTCAATTGCATTTTTTGCTGAACCATCAGTATATGCATGTTTCCAGAGCTTTGCTGGAAGTTTCTGGTCAATATACTTGGTTGCTATACCCTTTCTTTGTGTTTCTGTCTGAATTCCTTTACTTTCAATGCCTGGAACATTCGAATTTTAGATCAGGAAAACATCTTTTTCCACAGCGTGACAATTGTGCCTGGTGTTATTTTCTCTGCGATTGAGTTTGCTAGCATGGTATCTTTGTCAATTTTTTCTTTTGCCTGAGCAACAAAATTAGTTTGCTTGAGCCTGACTCTTCCTAGCCTGTTTATTCTCTGGCACATGAGGTGTCCTTCGAGTCTCTTACATTTTTCAGCTTGTAAGATTTTGTAGTCTCGTTTGTGCTCCACTGACTGTAGCCCTGTAATGTTTTCTAAATGGTTGATTTTCATGGAATTTATGGAAATAGAAATAGTCTCAAGCTGACCACTGCTTTCTTTCAACATATTTAAGTTGACGTCTGAGAGTGTACGAAGAAGAAGCTTCCTTGAGCGCTTGAGACCAAAAAAATAAGAAAAACAAAACAAAACTGATTACACATTATTAGAATACTTCTGTATGTGACATTTTTACTGTTTTGTTTTTTTTTTTAATGAAAGCATGTACACATTATGCACACAGAAATATGCATATATTTACCTACATTTTCATACATAGCAGTAAAAGGCATTTATGTACTCGAATATCACAACAGTGTATTTGCTAACAATCATTATTAACAAACATACGCTAGGTTGGACATTTTAGTTTTGACAACCAACTCTTTGGCACTAGAAGTTTTTTTTTTAAAAAGGGGGTTGGAGGGAATAATGTTTATATGCTTTTTTCCCACCATAATTACTGTAAAGCGCAACTCAACAGACTCACCTCCCTTCTGAATATCTGCATGCAAGTGTGCTAACCCCCTGGATATTCCTTGACACATATGGCACAGCGTATACCAGTCGACTGTGTTGTGTTTCAGATAACTTGTCAGGGAGCCAAGAGGAATGTACTCTGTCACAATAATATACTGCAGAAGACTGGTTTCTTGATCCTCCTGCTCTTTTGCCCCCAAAAACTTGACCATGTTCTCATGATCCATAAATGGTTGGGTAAAAGCATTCCGCTCATTGTAATAATACTGGAATAAAATGAGAACAAAAATTAAGAACGATATTAATAAATAGTAACATTAAATCATTCTACCCTGAGCAATGAGATCGAGGTCGTACCCCCGAGCCCACAGTGATTTATTAGACGCAGGAATTAAAGTGATATTTTTCAAGAGCACTTTTGCAAGTCACACGGTAAGTCTGTTTTGGGGTATTAATAAGAAAAGTGAAGAAAAATTGAAGAAAAAAAGTGAAGAAGAAAAGTGAAGAGAAAAGTAAAGAAAAAAAGTGAAGGAAAAAGTGAAGGAAAAAGTGAAGAAAAAAGTGAAGAAAAAAGTAAAGAAAAAAAGCACAAAGCATTCACGTACTCTTACAGTGGTGGCATCTGTAACAATTTGTTGTACCTGTAAGAAGTCGCAGCACCATGCATAAATACATATAAGATGCCTCTTACTCTATACCTGGGGCAGCAGTGGTCCAAATCTATTTTGATTGCTCAGAGACCCCAGGCAACCATCTGGGCTAGTGTTTACATGCTGTCCCTAAAACAGCCTATTAATGTCTGGCCTGGCAAGAGGTACAACAGAACAGCAACTCATGTTTTTTTTTCCTAACAAAATGTTTTTGTCAGGCCCGACAAGATGCAGAATGGGAGAGATGTCATTTTTCCCTCAAACAGCATGTTGTTGGCTGGCCTGACAAGATGCATAATGGCAGAGATATCATTTTCCCCTAAAACAGAATGTTGTTGTCTGGCCCGACAAGATGCAGAATGGGAGAGATGTCATTTTTCCCTAAAACAGAATGTTGTTGCCTGGCCTGACAAGATGCAGAATGGGAGAGATGTCATTTTTCCCTAAAACAGCATGTTGTTGTCTGGCCCAACAAGATGCAGAATGGGAGAGATGTCATTTTTCCCTAAAACAGCATGTTATTGTCTGGCCTGACAAGAAGCAGAAAAGTAAAGTTTTCATGCTTTTCTTTAACACAGCATTTTTTTTGTCAGGCCTGATGGAATGGGTCCCTGGGTTAGCTACTTTGCTAGGCCCCTAAATTTGAAAATAATAATTTAACCTGACCTGTCACCCAGACCTTTTCAAATAATAATGGTCCTTGGAGCTGAATCTGCTCTAACTCTCCCCTCTTTCAACCATTACAACCAATTGGCATAGTATTTGTTGAGCAAATAACTTTTTACCTGATAAAATTAGCCAAAAGATATTTGGGAAAAACAACAAGCAGCTATAACAATGAGTGTTAGCTTCCTTTGTGCATTGGCCTCTTACAGGACATCCTCATCTCTCTTTCTAACTGTCCATGATTATTTTTTGTTACATTCTACTATATTTATAGTTCTAGTTCTTTTCTTACTTGTTAACTAATTGTCCATGACTCACTTCTATATATCAAGACTGGTTCAACAAAAACATTGAAGAACTCTCTTGCTTACTTGCATTGACTAAAAAGCACCAACATTCTACTCTAGCAATAATCAACATTCTGAAGCCAGCCTGGGACAACTAAGATACGTTCAGCTGACTGATGGTGCCTGAGATTTAAAATTAAGTGAATAAAATAAAAGAAGAAAGGACTGGGTTTGTGGAGATGTTGGAAAGACAATACAGAAAGGGATGTAAAAGAACTTAATGAGAATTGACCAATAACAGTGAAATGGACAGAAAACTGTGCGACTCAAGAAGTTCACACATCCTGACCTTCCATCAAGTACCATTTGATAAGTTCCAAAAAGAGCCCCAAAGTCCCACCTACACATACTCACGCATGCATGCACATAAGAAAAATGGGGGGGAGAAGATCCCACAGTACATGGAAAAGATCCACAGTGGCATAGGATATTAGCAGGAACAAGCAACAATAGCTGATTGAGAACTGTATCAGATGGAAGATCCATAACCCACCTGATATAAGAGAATTTTAAAGTTATCACTGTCTAACCCTAAACTAAGACATGTAAACTCTTAAATAAGGGAAAATGAATCGCTTTACATCCCTACCTGTCTATGGTGGGGCTGATACATTTTCACCGCAACCTCCTTGTCCCCCAGCTTCCCTCTCCGAACTTCGCTGTAGCGTCCTCTAACAATCACATCCTCTATCTAGATATATAAAAAATATGAACTAACAAAAACACAGACAACTGATAAGTCAGTGAAACAGACAACACTGATGGAGAAAGGAAACATAAGACAACTGACAAATATAACTTAATCAAGAAATACATGAAATTAAGGATTAAAAAAAACACCCTGAGACAATAATGGTTGTTTAGTTTAGATATTCCATTCATCTTGTCAATAAGTGATATAGGTAAATGCAGTTCCCACTCTTCTGCAAGATGTGTGGCTATGGCAAGCACCAGGCTATGTTTCTTTAGTCTCAACATTATCTTCCTGGGCACCCTCAAGATTTTCTGCTTTAAACGATTTGAGATGTGAACTAACTGAGATGCATTTGAACAGATGAACAAACCATTCTTTATTCTAACAACATTTTTTAGCGAGAATGAGAGTACAATGAATGACAGATGGATTTTGGGACGAAAAAAGGACGTCTGTAAGCAACAATAACAAAAAAAATTAATAACAATATAAAATGCTGAAAAGATTGCTCAACAGATACATCAGACGAGCTGAAAAATGACAACTGGCTACCGTCACTTCCTTCTTCTTCTTCTTCCTCGTTCGCCCTGAAAAGGACGGTGGTTGCGTTGTGTCTGTTTACGCCTAAGCTGTGATATCTGCACCTTTCGGTAGACACATCCGACTTCAGCACGGCATTTTTTAGGGACCAGGTTTGCCTTCCCATTGCGATCCGCACTCGCTCAGCCAGACTGCACTGCTGTAGGCTGTTTCCAGGACCACCACGTGGAGGTCGAGTGCGGTCTTGACCAGCTCTGGTTCGCTGGTCCTGATGCAAGCAGTACAGCTATGGGTCGCTGACTGCATTCACTATTGCTGCATCTTGGGGTCCCCCCGTCACTTCCCACTTCTATACTTGCCACTTTGTGAATTTGAATCTCACCTCAGGTAATTTTTTACATTATTTCATTGTTTTGACACTGCATATTCTTGTTTGCATTTTTGTTTGTTAGATTGCTTGCTTTAATATTTCCTTCTGGTTGGTTCTGTATTTTCACTTCCTTATTTAGTGTTAATTTTTTTCCTTGTGTTATCAGTTTCTTCTTTCTTGTTTCTTTTTCATCTTTATGCGTTGCTCATCTTTTTTTTTTTTTTTCAACATGTATGCAATGTCCTTCATTTTCTTCTTTTAACCTGCCTATATTTCTTGTCTCTGTCTCCTGTTTGGGGCTGTGGCTATTTTTATTACTACTTACTTACTAAGTTGTTCCTCTTCTACCCTGGGGTGTAGAGGTTTGCCAGAGAGAGAGCGCCGTACTATCCTATCAGCTGTCTCCCTCCTGGCCTGGTGCCAATCTAGTCTTTGGTCTTCAGAGATTGTCTAATGTTGTACTTCCAGATTTGGGTCGTCCTGGAGGTCTGGATCCCTGGCTATAAGTTTTCCATATTTGTCGTGGTAGCTGATCTTCTCCCATTCTGTTCCTATTTTTATTATTAGAATTTGTTTTTTTAAATGACAAAGACATGTAAAACAACTTGCAGGCTGGAAGACTAAGAAACCAATAACGGGTATACTATTATGATACAACAATGACTCCTTTACTGCAGCCTGCATACCTTCAGCTCATCAAAAGATGTTCCTGGATCCATATCAAAAACTGTTGAATAAGGTTCATTTTTTAAACTGCAGCTTTCATAAATCTGGCATGTGTCAAACCCTTCAGAGCTGACAACCACCGCAATACATGAATTACAGTTACAAACACTCATACCTTCAGATCATCTACGTTAAATTCTGGAAGTAGGGGTTCTGGTGTCTCCACTCTGGCCACAGAGGACGACTGGGGGCTAGCTGGCTTAGGGGTAAGGCAGAGACGATAGGCCAGGTACAGGAACACGATGACCAGAGAAACTGATGCCACAGACACCAAGGCAATGACAATAGTCTTCTTCTTGTAGCTATGATCATGAAGAGGACCTCAAACAAAAAAGTGGTTCGGAGTTTTAATAAGAATATTTTATATTTTCTGCAAAATAAGACAGTAATTTTAGCTTGTTTGTTTGTTTGAAAGTTCCTAATACAAATATTAAAAAAAAATATATTGTTAGATTTTGAAAAAGAATACAAAGAGTCTTGATTAAAATATTTAACTATCACGTTAAAAAATAAACAGTAATATGTGGAATAAGAAATTTAGGAATGTACACAGGAAGCATGGCCATCTGGGCTGGGCCTCTCATTGAGGGAGGGCCTCAGCATTTAGCCTTTAGATGCTACCTTCTTTAGGTATATAAACATATATATATATATATATATATATATGATACTGTACTGTAATTTATTTTTTCAAAAGGCCCCATGTCTCTTCTCCTTGCATTATTTACAATATTTCTGGGAGGGATTACTTGTAATCCACCCCATGTTTCTTCTCCTTCTATTACTATGGTGGAGTTTTATGTATCTGCACTATGGTTCTTCTCTATGAATAGTAGTGGAGTTTAGTCTTGTTTTGTAGGGAATTTATTGCAGTTGTTTTCTATAGGGATGATGATAAGGTTATAAGTTTTGTATTGCACCAGGTTTCTTCTCTGTAAAGCGATTGAACGCAAATAGACGTATTTTCGGGACTTAAATAATTGCGGTCACTTTTGTTTTATTAAGCAGTAGAGGGCTGAGCATTATTTCCCGACGGTTAGATCATTCGATACTCCAGTACATTCTTTGTTTAAATGGGGGATGGGGGTAGTGACCTTTACTTCTTCTTCTTCTTCTTCTTCGATCCTTAACCACCGACCGTCAAAGCAGTCAGTGGCCATCACGCCTAGTGGCGTCTTGTAGGGCAACAACAAATTGATTCCACTTTGCACGGTCGGTGGCCATCCTTCGTACAGTGCCCCAGCTCTGGTTCATTCTTTGCATCTCAGCCTCCACAGTCCTCCGCCAAGTTGTTTTTGGTCGGCCTCTCTTTCGCTTTCCTTCAGGGGTCCAAAACATAGCTGTTCTTGTGATGGCATCGGGGTCTAGTGACCTTTACCCATGTACGTAATACTGGCGAGCAGTAACAGTATGAGTCAGAGTTGTTTACAATTTGGATCCGATGAAATATTGCCAGCCGCGTAACCATAGTCAATTTTCAACTGCTCATAAAGTGGGAAATTCGAATTGGGTAAGCCATTTAGTTATTAGCGTGGTACTTTTATTTGATTTTAATAGTGTCCTAGCCAATCAGTAAGTTTTCTTGGGAAGTTAATTTTAAAGCTAAAACGTTCAATTATGTTCTTAGAGAGAGTATTGAATGTAAGAGGTCCATATAATTCTTTCTAGAAGGAATAGCAGTATCTAGGAAGGACTAAGAGTTGAGATATTTAGGGCGTGCTTTGGATTATTTCAAAGTAGGTCTGTGGAGAAACCCGCATCTCTGATTTATGTAAATTTATAGAATATTCGGGAGCGCGTGTATTGTATTTCATTGAGAGATAAATTCTGATGTTACACCTATATACACGGGAGTGGAGTTGTGAAATTGTAAGCACGTGGGTGCTGTTATTTAATGAATATTAATTCGGGACGATATTCAGAGGGATGAGGAGGAGCGATGTAACTTTGTGAGAATGCGGGAGCACGTGTTTGTAACTACGGGGATTTAACTGATAACCTGGTCTTGGGTATAACTTTTGGCAGGATGTATATGCTAGCGTAAAATGGTATACGTTATTTATTGTGCATTGCTGTACTGTGTAATCAGAAGACGAGAGACGAAATTTTATTTCTGTTAAGGGAATAATTGTTTATTATATTTTGGGATGTGATTAATTTTACGGAACGGGAATTTAATTATTCCTAGAGAGGTCTAATTTTATTTTGGTGTTGATCATTTTAGTAGAAGTAGCCCAAAGTATTTTTGGACAGGTAGGTTCTCAGTGAAAAAATTGTTGTGACTCGTGGCTAGTCATGCAGAACCATAGGGTTGATTACCAGGGAGGATATTACCTGGGTGATGTTTACTTTGGAATCGGGTAAAGAAAAGAGAAAGGATGTGTGTGTGGGAGCTGATTTTTGGGGGCATAAATATTATGTAGTTGCTGGAGAGGGAATAGACAGGGGATTAGGAAGTAAGGGAGATAGATGTTAAAGACGTGTTGTGTTAAGTTGATGTGTGGTATAATTTTTGTATTATTTGTCCCACAGCAAAATGGTTTCACGGCACGCAATTACGGGTGTCATTTTTGACCTTGCAGCTTGCCAAGAAAGATCGTTCTTCTCAGGAGTAGAAGAGACGAGGCAACGCAAGAGGCGAAAGAGAACTGGTGACGCGGTAGTACCGGCGCCAAACCAGTGGGCATCAGAAGGAACGAAACAGTTCTCTTTGCAGTGAAGTCCCCATGCTTCAGCGGGAACGTGTTCATCGTTTAAATCACGAGTTCTAAGCTCGATATACCAACTCCAAAGGAGGCACAACGCCTGGAGGTTGGGTTCGTGTAAATTCGGCCACAATAACGCCGACGGCCCTAAACCCAGAGAGGGGTAACCAGCAGGAGAATCCAGTTTTGCCAGTAATGAAACAGCTACATTTTCAAGTCCAGTATCCAGTCTTTAAAACCCTAGCCGTCAGCTACAGAATTTGTGGAGGGTAACAGGGTTAAAATACCCCCTACAGATGTTAGAGCAGAAAGATAGAACTGATAACGAGTTTTGTTAAAGATCATAGCAGAGGACAGCTGCTGAAGTTTTAGTGAGGAAGTTAGTTGTGGAGTAGTTTTCGGGAGTTTCAGAATAGGCTGTGTAGAAACGAAGTCTTTGCAGAGATTGTGTAGACAGTTCGTAGGTTTTTCCAGCTGACAGTGAAATTAGAATTATAATTTAGAATAGCTAGTTCGGAGTGGAGGCTCGAAATCCGAGACCCCACCATGTTTAGTGTGGTTTTGTTTAATCTAAACTTCTTTCCCCCATACAGGTGGCAATGGTGGGTGAAGGGTTGGGTTGATGATAAATCATTTTTAACTGTGCTTGCTTGTTTCAGGTGTGCTTACACGCACTTTATTTCTTTGACATGTATTTGATTTTTTGTGTGTAAATAAACTTTAAACTGTAGTCTGGATCAATCACTTTATTTACGTACAGCAGCTATATGTTGTCTGTATCGTGGTGTATGTGATCTTAAGTAACCTTATCCCCTTAGGGTAGTTAGAGGTGGTTGAGGCTATAGCTATCTAAGACATCCGGAGTGGCGAGGGAGAGTCAATCTCGGTTCTCAACCCTCGGAGCCAATAGTTTCAACTTTTCATATTTTCATCTAAATCTAATTTTTTTCAGTCTTTCTCATACTAGGGTCTTGTCTATACACTCAGACATACTCTAAACGTAAATCAACTTCGTGACTATATATATATATATATATATATATATATATATATATATATATATATATATATATATATATATATATATATATATATATATATATATATATATATATATATATATATATATGATCCAGGCCTTCCCAATTCTCCGAGAGAGCCTGCACAACAGACAAAGATTTAGATCCTAAACTACAAAAGGAAGCCTTTTACATTTCCATTTGCAAAGAAAAAAAAATTATAATACAAAAATAAAGATAAAAATGGTACATACCAACTGCTATAGGTGTTGCCTGTGTTGTTGTTGTAGTGCCTTCTGTAGCGTTGTAAATGTCCTGGAACTTAACGTTACACATATGCCCACTGCAACAGCAGAAGTGGGTGTTATTCTGCCGTGGAGACTGATTGGAGATACATTGGTTAGGGTGGCATTCCAAACCGTCTGAGAACAGCCAACAGCCTGAATATGATAAAATAATACAATCTGTAATAAATATTTCCCACAATGCTTAAAAATATATGCATTAGGGCTGGGATCTTTAATCGATTCAATTTTGTAATTGATTTATTGATACAGCAAATTTTAATCCATTATTCAATTTTTAGCAATTTTTATGTACTTTGCTTAATTATGAGAGCATTTGCTATGTTAGAGGTTTGTGATATGCAATGAGGCAAAGCATGGTCAATAATAATAAATGGTTTGTCTGTAACGTTTCAGTATTTTCATTATATTTTCAGGAAGATGTTGCATTATAATAAGTACATAAGTAAACAAGCCTTCTCGCAAGGCTGAAGGCAAAAACAGAAATCAGAAGGGTCACTATAAGAGACTAGTTATTCGCTCATGACGCTGCAGTCGTCACTCAAAGCCAACAGGAGCTTCAGAGATTGATGAATCGCTTCACCCAAGCATGCAAGGACTTTGGCCTCACAATAAGTCTAAAGAAAACAAATGTGCTGAGTCAGGATGTGAGTGCTGCACCAGTTATCACTATCGATAACTATCTTCACATACCTGGGGTCTACCATCAGTGAAAAAAAAACTCTCTCTGGACACATAAATAGACAGCCGCATTGACAAAGCTGCAGCTACCTTTGCCCGACTCAAATCGCGTGTTTGGGAAACCTCCAAACTCACAACGAAGACCAAAGCTGTGGTATATAACGCCTGCATTACCAGCACACTTCTATATGGCAGCGAGACCTGGACAGCCTACGCTAAGCAAAAAAGAAGACTCAATACCTTCCATCTACGGTGTCTACGCCACATCCTCGGCATCTCGTGGAAAGATAAAGTGACAAATGTCGAGGTGTTGTCACGTGCTGGCCTTTAAAGCATATATACACTGCTTAGACAGCGCAGACTACGCTGGTTTGGCCATGTCCGCCGCATGGAAGATGGTCGCATCCCGAAAGATATCATCTACGGACAACTGGCTGATAGCAAAAGAACAGTTGGGCGACCGAAGTTGAGATTCAAAGATGTATGCTAGATGGAGACATGGGGGCACTGGACATAAATCCAGCAACCTGGGAGGATGAAGCTGCCGATCGCACCAAGTGGCGATGCTATCTGCGGCGCCAATTCAGATTGAGCGAAAAGAAGCACACAACAAGCAGAAGAGAGGAGAAAATGTCGAAAGGAACACTAGGAAAATAAGCAGCTGAGGGCTGTCACCTCAGGGGCGCATTCCCATGGTCAGTTGTGACTGAAAAGGTTATTATTATTTCGTATTATTAGTATAAAATAAAAATCCTTGGTGATTAAAAACATGTTACATAGATTTGTCATAATTTTTTTTCAAATTGTTCGATTAATTTTTGATTAAAAGAAATTAGATTAATCGTTTAAGATTTTTAAAATCAATCCCACCCTTAATATATATGGAACAGAACATGCTACGACTGCAATAATTTTTTCACCCCACTTTTATCTCACATGGAGCTGTCACTACTATAGCTAATGTCCCTTTGTTACCACTAATTCACAAATACCGGGGCAGATCTGGCGTGGGGACATTGTTGGCGTGTTATCGAAACATGCAGTTCTTTCCGAATTAATTTCACAGATTGTTTTCCTCAGTCAAAACCACCCGGCTGTCCGAATAACACTGGCTGACACAGCAGGTTAACGCAGGAAATTATGACAGATGATAACGGAAAGAAGAATGCTAATATAAAACGAATTCACAAACCAAGAGAACAACTGCAAGTAATACGAATAGAAAATATATTGGTTTCTTCTTCTTCGTCCTGAAAAGGACGTCGGTTCGGTTGTGTCGCCGTTTACAGCGAAGCTGCGATATTTGCGCCTTTCGGCCCGACTTCCGCACGGCATTTTTTGCGACCGGGTTTGCCTTTCCTCTTCGATCCCTACTCTCTCGGCCAGACTGCAGTGATGCAGCCTGTTTCCAGGACCACCGCTTGGAGGTGGAGTAGGGTCTTGGTCAGCTCTGGTTCGCTGACCCTGACGTAAGCAGTCAAGCTATGAGTCGCTGACTGCATTCATCTCTTTTGCTGTGTCTTTGGTCCCATATTGGTTTCAAATACTGTAATAATAATCATTTTTCCTTTGTGTTCCTCACGGAAAATAGCGTCAAACCTACAGCTGGTCTCTCCTCCCCCCCCCCCCGGATGCCTGCACAAAGCGGTTTCATGATACTGCAGAGGTGGTTTCTGTGGCAATTTGTGTTATATGATGAGGTTGCCAGCCTCTTGCACAACCTCATATTAGTAGCCTTGTACGACATGCCTAAGGATGTTGTAGTTATATTCATTCTTTATCTCATCAGAGACCCATGTCAACTAACACGGGGATACTTTCACAGGCAGAAAACAAAAACCAAAAGCAATAGACGTGTACAGAAAAAATCAGCAGCTACAAATTAGACAGACATTTGATGAAAGACTGACAGCAACAAAAAACAGGAAGGGATTACAAAGACTTTTAAAAAAAATAAAGTATCCCGTTCAACCCTTGATGAGTTATAATTAGGACATATGGTGTACTAATTCAAGAAAATAAAGTCAGATTTCCAATAACCAAATACAGTAACTTCTTCCCCCCTCCACTCAGTCCAAATTGAGTAAATAAAAACTCAATTTGTGTGAATGTGTTTTGTGTGTGACCTCCCCTTTCCAAGAAACAAACAAACAATAAAAATAAGAAACAAACGAATAAAAAAATAACAAACAAACAAAAAAACTAGTCTCTCTGAAGGGGAACGACTAAGTAAGTTATATACTGTTTTACTATGTGCAATTCTCTAGGTCTATCTATTCTCAACACTTGTTCCACAGTTATGGATGAATTGCAAAGACTTAAAAACAAAACACATACATATGAACGCTTCATAGACGGACCGACAGACAGGCAGATAACCTTACACAAAATAAGTGTTAAAACATATACTCTTCTTTGCTGACACTGAATATGTGTTTGTAATTAGAACAGTTAGAAGAAAACAATGTATCAGACGTTGGACCACTTTGACCCAAATACCAAAGTAAAACGCACCATTTTCAAGTTGCGCCAAATGTCAAAGCAAAAAAAAAAAAAAAACCTCCATTTTCACCTTCGCCAAAACATGGAAATAAAACATGCCATCATTCAGGCTAGCACAACAACTCTTCGCAACAATGATTCGTTTTAATTTTTCCCTATCTTGATGGTCGCTTTCCAAATTATAATTTCCAATTCTTCCACAGCAATGATGCCCGCCTTCAATTGAATCTTGAATCATGATTTCCCCCACACAAACGCCTTTCTCGTCTCTCTTCAGATTCCAACCATCGCCTTACATAGCCATCTCAGTGTGTTTGGTTCAAGGTTGCCACTCAAGTTCTAGAGATAAACCCAGATTTACTTCTTTAAAAACCCCAGAAATACCTAGATTATTTTATGCATCAAATACACGGGGATAGACGATGCTTACATAATCTTTTAGTGCAACTTTAGCACACATAAGCTGTGTGCTACCAATTTTTATTTATTTCTTCATTTTTATTTTATTTTTTATAACCAAAAATTCACAATTATATAAAAATGATTTTATTAACACCCCAATATATCACATAGGCAGCCTTGGTGCGCTTCAGTGACATTTTTTTTAGCAATTGTGCTGTCTGGAAACATCTACTTGCAACATTCAATCAAATGATCAGCTTGCGAAAACTGAGTATTATGTTCTGCCATGAAAGCCGACAACAGTATCTCCGCTTTGGCAATTTTGTCTTGGAGACAGGGCTCTTTCGGTTTGATGAAAAACTTGTTAATATTCAGAGTTTCGCTATTGGCTTCGAAGTTTTTCATGTGCTTCTGTGTGCTTTTATGTGTCAATAAAGCTGTGTTGTTGGCATTAGTTAATGTACAGGAACAGACCGTACAAATCGCAGCATAACGATTGCCAGAGTCCGGCTTTATCCAATCCTTCAGTTCACTGTCATTCCTCACAAAAAGCCTGCTGATACCATAGCTTCACTTTTTTACGCGGTTGAGTGTGTGTTGTCATGCTGCTACAACTACCTAGCGTACCTTCATCATTGCTCATTTTAAAATCTAAATTTTACTCTTTGTTTTACCAAACAAACAAAAAAATATATGCTGGCGATGGATAGGACACACACTGATGAGACCTGTTGATAGCATTACAGGGCAGTCTTTGTTCTGGAACCCGCAGGGCAAGAGAGGCAGAGGTAGACCAAGAAGCACATGGAGAAGAGAGCTGGAAACAGAGATGAAAATGATAAGGAGAACGTGGAAGGAACTTGATATGATGGCACGTGACAGGAGGACTTGGCATGTGTTTGTTGAAGGCCTATGCTCCTTTGGGAGTGGAGGGATATGAATGAACATCGCAAAAATGACTGAGTATTGTAGATGACAGCCATTAACAGAATAACAGGAAATAGATAGCTGGTGTAAACGAGTAAAAAATAAATCGTCATTGATGTGGTTAAAAACAAGAATTTAATTTAAGTGGAATAAAAAAAAAAAATGTTTATAGCACATAGTGCAAGCGCATTTTTTACAGGACACGGAAAATTATAGGCCACAATAAATATAATGTATAATGCCTGATGCGCACAGAATATGTGCCGACAACATTGTGGCCTAACACCATATTCCCAATATGCCTCAATGGGCGTGTAACTGGTTCCTTTACCTTTTTTTTTACTTACATAATTGTTTACATTTAATTATAATATAAATATAATGTATAATGCTCAGCGCACAGAATATACATACATTGTAAATGTCAAATATACCCAGATTAATGCAGATTTGGAAAAACAATACCCAGATACCCAGACGGAAGCCAAAAACCCCAGATCTAGTAAAAAATACCCAGCTGTGGCAACACTGGTTTGGTTGCATGATGTTGACTATGTGTGGGGATTAGTATCATTCATGTTCCTCCTTATCTGTTATTATTCTCACTTCCACGGTGCTAATAAGTTATTCGTCTTCCACTACACATTACTGGACACAAGTATTTCGGCCTTTATTTATATTTGGTCTATACTTGCTGATAGGAAAGTTATATTAGTGATTGCGTCTTTAAAACTGTCTGGGTCGTCCACGGGTCCTATACCATAGTTGTGTGAGTGTCATGAGAATGACCTCAGCCAAGAATGCACTTTTCTTGGGGTGCAAAATTGGCTCAGCGCCCATTCACGTTGTACTGCAAGGCGATGGCGCCGTCTGGTTGGTCCTAGGTTCGATTCCCGGTAAGCCTATCACTTATATTTTCTTTTCTGTTGTCTAGTGTCATCCTTTATGTCCAACGAGTACCTGTTAATTACATTTATTTATTTATTTACTATCCACAGGACTCAGGTTTCTTTCATTATTTAATAAGTTAATTGAACTGTATTCTGCTGTCGCTACCACCGTTGCCACTCTGAATTTAGAAAGAAAAAAAAAAAAAAACCTAGATATCAGTGACTTGGGCTGTTTTGTGTGATTTTTTTTTTTTTGCCGTTTTTGGGCGAAATCTAGGTGGTGTTCTTCAACTAATGAAGCAAAATGACATATAGACGGAACCAAAAAAAAAAAAAACCGTAGATCTAGATGAATCCACCTAGGAGTGGCAACGCTGGTCGCAATGTTGTATGTGATATCACCTTGGCTTATTGCGCCCCAAGTCTCTGAACCAAAGAATAATGCATACTAGCACTTTATATACATCCACTTTCGTTGCATGTGACATATTGATAATTGTAACGTTACTGATATCTCATCTCTGTACGACGTAGATCAATAAATGAGAGAGAGAGAGAGAGAGAGAGAGAGAGAGAGAGAGAGAGAGAGAGAGAGAAAAGAAAACGTAGGCCTTTTAAGCCTGCAATATACATGCAAAAATAAAATCACAATGAAAAGACATAGTGATACAAGAATCAGAATAAGATCAACATGAATAAGAAAGATAGATCGGGAGAGAGAGAGAGAGAGAGAGAGAGAGAGAGAGGTATTTGACAGAGAGAGAGACAGGTATAAGACAGATCGCGAGAGAGATATAAGACAGACAGATCGAGAGGTTCGAGAGAGTTATAAGACAGACAGATCGAGAGAGAGAGGTATAAGACATAAATCGAGAGAGAGATAAGACAAACAGATCTAGAGAAAGATAAGACAGACAGATCGAGAGAGGTATAAAACAAACAGATCGACAGAGAGAGAGAGGTATAAGACAGACAGATCGAGAGAGAGAGAGTTATAAGACAGACAGATAGAGAGAATTATAAGACAGACAGATCGAGAGAGAGAGATACGACATACAGATTGAGAGAGAGATAAGACAGACAGATCGAGAGAGGTATAAAACAAACAGATCGAGAGAGAGAGAAGTATAAGACAGAGAGAGCGAGAGAGAGATGAGAGACCCAGAGTGAAAACAAGACCAGAACCAGGGTACAATGGAAAAAAAAAAACTAATGAGAAGGCAGAAAACAACACAACCAAACAGGAAACAAGATACGAATGATGCGACACCCAAAAAGGTGACAAAACATGACATACTCATGCAAGCAGAGATAGCTGAACTGAAAAGTGTGTGGGGTGGGGGGGGGGGAGAGAGAAGAAAAAGCCTAATAAGGATAAAGAAACGTACAAGCCAATGAAAGGAAATGACAGACAAAACCCTGAGAAAAACAGAAACAAATCCAGCGGACGGACAGGAGACTTCAATCTCAGGGAATATGTACTGTATTCTATTCAACGTTAGAAAATATAGCGATTAATCAGAGCAGCAAAAAAAAACTTCCTAGAAGAAACAAGGAAGAGGTTGTGTATGAGACAGGAGAAAGGGGAGAAACAGATAAGGAGACAGCGGTGTAAACAAGAGGATAAGAAATTAGGAAGAAAAAAGGTTTTCCGCTGTTTACCTAGCAAAAGTGATATGAACCCAGTCATACTGACAGATAAACCTTCCGTGTTCTTTTTATCCTTCATATCACGTGTTGGCGTCATAGTTACGCTGCTGTTTAGTTTGCCCCGGTGCCTGACGAGCAAGAGATCGACAGACAGATGAATTCGTGTCTGTGTATTGTGTGTGTATGTATGCGTGCGTGCGCAAGTGCGAGAGCGCAATTTGTTTGTCACTGACTACCAGCTATTATAATAGTTAAACGTACCTTGTATAAGCCCATGCTTATACAAGAGAATGTAAGAACACAAACATACCTATGTACCTAGCCTATAGAAAAACAAATGGAAAATCACAGACATTTATACAGGATGTCGACAGCAAAACAAGATACAGATATAAATAGAAGGTAGACACAATAAAAAAAGGGAGCGAGAGAGAGAGAGAGAGCCAGATAGAGAGAGAGAGAGCAGGATAGACTAGCAGAACATGCTGATTTAAAGATACGTCCATCAGTCAATACACTGCAACAGCCAGATTATTGGGGGGATGGGGGTGGTGGTTACGAGAGTTACAAAAGAAAAGCAGAAACAAATAAACGTAAATAGACACATACGGGATATTGGATTAAACATATTTTCTTAAACAGCATATTTGTGAGACATTAGCATTTAGACTGTTATCCATAAGTATTTATTCATCAGGTGGTTTCTTTATGCCCCATGATATATTCCTAAGGCACTTCTTCTTTGGTCCTTGGCCGCGGCCTTGCAAATCAATCAGTGGCCATAACGCCTGGTGGCGTCTTGTAGGGCAGCAACAAACTTGTCTCCACTTTGCTCGGCCATGTTTCGTGTGGTGCCCCAGCTCTGGTTGATGCTCAGCATCTCCGCCTCCACAGATCTCCGCCTCCACAGTTCTCCGCCAGGTGGCTTTTGGCCGTCCTTGCTTTCTCTTTCCTTCTGGAGTCCATAGCACGGCAGTTCTGGTGATGGTGTCATGATCTCTTCTGAGGATGTGGCCAACCCAATTTAAGTGACTACTCGCTATGATGGTACGCATGTATTGTATTCTTGGTGGCTCCGCATGTATTCTTGGTGGCTCCGAGTTAGCACTTCTTGGTTGGTGGTGTTCGGTCAGAAAATTACTGAGGCACTTACTCTTTCAGATTACGCCTATCTCTCTCTCTCTTTCTCATATATATTATATATATATATCCCTTTCATTAAAATTTGCTAGGTACGAAGTGTCCCTGCGTCTGTACGTCACGAAACAATAGCCGAAGCTCCTTGGGAAAATACGGAAACGGCGCGCACTAAACTATGGTTTCGGTTAAAATTATCTTGAACACCTATTAGAATTATCCCACGTACAAGGTAGATGCCAACAATGTATGTTATTCGGATTTCACACATCTCTTCGCAAGTAACGCGTCAAGAAATGAGGGAGAAGTTTAAATAATTTCGTTTCATAATAAAAGAGCCACTCAATTATTTTTTTTAGATTCAGTCACATGTCTTAAGTTTTAAGAGAATCATAACGTTAACAATTATGAACGTATAAACATATAAGGAGGGGAAACCCGAGGCCTAAAAACAGTAAATAAACAAACAAACAACACACAAAGATATGTTATCAAGCACTCAGTGAGAAATAAAGAAGTAGAAGACTAGCCAACAGAAGTGTTAGGCTTACTGGGAATCGAACCAGGACCTCCAGAACGGCATCCACCGCCTAGCCACGGGAGCGGATCGCTACTATCCTCTCTGCCAACTGCGCACTACAAAAAATAGTACTTCACCGACAGAGGTCTAGCACGACACCCCCCCCCCTCCCCACGTAACCCGGATATGTACCTAAGGACGACCCAGACTAATTACAGATGCAATCAGTTCTGCAGTTTTACTATTAAACACTATAGGCCAGATTACACAAGACAAAGACCTTAATAATGTGTCTAGTAAATGATAGAAGAATGAGAATAAGTAAAGGACAGAAGGTAGGTTTTGGTATTGTATAAACGTATAAACAGCCCGATCTGGTATATATAAACGTATAAACAGCCCGATCTGGTATATAAACGAATAAACAGACCGACTGCTTGCATTAGTTGATATCATCTTGATATATAGACCTTTGATATCATCTTGAACGGGAAAAAACTACAGAAAGTTGAAAGTTTCAATTATTTAGGCAGTAAAATGACTCAGAATGGTGACACAACAAGAGAAATTCATACTAGAATTGCTTTGGCAGCTAGCGCCTTCGATAGATTATCTAACATTTGGAAATTACGATCATTGAATAGCTTCGTCTGTTTAATTCAAATGTTATCTCAGTGTTAACATACGGCTGTGAGAGTTGGAAAATAACAAAATCATTGGAGAACAAGCTGAATACATTCGAGAACAAATGTCTTAGAAAACTCATGAACATCAGTTGGAAAGAATTCAAGACTAATCGACAAATAAGAGAAGACTCTAGGCAGAAATATGTCTCCGACTATATAAGGAAAAGACGATGGTCATATATCGGTCATGTCCTACGAATGCAAAACAACAGAATACCACTACAGGCGCTCACTTGGGTTCCTGAGGGTAAGAGGAAAAAAGGAAGACCAAAAGAAACACTCAGAAGAACAATAATAAGAGAAGGAAGAACGTTGGGCCTAAATAATGTGCAAGAGCTAAGAGGAGTGGCGTCACAACGAACAACCTGGAGAGCACTGGTTTCTGCCATAATTATGCGCCGTGTTTGGTGCTTAAAGAATTTATTATTATTATTATTACTCTTCATATACGACGACTTCGTTCTGAACAACAGTTGACAAAATGAACTATGATGACAGCAGGCTTCTTAACTCGACAGGCAGAACTTTATTTACATAGAAACATGTAAAATATGCCAGGTGCTGGCTCTTGACAGACTTCAATAATATGCCCAGTCTTCCTCGTGTGGCTGGCGACTTGTACAACGAAATTCAGTATATAACATTCTGTCTCATTCTCTATCGCTCTCTCTGTATAAATCAGTGTTTCTCAACGGGGGCGGTACCGCCCCCTGGGGGGGCGTTTTCAAGATGTCTGGGGGCGTTCTGATGGGTCGCAACTATTGGGGGTAGCTACTTCCATTCAGGGGGGGGGGGCGGGGGGCGCGGGGGGGGGGGGGGGGGGGGGGGGGGGGGGGGTTGTGTACATTTTTACAAGAATCAATATGAAACAATTACAAAAACATTCCCCTTCCCATAGCCTGTAACACGATAGTTTTTATTGGCCCTGCGTCCCATGGAGTGTTTCAAGGATTCCAAACGCAAAATTTTAGTACCTGGGATGTTACCATTGTCAGGAGACAGTAGGGGGAGATTTATGTACCTTCAACACTCAAACATTCGTTAGCCTCTCGACACACCCAAGCTAACCTTCTCACTCCACTCTAGAAAAATATTTTCTTCTGGAAACACATTCCCGTCAAACATTGATTAGCCCGCGAACACATCACAGCCCCTTCCCTACTCTGTCCACTTCCACAGCACGACTCCCTCACAAAACATTCCCCGTACAATCACGTGTCCCTGCCAAAAAATAAACTTGTGGTGTAAATAATTCCGTACTTAAACACATATTTAATATAACTATGCTTTTATAAATGTGCTTTATCTTTTTCTTTATATTATAAGAAAAGATAACTCATTAACTGCATCACTTTTTTTAAAAAGTATGGTGGAATATATGTATATATGTGTGTGTGTGTGTGTTTATGTATACACGATAAAGAGCAAGGGGGTGTTAAAAGGGTGGGGGGGCTTTTAAAAATATTAGTTGTCAAAAGGGGGCGTTGCTACTATCAGGGTTGAGAAACACTGGTATAAACTGTCTCTAGTGGGCATTAGGTTCACAAGTTGAGAACCACTGTTGTTGTTGCTATACTGTCGATATCTCCCTACTTGAACTGTTTATCTCAATGTTCAGTTATAGTCAGCTGAAGCTATCTTAGCGTATCCCTGTTAAGAGAACTGGCCTACCGCCAGGGATGTACGTTTACCAAGCTCATTCTGTTTACTCGACTGTCTGCACGTCTACTGTACTTCACAACAACTAAAAAGGTTCATAACTTTCAACGTACCTGGTCTTATGAACACAACACAATCCTTCCTTAAGAAATATATACTGACATCTTGTCATCTCACAGAAATATAACACTGTCATACGACCAGAGTGGCATGGAGAGAACATCGTGATGATTGTCGTGATTTAGTCTGTCTCACAACACGGTTTTCTGTATACTTAGGAGTAAATCTAACCATACCGCACGCCATATGTTGAGAACTCTCTGACACACTAACCAATGAAAACACGTCATTCTTGGTGTGTATTGTAAAACGTACTAGGCTTGAACATAGAGGCCCATTTTGTGTAACCGATGGTACAATGCCATTTAATTTTGGAAAGAATAAAGAAGTATCACCGGAAAGGATTATATAATTCAACAACGGGAATGTTACGCTAGAGGTAGGTGTAAAAACTTTCTCGAATAGTATTTTAGTAAGATAGGAATATTAAGGAAAAGGGCTTCGTTACATCAGGTTAGTCCCAATTTAGCTAGTTAAAGCATGCATAAATTAAAATGCATTTTGAAAACTAACCAATTAGTAGATAGATCAATACAGAATAATTCATAGAATAATTCAAGCTTTAAATGACCAAAATCGCCCCATAAATAAGAAAGATAATGAATATTAAAAATTTTGCTAATTGAACAGAAGGCAAAATTATGCCTCATTTTGAGATTTTTAACACCCTTTTTGCCCCATGCCATCCGATACGGCGGATGTGCTAGTATATAAGACCTTGCCCTTGGCTAAATTGAGGCCACAACATTTAAAAAATACAGCTGAACAGAGGGAAGCGGTAAAAGTGTAAACGTTTTGTACCTTTGCCAACCGCATCTGCCTGGCAGACCTAGATGGCCATTGCAGCTTGTATGTATTGCTTGAGAGTAAGAATGAATATATATATATATATATATATATATATATATATATATATATATATATATATATATATATATATATATATATATATATATATATATATATATATATATATATATATAATTATGTAATTTTTCTGTGATTAATCCACTTGTGCGTTAGGAAGTGTGTAGCCTATGTAAACTCTTGGAGACGAAAGACAGCATTGTAAAATAATTGAGAATGATGGCCAAAGTACGTCTGTAAGTTTGACAAAGTGTTTGAAGGAGTATTTCTTAAAAGAACGACACATTTACCAGGAACATAAGGAAGGATGACAGGAATTGTTTTAAGGAATTGATTAAGGTATTACTTAGTGCTTTATACTAGACCAAATCATTGTATGAAGGCAGATCATGGACAACTGGATCTAACTTAGGATTTATAAGGAAAGTGTAGTCACAGTGAAATGGTTGTAAGTGGTATTGAGGTAAATTGTCCTGTGCATATGTTAGCACAAAGTCTGACACTGTTTGTTATGTCCATTGTATGTGAGGACAGAATAGTGCTGGACCATACAGGGGTTGTGATTATTTGTATTCCAGGTTTTATTCTGCAAATTATCAGAAGTGCATGAATCATCTTTCTCTGTTGAACTCTGAGGTGCAAGTGCTCTTAAAGTCATTGGAGCCAGATACCCAGCGTCTACTGCCTGGCAATTCACAGACGTTTCAGTCCATGGCTGGAGTGTGATTGATTTCTACATAGAAGATAAGTGGCAAAACCAAGCCACTGGTCAGCCTATTCAGACTCTACCTCTAATATATACAATAAAAAGATAAAAATACAGTGTATGATGAATCCTTATGGACATAAATATGACAATAACTACTTCACAGTCCAGTAAGAGTGACAAAACATATATGTATTAGATAATGGTTAATCAAAAGGTGAAATTCATCATATTGATTCATTTTGATATTCCATGCTTATTTATTTCATTATGTAAATACATTTGATTCATTATAAGTTACCTAACCGAAAAGAGAAAAGGTATAGGTTAAATAAATTGTAAATATGTACCATCAGACTTGCTAAAATTATTTAAATTGAGTTCCAAGTTTTGTTGATACATATTATATATAGATAGACCATAATTAGTACCCCTAGCATAATTAGCCATAATAGAAAATAATAATAACACATAATATCAGGGGAGAATCGTGAAAGGGAGCAAATAGACTGTCAGAACATCCACTCTCACCACACCTGGAGGTTTATACAGCTGGATTCTACCTTTGATGTCAATTCACCCTGATTCTTTTCAGAAAAAGGGGGTATTTCTTGTAAGACCAGTCTCTTATCTGGCACTATCCTGGTATCATCTGATACATCTTGTGGTCAAGGATAACTTTAGATTACAACAACATCAACAAACCCCTTTCGTGACAATGATATTGTATCTTCTGCAAACCGCAGGTCAACCCAGATACCTTGGGCTATATCACACGATGCGCGAATTCTCTGCGGACAATGGGCTCACTCCGTTAAGACTCAGAACCAACTGATTTTATCTAAAACCACGATTTACCACTCAGAAAGACTCCTTAGTTACACATTTCTTTTGTGATGCTTTATTTCTTTTAACGTGGACATATTTGCTTTTGGCAGCTTTACTGTCTTTGAATGTACTACATTAAAAGCTATTTTATTTTTTACAACAACCAAAAAAAATACTTTTTCGTGCGCTTAAAATCAAATTTAAAAAAAAAACACACACAAACTCTTTACACGTCTTGTAGCTGACCGTACTGTCAAGTGTGTCTTCTCGTGACCAGGTGAAGTTGCCACGTTAAGATACCGTGTTTGTGATAATGGAGTGCTTGTGCTTTTTTCGCTCTCTCTCTCTCTGTCTGCCTCTCTCTCTCTCTCTGGCTAATTTAGTGTGCAGTATGTTTGGTGAGTTCTCTTGCAGTATGTCTCCTTAAAAAACTATAATGTACTTGTTGTTATTGTTAATCTAAATCGACCTCACTGCACTCCGGGCAAATCCATGGGTGCTCAGTCTTCCTCAGCAAATGTCGAAGGGTATGAATGCTAATTGTACTTGTAGCACGCTAGTTGTACATACGATGGATGCATCCTCTCTCAAGTCCATTTCTGCTAGTCCCACGTTTGATGCCAAACTCCAACAGCCTCAGCCTTGTTGATTCATCCACTGCAGTGTCATTACCCAGCAGGCGATCATTAACAGTTCTTAGTATCTTTCCCTTATCCATGTCCAATCTCGTCAGTCTGTCAGCTCTCTCATTGCCACGTACCCCTGCATGACCAGGACAGTATATCCACACCAGTTCTTCAAGACTTGAGGATTCTACTGATGTTTTCCATTCCTGCCGCAGCTATCCGTTCTGAACTTTCCGAAGCATGGCTTGAGAGTCTGACAATATAACTGCCCTGGTTGATAGAGTTTCAGACAGCCACCTCAGTGCTGCAGTAACTGCCTTTACTTCCATTCTCATGCTGGAGGTTGTTGTCACGTAGGCTTCACTCTGTTCAGCGACGACCCTGCCCTTTATTCTCGCAGAGAAGCCCCATCCTGATTTCTCTCCACACACTACAGACCCATCAGTGTACACAATGGTGTCATTATCCCCAGCATGATCACTTACCAGCTGGTTAATCTCCACCTCGGCTTTTCCACTGCCCCAAGATCTGCACTCTCTGCCAAGGCTAATGATGACCTGCTGGCAGTTTTTCCAGTTCTCCCATGACTTACTCCACTCTTCCCCTTTGGATACATTTTCAACCCTGGTCACCTGACCAGTCGTAGTCTATGCCTGTGCCATCTATGACACCCCCCCCCCCCTCTTGATTCTTGCTCCGTTGATGTCAGCTACATTCTCATGTAGGGGATGTCTTTTGTATGTGGTTACCCGCATATAGACTTTTACCTGGGCCATCGCATATCTGGATCTAATCGACAGCAATCCGAGCATGTATCTCATTGTCACAATGGGGGTATCACGCGTACAGCCCAAACCTAGTCGCATCCCTTCATTTTGAATGCGTTTCAGTCGTGCACATTGTGACACTGGCAGCGTGAGTATTCCTAGCCCGTACTCGATTACTTAAATCACGAGCTGATGATACAGGAGAAACAATAGTCTCTATTCCAAGTGCGCAGCAGCCATTCTTTTTAAGGCTGCCAGTCCTCGCTTGCACTTCTGTATGATCAGTTCGACATGATACTTGAATGATAGCCCACAATCAAACGTTACTCCCAGATACTTCAGCCTGTCTTGCCTTTCAATGTTCTGCCCATTGAAAGTGATGTCTGGAATGTCTGCTTTCATTATGAAGTTGTTCAAAGAGCACCACATCACACCGGCCGTGTTGGGACTGACCTTTGATCCGCTTTATTCACACCATTTAGAAACCGCCTGTAGTGTCTCTCGTATGCCTTGGACCATTTCCTGTCTGTCTGAGCAAGTTATGTACATGAGTACGTCATCTGCGAAAGTTAATGTTCGTCCCAGTGTAATGTGTAATGGAAATAGAGTATACAGTATAATCTGACAGCTTATTGCAACCTAATAGCTGCCCTCTGATTTGCTAGCTAAACAGGCATATATAACAACTGTCTATTTCTGCAACGTACCACTTTGTCCCGCCTTCTTTGTTTTTAACACGAGCTAACGCAATGTTTACAAGCTGCGTGACCTGTCAGTCATAACAGGGAAGCAAATCAGGCTGTGTTTACCTCGTCCTTTCACGCAAGCATCTGAGACAGGTAAGCACGTGAGAGAGATAAAAAACACAGACCCTTTTGAAGTTTCGTACTCAGGGGAAGTTAGAAACCCCTGGGCTCTTTGATCTTGAGAAGCGGGCATTCTACAAGGGAACCCGTTAGCTGAACAGAAAGTCTTTTGATGCCGGTCGAAAACTCCCGACGAGAAACCTCATCGACCGACCGTAAGTCTTTTATTTTGATACGCCTAGCTTCTGAATTTTGGGTCTCACCGGGACGCGAAATTAACAACATTAGAGATCAGAGAAATTCAATGATATATATACTGTCGTTTTCTTAACCCCATCATCCGTTGTCAGTCAGAAGTTTGAATAGTCTAGCGCAGTCCTAGAACCAGTCTTTCTTGTTGGAATATGGTGTACTAGTGTTCGTGGGGATTTTCATTTCTGAATTTTCTGGTAAAAGGATAATAGTGCTAATGTTTTAAGAAGTGATAGCTTTTAACATTTGTTCTTCACTTAAATCTTTGTCGCTAGTAAAACTAGTGAAATAAAGTAACGCGCAGCGATTTCATACCAGATATTCTATTAAAATGTTAAATCATGCCACCCGCATACCTTAGACCGTAATGATGTTAACAGTATAGGCAGACGCGACACTTTATCTCTACAGGAGAGAGATAAACCCGACGGTTTAGCTGACTGGACTTGCAGGCAATAAAGCGACTGATAGGGGGAGTCTAGATTACACGTTATATTTCATTTGTGCATATTTGTCATTATTATTTTTGATACCATACGACGAACTAACAGACGCCGAAAAATTAATAGCTATTTAATGACAGGCGATCACTGTTTAGGTAGCGCGCATGGAGAGATTAAATAATAATTAGCATTGTACGCTGAACGCCGGCGCGAGCAGGGGCGGGCGAATTAACATAATTCAGTCCGACCGAACTCACCGCCAGCGGCATCTGTTAACTTGTAGGCGTAAGGAAACACCGTGTGCCTTTAAAATTTAATCAGGACTGACGGAGTGGAGAAGAGATCGTCTTGTTCCCGTCTGTGTGTAGATATAGGATTAGCATACTTTTTATATAAATGTTTCTTGTGTGATAGGGTGGGCGAGAGATGATGATGCTGTTGTGATGTGATCACTTTCTTGCAAAAAGGGTCTTTCGCCGGCTCACTCTCTCTTTATATATACTCGGCCTGGCCACATCACCCGCGGCGCAATCGTGAAAACGCCGGCTGGCGCAGGACTTTTTACTGGGTGTTAACCACGTTGATATGGAAATTAAGGCATTATTATGGCCCTCTTGAAGAAGCGAAAACACAAATATGAACTTCAGGGAGATTTTGGGGCGTTTATTATGGCCCCATCACATATCACCCTCCTGAAGATGTTGTGGTCCCCACAACCTACTCTCTGCCGTTGGCGCTGCGCCTGATTCTTTCTGAGAGGGGAGGCTTTGGGCTCAGATTCTGTAATAGGTACAACCCGGCTGGGGACCCTCTTGGTCGTCATGTTCCTAGTCGTACGCTGTTGGGCTGGCAGTTGCTGTGGTATGGAAGATTCGTCTACTTGTGCAGCGTCGCTGCTTGCTTGTGACTTCTTGTCAGTGCATGCAGCTGTCGACCTTGGCAGGGGATTGCTTCTAACGTGTTTTACATTCGTTTTGTGTTGACGGTGGCTTACATTCCCCACAATCTGCTTTAGATGAGTTTCCTCTTCTGAACATTGATGTGCATTCCTCCCTATCTGCTTAGGACGAGTTTCCTCCCTTAAAAGTCCACCAATTTTCTCGGCGCCCTTGGGGTGACAGTTGTCACGGCCATCTTTTGGCTTGCACCCTAAAGGCAACCTAGTTGTGGCAGTTCGTTTAGGGAAAGAGCCCCTTGAGGGACAGGCGGATATCAAATGTTCTGTGGACTTGCACTTAAAGCATCGTTTCGGAAGCGGGCCTTGAGGGCATTTGGCTGCCATGTGGCATGAGAACTCTCCACAATTGTAGCACCTCAACCTGGTAGGCTTTCTCTGTGCCATGGGTCGCCTCCTTCTACCCTTACATTCTTGGCCGCCAATGCTGCATACATAGACTGCTTTCAGGCCCTGGACAGATGGTATGCTATCAAACTCTACTTGCTCGTTCCTTGCCAGACTCCTGAACCCCTTTCTGAAGATCTTGGTCTGGTGTACGAATACATCATTACCTCCATCATCTGGCGTAATAAACCCCCATCCCCTGTCGACACTATACCACTTGCAAACCCCTTGTCGCCTTGTCAGAGCAACTGCGTTTGTTGTTACTGTCAGATCACAGCTTTCCTTGTCAACAGCCTGACTCTCACCTACAAGAAGATCTAGTTGAGGTTCCTGCTTACACACCCCCTCGTCGTGCTTTGGCTCCTCTTTTCCGCGGTTGGGGCATGGTGTGCGTCCTTTTCTTTCTTTGCACCTCCTCAGGATTTGTGCTGGCAGCAACTGGTGGCCTGGAAATCCCTGTCATCTCATTGATAGCTGCTCACTGCTTCTTCAATTATTTTAAGCAAGATTATTGGCAAATTATTCAGATAACTGTACGCTTCTTCTACCTTATCTTCTGCAGAAAAGGGCGCTACCTTCCACATGGCCTCTACGTCTTTCACAAACTCTTGCCAAGTGGGACTTGCCTTTCACCAAATCGCCTTACCTCTGGCACTGTCACGTATACTACCTTCACAGGCGCATTGCTCTGGCCCTCACTTTGCACCACTGATGCACCCATCACTGGTGTTGGATCTGCATCCTCGCACTCCCCTCTGCTCGGAACACGTGTACTCCTCGAAGCCATCTTGCTGCAAGAATGCACTGCTAGGTGATTACAATATTTGTTCGTTTGCTGTTGGCTCGATGTCATTGTCTGCCAATCTTGCCGACGACGCCAATTGTGATAGGGTGGGCGAGAGATGATGATGCTGTTGTGATATGTGATCACTTTCTTGCAAAAAGGGTCTTTCACCGGCTCACTCTCTCTTTATATATACTCGGCCTGGCCACATCACCCGCGGCGCAATAGTAAAAACGCTGGCTGGCGCATGACTTTTTACTGGGTGTTAACCACGTTGATGTGGAAATTAAGGCATTATTATGGCCCTCTTGAAGAAGCGAAAACACAAATATGAACTTCATGGAGATTTTGGGGCGTTTATTATGGCCCCATCACACTTGTATTCTTCGCAGACCTGATCACAAGGGCAGCCAGCGGTCTTTTTCTTTTTTGGATTTATTTTTCTCCTTTTCTTGGCTTGTGTGTCACCGATGTCATTTGTAAACGGGCACTAGCCAGAGAGTATTGGAGAGCAATACATTTTTAACAGTGGACTTACCAAACCCAGATTATATATATTTTTACCAGCCACAGTGAGAGGAAGATCTCTCTAGCTAGCTACGCTGTGCAGAATCGGCGCTCTAACACAGATTTGGCCGATGTGACGATATTCTCAATACAATAGCTAAATTAGATAATATTCTAGTGCATAAAGTCAAAAATAAGATAGAAAATAAAAATTGAGTCCAGCGTAGTATTCTCCTACGCCCGCCCGCATGTCGATTCTGATAAACCTAATAGCCGAATGAAAGATACTGTCTTTTCGAAAAATTCGTCCTTGAGATTAAATGTAACACTTTTGCAAGGTCAAGTCGGATTGCCAAGACGAGAGTGAAAGAATAAAAGAATAAAAGAGGGGAGGGATGGAAAGACAGAACCTAGAGAACGCCGTCTCGCGTTGATTTCACAAAAGCCAACTCGAGCAACATAGCCTTGAGCACTTTTCAAATTACGATACAAAAGTAAAAAAATTTCGTCAATTGGTCATGTAAACAACCTTAGCTCTTATAAGAAATGACGTAATTCTAACGTACTACGGAAGATTCTCGTATTTAGGTTGAAAATAGTTAGAAAAAGAATGGAACAGGTGGTAGTTTCTAGATTTGAAGACTAACATAGAAAAAATATGGAATTATGAACCATAATACATAGGACCATTAAAAATTATATATTCGGATGCCTTATGATGTCCTGAGCAATAATATGGTGTCAGTTACCCACTAGTAAAAAAAAAATAACCAAAATAATGGCAATAATATTATGTATGATAAGACGGACTGACGAGAAAAAAGATCACGCCTGCTTAATTTTTTTCATAACATATTTTGAAAAAAAGCTTTGGGTAAATAGGACTAAAAGGTACCAAGATTTTGATTGGCTGTAGTTTAAAGGAAGGCGAGAGGGGATTGGTAAACCTAACACTAAAAATATACTTGTAGTAGTAAACGTAGTATTTTGGGAATTGGTTTTTTAAAGTTCGATTTAAAATTCATAGTCGTCTGCTTCTATTGGCCAGCTTAGTTGATACTGAGGAAAAAGTGTTAGGCTAGGACGCCATTTCTTTAAAAAATCTTGCCACGAGACGATGAGAGCAGAAGTGTAATTCTAAATACCAATATTATAAACTTCTGGACAGGGCAGTGATAACTTGGGCCAGATCTGCCAGTCATCGTTGTTTGTGTGTAATATTCATTGAAATTGTGGTAAGATTGAATTTATTAACCATTTTATTTAAAATAAAGTTTGAATGTGAGATACTAACATACGACTGTAAGTAAGTGAGTCGATGGCAGACTTAGGCAAAGCCTAGAGATTGATCCATCATATGATAGCCTATCAGAGAGGTGTAGAACTACAAAATTATATATGATTGTCATCAAGGAGCATAACACCTATCCTATTGTATAGAAAAAGATTACTGTTGGAATTGCAGAGGCGTTGTAACCATTAGGGGAGAGGAATACTGGTATACATTGTCACTTCAAAATATAATGGTACAATAGGTTGTCATAAAGAGCTGACCCTATGCGTTTGTTTGTACTGTACCTGTAATTAACTGTGGAATATTATTGTATACTTATTATAAAGAAGGATGCATAACCTTCTTATTTCAGGGGTTTTTGTGGCCCTGACAGTCACATAAAACCGGGCTCGTGGGAACTGATTGATTCCTGACTTTGTTGCATAATTCGGGCACGTACTGGATGCCATTGCCTTGTATGAAGTGAACCAGATGGTCCATCGAGCCTAGGACAACACTTACCAGGGTTCTCCTTCGAAGTTAAGTGCCCGTTCGGCACCGAGAGTCTCAACCTCTATGAACCTCAGTTATTAAACATAAAAACTGACATCAAATAAACGAATTCCACCTGTGAAAAATGAAACGAAAATGAACGATAGGGAGTGATGATCACCAACAACCTACCATTTTACATATACCAGTATTATCCTATTTAGAAACTACACCTACACACTTTAATTATATTAATACTTATATTATGGACAGAAGATCCATTGTATAAATTGAATATTGTAAATAATTCCATTGATTTCACTTTTGATTGTCAATCCTGATTCAAACAAAATAGAGTCAGGATAATAAATTGAAAAAAAAATTATTAACGTTACACAAAATTCAACCACTGACTTACTTAAGATAGTCTTTTAAAGTGTAGTGTGTATGTGATTGTTGTAGTACTGTTGTGTTGTGTGGATAATAAAATACTTGTGTATATGTTTAGTTGGTTAATGCAACATTACACTACTTATACATAACCCTAGATACCAAACGTAGTCATCATCATCATACATTCTAGTCAAAGAATAAGTCTGAGTGAGATCATAAAGGTACCCTGTAACTTACCATAATATTTATTATATTTAGGGACCTTCACAACTGACCTCATTCAGTACACTAAGAGTACATAACAACATTTCTTAACATCAAATCCACCACAGCCGATAGAAAAATCATCAGCATAAGAATAGTAATTTTAGCAACCAGATGTTTCCCAATATTAGACGTATTTTCCCGTTAAAGAGTGAACCTCAAGAACTCTCACAGTTTTAACTGTTTGTAATAACACTTCTAGGAGAAGCACCAGATTAGGGGTTCACCTCATTAACTAATTCTGGGGATGGACTGGGGCTAATTTGGATCTGCGACAACTGGAGTGACAAAATATTAAGTGAAAATAGATAATATATTCATGGAGTAATTCTATTACCAAGGGATATTACAGACCTACCATACCAGGCAATTAGGTAAGAGTGTAAAAGTGGCCACTGCTTGAAAGAGTGTGCGAGTATTTTTCTTGTTTGCGGGAAAACTATCCATATATCTGATTTGTCTAAAAAGTTTGTTTATTTTACTGGGTCTCATAGAGTACCACTACTGTTCATTCTGTAACAGAGTGCTAAACCTTCAACCTTTGGGTTAATAATTTTAGGGTTTTTTTCTCCATTCAGGGAGTGTGCACTTTTTCTGCTTTATTTCATATGCATGTAAATGACTCTTTGATCTTTTCCTTTAGATATTTTGATGTTGTCGAGTTTAAATGATAATAAACTACAAAGAAACTTGCCTTTGTGTTGGTCAGACCCATACCCATTTATCCGTCGTTTTTCACGTTTGTGTGTCTTGTTGTCACATAGCTGTGTGGGTGTAGAGAAACTTATCTATTCTTGATAGGGAGGTAAAAGCTGTCTTGCAACAAAGTACAGTCGTACGGATAGGCTGGAGGAGACAACCTAATCACTCCAGAGACATATCGTTCCCTCAATCTACCACCTGTGAAAAATCTACTTTCTATACCTTCTCGCGTATCTGTCCACATCCACTCTACTCAGACGGGCCAAATAAAACAATTAACCTTCCGTACGACACCCAGTCCTGTTGGTTGAAAGGTTGCTACTTTTGCTGTGTAGATGTTTAACAGCACTGGTGATAGTGGAGAACCATGGGGTAGTCCCGGGCAAATGCCCATTGGTTCTGATGTCCAAGTTCCCACGCGAAATGCAACTGAATTAAGGCAGCTGCTATCCACCTAGTTATCCGAGGGTTTACACCACATACCATTATACAGTCTATTAGGGTTGCAAAGTCCACACTGTTATAAGCATCTTGTCGTTGCAAACATATGCCACAAAACCTGCTTCCATTCGGCGTGGTACCAACCATGGACAGAAAATTAACAACCGGTACAACGGTATGGACGTGCTGGAAGCTAGGTAAAGACTTTTTCTGAAAGTAATTAAGACTTTAAGACTACACTTTGTAACTACTAGCGAATGTGTGTATGTGTATATTTGAGTGTGTCGAGGGGGGGGGGGGGGGAAGAGAGAGAATAACAGAAAGCCCCAGAAGGAATTCCTAGCGTAATCATGTTCAGACGGACAGAATTCACAGGAATTAGAGACAAAAACAGTTAGGGGAAGACGTTCCTGTGACCCTGAGGTGAGGTTAGGGTGGACGGATGCATCTGCAGACGTCACGCCGTTCAGTCATCGTGACATCTCCACAAACAGTTTTCGAGTGTTAGTTCATCAAATTAATAACATAAATATACGCGTGACACACGTTCTAAGAAAGAGAGAAAAGTGAAAGAACAAAATTAACTAATTAGGCTCGGATGAATTTGTGGTAAAGAAACTACTAAGGCCCCAGCGGACTAATGGCAAGACAGTTGATATGTCACAATGTACTGTAAACATATACTATCTCTCTCTCTCTCCCCGAGCGCCCCCCCCCCCCCCCTCCCCCCCCCCCCCCCCCCCCCCCCCCCGCGCCTAATTACACCAATCCACCACAATTCAAATTAACTAACGCTAAAACATTAGCAGACAAAATGAATACCACTTATCTAAGCTGCGAAAAACATAGCTCCGCCTCTCCGCCATACTGGCTCGTGCTGGCAAGGAGCTGTTTGTAAACTAAGGAATCAGAGTGTATACCACGGACTGCCAAAACATGAGATAATAAGTTCTCTCTCTACTACGCTCCTGGCTTCTATCTCTCACAACATCACATCCTTTATACTATTACTACGACAGAGAGGAGAAAAACAGTGTGACAGACATTTATAAAGCAGCTTCAAAGAAGAAATGAGTGGAAGAAATAAATTAACTATATAAGCAGTATACATTGCCCAACATAAACAAATGATAAGCCGGCATACACCGCCACGGAAACTATACAAGTATCTATCTTAACACTAAGTATGTAACTCATCGGATGGACTATACCAGGGGTCGACAACCAGCCGATACCGATACAGGGCTTCCAGATAAAAATTGTGAACAAAAGCCAAACACCTTAAAAAAAAGCTAAAAAATTTTTAAAAAAAAAAGCCAAAACATTTTTTTTAAAAAAGCCAAAAAAGGTCAAACTATTTAAATAGATTATTCATACGCACATCACAAAAAAAAGCTACCGATCGAAACTCACAATCTTAGGGAAACCTTCACCCAATATTACGAGCCATATTCTGTGGGTTAGTCAGGTAATGATTCGATACGCCCTTTAATTCATTATTGTTTCTACCTTCATATTTCTTTATACAACCATCCACAATGTTACATGTGTTATCTGTGATTACATACGTGTATATATATATATATAAAAAAATAAAGTTTTGCCTCGTTTTGGCGACGCGCGTCCCGTTCAACCTAGTCGGTTATATTAGGGCGCATATCCAAACACAAAAGACCCTTAGGTCTGGGATACTTAACCCATATACGTGTATATGTACTACTTGTGTAAGAAAGACATATTTAGCCCTGCTTCCGAAGGTATTTATAATGTATGTGTGTGTTAAGTAAGACAGCGATTTAAAGACAGAAGGTGGAAACAACTCTGAGTATATGCGTATGTGGACAAGTGGATTCCAGTAGGAAAACGTTTTGGAGACTAAAAACATCAACTGTACAAAATCATTACACAATGAGTAAGTGTGTGAGAACCAGTGAGTAACCAGCTGAATAAGGCGTCAGCGAACCGGAACAACACTGTTCGTGAGAAATTGAAAACCCCGGCCCTTGCGCAAGCGGCAGGGTCCGACCTTAACTGCAATTATGTTTCAAATCAATCAAGACAATTGCGATATGCATAGGCTTGAATGTTAAAAGATGCGTTAGCTGTAATGTTTGCACTTTATAAAAAAATTAAATAAAGGTAGATTTTTTTAAGGAAGTAAAAGAAATTAAAACATGAGAATAAAACAGCTGATAAGCGTAATATAACCAGGAAATACATTGCAAACGTTTGATGAACTGCACAGAACTTAACTCACTGAAATACTGTCAAATGAATTAAAAGTGTTCAAATGTGCAGTAAAAATTTATAATGAAGCTATGTGTTCAAGTTTCCTAGCTTTGATAAAATTTAAACTCTTTTATCTTTGATGAAAACCCACATCTTATTTAAGGATTAACGTAATTCACAAATTACGTAACTCAGAGGGGAGGGTTGCCGAGATGTTACGCTTTGTTACAAGAGGGTGGGGTGGGTTCTGAAATGTTGTTACATAAGGCAGGAAAAATCCATTGATAAATCATAAGAAAGAGGCTATACAAAGTTTCTGCTTTACGTACATAAGACACGTGTTTAGTCAGCGACAAAGCGCGAACATTCAGTCCACAGATGTTGCTTATTTACTTAGTTTATGAAGTCAGCATAGAATTTCTATATCTATGGAAGCGAGTCTCCGAGTCTGATTTATAGTGATATATCTTTGGTGATTACGTCAGTATTTTTGTCAGTCTTGTATTTAATGTGTGCATTTGATTAAATTGCGGATATACTATAACAATTTAGCTGTCGAGAACTGATAATTCGTAAATTTGTTTGCGTTGGTTTTTGTTACGCACATGTTACAGTGGGAAGGGGGTGGTTGAAAATGTCAAAAATTGGGTTACGTAATTTGTGAATGGCCCCTAAGTAGGCATGAAGCAAAATGGTCTCGAAAGAAAAATCCATGAACCCACGTACCATAAAAGCCTAAAATTATTACAAGAATACCCGGCCTACCGACATGACACTAAAGACAAGATATAGGAAGATACTAGAAAGCAACTTTTAAGGTTTACAGATATGAGCGAGCATTATTAACAACCACTTCAACCATAAGTTTTGGGCTTCTGCACATAAATCCTGAAACAAAAACCAAAAAAAAAAATTAAGATAACGTAAATGTTATTTGGGTGCCTTGAAATAACCAGAGCCCATCACGTTAAAAATTATACTGTTGTCTGTTTGTATTTCGGAGTTAGTTACTTAATCTTCATCAGTTTCCTCAGCGCTCTTAACAGAGCATACAGCCACCACAACAGCTAGTAGGACCACATGCTTCTGTAGCCGTGGTTTCTGTGACAATTTGTTTGTCACGAAGAGGTTGCAGCTCCCATGCAAAACATATATAAATTCTTCATGTTGCTCCAGAAGACTGTGGATGACTGCCTCGATGAAATTAACCTCCTAGGAGATTTCAATGACCATATTAGATGGGGCGAAGTGATTGGAAGATATGGTGAATGATAATGGAAAGGAACTGCTAAGATTCTTGATAAGTCACGTGTTGTACAACATGCTTCAAGTTGCCAGCAGTTCTATTCTTTCTACGTTTCTTCAGAGACCCTCGGGAACTATCTATGAATCGAGGGCACTAGTCGCTTCATACGCCTTACGACCACTACAATATTTGTGAATGTGACCCTGACTGTGCCAAAGGTTGCCGACCCCTGCTGGCGCAGGGAAATGGCGAGGAAAACACAGGATAAAACGACAGATAAACTTTCACAGAGACATCAAAGGCTGCTTTGATGCCACTTTCAAGACAACAGCTTCCGTGGATACTTCTGCGATTGAAGTTTTCCAGTCCTCTCAGATCATCAGCAAACATAACATTCTGGTTTTGGGAGTAGGATATCCACCTGTTTATGTTGCAGCCCTAATTTTTTTTAAAGCACGGATATATATTTGTGTGCGGCCTTAAAGCGAAATTTCTTACACTGTTGATGCTGCGAGATGAAAACTGGAAAAGGAGGGGTAGGGAGAGGGAAAGCGGTCTGTTAATGTACTCGCAGACACTCTCATACATACCCATATATATATATATATATATATATATATATATATATATATATATATATATTGTATAAGCTTTCCCCCTTCCACATTTTCTGCGGGTTCCATGTTAGTGACGGACACTCAGAAGTGTCACAGCGTGAGGGGAATAGAGCTGAAAAGACAGCAATGAACAATGTGCCACCATTCAAGAACTGTGCTGTGTAAGGCACCTGTTTACCACACAGTTTGAAAGATAAAATATACTACTCGTCAAAAGTCAAGGGCCACTTAGTAAAACCTTGGTTGAAACCATAAAACAAATCTGATATAAACGTAATTGGTATCAGTCAAAACGGTATTTATTGAATACCAAATTGACATGTCACGTAAAGAAATGGAAACACACATTCAAACGCAACGAAGCTGTGAAGTGTGTCACCCACCTTTTCAAAAGTCACACAATAGATATTGGACAAATAGACATTTCAAAATCGGGTATGACCACCGTTTGCAGCAAGGCATTCTTCTTCTTCTTCCTCGTTCGCCCTGAAAAGGACGGTGGTTGCGTTGTGTCTGTTTACGCCTAAGCTGTGATATCTGCACCTTTCGGTCGACACATCCGACTTCTGCACGGCATTTTTTAGGACCGGGTTTGCCTTCCCATTGCGATCCACACTCGCTCAGCCAGACTGCACTGCTGCAGACTGTTTCCAGGACCACCACGTGGAGGTGGAGTGCGGTCTTGACCAGCTCTGATTCTGCTGATTGTAAAACAAATTAAGAGTGAACTCTGTTCATGAAAAGTCGCCATTGCATGTGGAATGTCAATCAGCACGATTACTTCACCTGTTTGGTTGTACGGAAGTTTGAAAAAACATTTAAAATGTGAATTTATGGTCAGCAAACCAAATTGCACGTGATCACCATGGTTGTCGGTGAGTTGTTTTTATGCTTAGCGTGCATAGAGGACTGTCAGAGGAAGATATTGCACCCATTTTTACTAAAAACTTCCTTCATTTAATCATTCTATGCGCTTATATAAAAGTGTATTGAAAATAATATGGTGGCCCTTGACTTTTGACGAGTAGTATATGTTCTAATGTGTTTAAAACAAAAAGATCCAAAAAAATATTTAATAAAATGTGTTCTGTTGAATTGCTAAAGACAAAGTCCACGCATTTCTCCTTCTCTCCCCCCTTTCCAGTCTCATACAAAATAACATTTCTCCGTTATTTATCCTAGCTCCCCCTGCCCTCCCAAATATCACAGCACGTAATATTGTTACCTCTCTCAGAGCTGTGAAATAAACGGCTGAAAATGGGAAGCCGGTGTTTGTAAGAACAACATGTTACCAGTCAGAGGGGCGCCCGACAGTTTTGTAAAAATAACCTGCGCAACTTTCGATACACACGAATATTTTAAAAAAACAACAACACGCAAGGCGTGGAGAATTTAGAAAGATGATTAAAGTGGATATTATTAAGTACAACGGATGCAAAGAGATGACTAAAAACATCATTCACACCACCCCGAGCTTCGTTTTATTATTATTCTGTTATTTTAAACAATAAACCCCCCCATATTTCCTCTCCCGGGTCATCGCATCAATCGTTCCCACAACAGCTTAAGCCTCCAACTGTTTATCCTGTTAGGCGATATCGGTAAATTTTCTAAATTTGTAGACTTTCACAATGATCTCTTATTCTGAACAAAAATACCTTTTATCTTTCAATATGACATATTTGCTCTTTTAACTTCACACCGCTCGACTCAACCGCGTCTTTACACCTCTCCTTACCCCAACATCTTTTAAAGAATTGCGAACACACGCTGAAACAGATTCCGGTACTTCACTCATTTATCACTTTTCTTCAACTCCCCAAGGATTCCTTACTGTTGACGGCATGTGCTCCTAGGGGAGTAGTGGCACATTGTTCATTGCTGTCTATTCATCTCTATTCCCCTCACGCTGTGACACTTCTGAGTGTCCGTTACTAACATCGAACCCGCAGAAAATGTGGAAAAGAGAAAGCTTATACAGTACAACATATATATATATATATATATATATATATATATATATATATATATATATATATATATATATATATATATATATATATATACAGTAGAACTCCATTTATCCGAACCCCATGGGACCGAGCATCGTTCGGATAATCAAATGTTCGGATAATTGGATTACATAATGTATCGAGTACATGTACACATATTTCTAAAAATAATTAACCATCACAAGGAAAATACACTATAAAACATATTTACTTGTACTGTAATAATAATACCCACACTGTATTAGATCACTGTATCACCAAAATCTTTCATTACACTGCAGTGCATGTACTACTTGTATTAATTTTTTTTTTTTTTTTTTAAGAAAGAGAAATGTTTTCAAAATAACATTACAAACGATTCAAAACCAGGCGCAACTTACGTATACATGTACTTGCACAGATGTAGCCCACTATTTAAAATAATGAGGAATCCTCTTTTGCACCAAACTGGATAGTCTCCTTTTGGCTGCTAAGTCCCGCATTCTCTTCAACAGCAGAAGCTGTGTAGGACAGCTGTCATCTTCTTGCTCGTACCAAGCCATCGCGGATTCTAGTGCTATAAAGGCCTCTTCAGGACTTGGTCGACGTTTTGGGTTTTCTTCATAATCTACAAGTACATCATGTACTTCTGAGGAGTCTTCGTCATCGGTCACTACATGTATTTGGTTTTCTTCTTGCACAAAAGACAAAATTTCTTCGTCATTCAAAAACTGAAAACCAGAATCATTATCATCTTCTAGCCATATGTGTGCATCATCTTTGTCACAGTCCCAAAATCCGGGCATTGAAACAGTTCCACAACTTCATTTATACAATCATCATTTGTGGCCACTGCAGTAGTTTCATTTCCTCTTTTTTTCCCAAGCAATCTGTTCCAAGCCTTGTTGAGATTATCTTGTGACAGGGTGGTCCAAGCATCAGCTAACATATAGCAGCAGTCTTTGAGATTAAGCTTTTTAGAAAACGCCACCACACTTTCTTCATCTTCAGCCAACAATAATCGACGCAGGACTTCCTTCTTGTACATCTTTTTAAGCTTTGCTATAACACCCTGATCCATTGGTTGAATCAGTGCTGTTACATTGGGAGGCAGAAAAATTACTTTAAAATTTGCATCAACTGCATTCAATGTATCCTTCTCTGGATGAGATGGTGCATTGTCCAGTAGAAGAATTACTTTTCCAGTTTTTTTTTCTTGTTCTCTCAACCTCTTCACATTTGGGATGAACTGATTTGTATACCAATCAAGAAATATTTCACTATTCATCCAAGCACTCTTCTGTGCTTTGTAGCACAATGGGAGACATGTCACATTCTTTAAACAACGTGGTTTTTTTGGCTTTGCCGATCATTAGCACCGGTAAACGATGACTTCCACTGGCATTCGCGGCTACCAAAATTGTTACTCTCTCTTTGCACTTTTTAAACCCAGGGGCAGCTGCTTCGCGCTGAGATGCAAGTGATTTTTGAGGCAATGATTTCCAGTATAAGCCAGTCTCATCGGCATTATACACATCATCGAGTGAATAACCTTCTTCTTCCAAAAAAGCCAAGAATGTTTCTTTAAAATTTTCAGCGGCAGTTGCATCGCTAGATAAAGATTCCCCTTGAATCTCCAGTTCTCGTATGCTATGACGAGATTTAAAGTTTCTTAACCATCCCTGGCTAGCCTTAAAGTCAGGAGGATCGTCAAGTTGACCGTTGAACTGAAGTGACTTTTCACACAATAGAGAGCCAGAGATAGGTTCCGATTTGCTTCTTCTTTGCAGACACCATATATAATATAAAGCCTCTTCCAATTTCAAATATTTCGCATTTCTCATGGTTTTACGTTTCTTCGACCCATTTTCACTATCCAATTTCGATGCAAAACTCATAATTTTATCCTTGTTACTTCTGATGTCAGAGACGGTAGCTTTCCCAACACTGAAAATCCTCGCAAGTGAAGACACAGCTTCATCTTTTCCTAGTCTCTTGATAATTTCTGTTTTCATTTCAATTGACAAAACATTGCGGTTCCTTTTATATGCTTTAGGCCTACTGGAAGATGCCATATCGCACAGAGAAATACTTGTACACCAAAATTATTCTGCTGTAGTAGCAGGACACAATTATTTTAAGTTGAACTGTCTGTTTAGCCAGTGTTCTGCCTAGAACGCACACGTACTATGGAGTGGTAAACCAGATATTAACTGACTTTATGATCTAACTGACTTCCTGTACGTAAGTGACCGACCATTACCCCAACCCATCCTCTACAAATTGTTCGCACACATTTGAAGCTTGCCGCATGAAAAGATTCAGAAATGTTGTCTAACGTGACTGGTGGCGATTGATTTTTTTTTTTTCTGGAAAAAGTGTTCGGATAATTGGATGTTCGGATAATTGGGGTTCGGATAAATGGAGTTCTACTGTATATATATATATATATATATATATATATATATATATGGGTGTGTGTGTGTGTGAGAGTGTCTGCGAGTACTGCTAAAGCCAAATACGGTTTACTCAACAGCGACAGAATTAACCTGTTACATGGCAATAGGTCATCTAATTTTTAACAGAATTCTGCAGAAGATCATGCCAGCATTTTAACTGGTATTTTAATTTATTAGTAAAAACAAATCAACCAGAGAGGGTGAGGGGAAGTCAGACGGGGGGGGGGGGGAGAAAGAAAGACAAACTGACTGACCAGACAGAGGAGAGCGGGAAAGAAACAAGGATGTACGTAAAACTGCAAGATACCGTCCTATGAATACTGCATTTTCAAGGATTATACAGATAGACGAACGAACGAAAAGTCTACGATTGTATGAATAGGGACTGAGGTTGTTATTTTTTAGATAATGTGGAAGATAGTTCCAAAAATGAGCAGCAGAGTAAGCTAAGCTTTTCTTGAATAAGTCAAGCCTAGGCACACAGAGAGAGAGAGAGAGAGAGAGAGAGAGAGAGAGAGGGGGGGGGGGCATGTGGACGGAGGGGGGGGGGGGCGAAATAAACATAGAATTTTGTAAAAGTGCATGATACCCTAGCGAAAACTGTATTTTCAAGGATAGTACAGATGGAGAGTGAGAGAGATAGACTGAGAGATGGAGAAACAAGGAAGTCTGTATAAGTATATGTTACCTTTTGGGAACAATGCGTTTTTTAAAGATTACACAGGCTTGCCTCTCTATTCAAACAAACAGCTAAAGAAGTAACGTTTCACAGTGCTCTCAAATCTGTACAGGTTTACAGGTGATCTCAATGTACTAATACAAACCCAAATTTTCTTCATGTCCTGAAAGTGCTTACAACTTATAAAATGTCAATATGATTTTCTTACCCCTTTGTTTAACATTGTACTCATTCATTACCGGTTGCCTAAGGAAATAAGACCTCCAACAAATCTAGACCATGTCGTCATGACCTGTGCCATCCTGTCAAGATGTTTCCTAGTCTTTTTGATCCCGTCCATTTCTGTCTTCACATTTCTTCTCCGTGTATTTGGATGACATCTACTTGTCTTACTTTGGGATTCGAGAACATTGGTTCCACATTGGTGATCTTGTCATGCTATTTCAACCCATTTTATTCTATGTAAACAGCGATTTAAGAAAAACTGTGTAACCTCCTGAATGTCGGTTTTTTTGTTCTCCGTGTTTCAGAGCAGCACAAAACTTATAATAATACTACTTTCTACAAGAGCTGGTGTGGATATACTGTCCTGGTCATGCTGGGGTATGTGGTAATGAAAGAACTGACAGACTAGCATCAAGAGCACCCATAGTGGGGACACTGGATATGGTTAAGGGAGATACTGAGAACAATTAATGATCGCCTTTTAGAGAATGGCACTGCAACAGATGAACCATCAAGGTTAAGACTGTTGGAATTTGGCATCAAAAAAATTTGGCTAGTAGAGATGGGCGTATGAGAGTATGCATCCGTCGTGTTTACAACCAGCGAGCTACAGGAACAGTTAGCATTCACACTCTTCGATATAAACTAAGGGAGACTGAGCACCTATGGGTTTGCCCGGAGTGCAATGATGTCAATTCTGTATAACAATACTACTTTCAAATACATTTAACTTTTCACAAAATTATCACACATTAATATGTATCCACACACGCTTACAATTTTTTAACTACTTCCATTTGATAAATATCTATAAAAAAAATATCGATACTTCATTCTTCATACACTTTCAGGCGTCAACCTGATTATGTTTAAAGAAAGCAGTGATCAGCCAGCCTGAGGGTTGCAGCCAAAACCTGAGCAATCAAAATGCAGACAGTAAGGAAAAAAAAACCATAGAGTAGAGAACACAAGAAAGGTAAATAAACTTAAAGAAATCACTCACTGATTATTACAAAAACATGATCTCCCTTTTCGTTCAATATGGAGTACGGGACCATGACTGTAGCTGGCCTCTTGCAGGAAGCCTGCAGATAAGCACAAATGTGCTGACATAGCGGTATTTTGCTCTTGCGGCGGTAGTTTTTGTAACAGCTGATTTTACATGTTGATTAAAGAATAGTGTAATCTATCAAAAGATAATGACGAAATGGGGCGATACTAAACAAATAATGGGCTTGTAAAAGATGTGAGAGAAACACGCAAAACAATTCAAAAGATAAACAATGTCAAAGAAACAGCTTGGGAGAATGTGAACAAATAATAAACAAAACACCAAAACAGAATCGTGGAGTGCACAGAAGAGACACACAAAAAATGTATTGGCTTTTGGCGAAATTATTCGTATCTTTACACAACAAGAGAGGAGGGTGAGTTTGGGAATAACTTTAGAGAATGCGGATGATTTGTAAATAACGAAATCCGCTGAAGAGGACGAAATAAAAATAGAATTAAAGCTCGTAAACACAGATAGCAAGTGAAGGGAGGTAACAACAAATTTGTTTTGTATTTATTTCACAAACAGGTTTCCTCTCTTCCCGTGCCACAACTAAACAAGAACACACATTTTATATCAGCATCGTTATCTAGTTTCCTTTAATACACTTCCCTCCGTTATCTCAACATATTAGTGGTTCTAGTGCTTCTATTATTTCTATATGACTAATTTGGTCCGTAACGTTCCCCGGGGGGGTGTTTCTGATGAGACAACGACAGAATAGGGCTAATGCTTTCATGAGCAGGGGCGTACAAGGCGACTAATATGAGGTTGTGTATGAGGCTGGCAACCTCATCATGTAACACACATTGCTGCAGAGACCACCGCTGTTAGAGCATTCAGTACATGGTGGTTGGCTTCCTGCTAGCGGGTCAGCTGCAGCGGGGGGTGGGGGGGGGGGGGGGAGAATGTACGTTCATTTTGGAGTGGAAAAAGGAACGTAATGATGGTGACGATGATATGGCAAATTTGACTACCTCATGCTGAGATTATAGATGTTTATGTCTGACTTGTGCTCGTTGTTTTCAAATGGTTCCCCCCCCCCCCCCTCGATTGATATCTTTAATTGTAACTGTCTGATGCTATTCTACACATTCAAATGTCGGCTTCTATTTTCAATGCTAATTACTGGACTGGTTAATGCGCGCTCTCTCTCTCTCTTTTTCTATTATTGCACTGTTACAATGTTGGGATTTTATTTTATTGTATTTTCTTATTTTAGTAATATTTAAGATACATGTGAGAATTAATGGATTCAGTATGGAAGACGAGAGAAAGGAAGGGCAGAATGTTAGACAGGCCTGCGTGCCCACTTCTAAACCCTTTGAAAATAACGTTCGTTCGTTCTCTCTCTCTCTCTCTCTCTCTCTCTCTCTCTCTCACACACACACATATCATGTGCTTCAAAGATGCCCAACATATGAGCAACAGAGAAAGCACATATAGCTGTCACCAGTACCATTCCTGGAAAAACTTGATGGAGATACAAATAGCCTCAAACTGACCACTGCATTCTTTGAAAATATTTAAGTAGACGTGTGAGACTGTACGAAGAAGACGATCATCTATTTTGAGAATCTTTTATTGCTCAATATGGTTAATTAACATCTGCTCATGCGGTCGCATAAGGACAAGGTGATGCTCCTCGTCTTTAGATGTTGCGTGATAGAAGGGTTAGAGTGCTTGCTTCCTGTGGCATAGTCACAAAGTTCAAAATCTGCCAGTGTCACGATCCAGTCTGCCCAGCTTTGAGTGAAGAGAAACGGCAAAGGCAGCAAGGAAGGAAACTGGTCATCCCATCTCGTAAAGCTGCGGCTAAGCATACGTGAAGTCTCTAACACTTCACTTACTACGGCAGTATCTGCTATACGGTTACCTTTACCTTTATTTTAAAATATGCCCCACCCACAATATGTATAACGACTCCTGTATGGTTAAATGTGACAGGATTACATTAGGACGGTCTCAATATCATTTAAAATATGCCCCACCCACAATATGTAAAACGACTCCTGTATGGTTAAATGTGACAGGATTACATTAGGACGGTCTCAATATCATTTCAAATATGCCCCACCCACAATATGTATAACGACTCCTGTATGGTTAAATGTGACAGGATTACATTAGGACGGTCTCAATATCATTTAAAATATGCCCCACCCACAATATGTATAACGACTCCTGTATGGTTAAATGTGACAGGATTACATTAGGACGGTCTCAATATCATTTAAAATATGCCCCACCCACAATATGTATAACGACTCCTGTATGGTTAAATGTGACAGGATTACATTAGGACGGTCTCAATATCATTTAAAATATGCCCCACCCACAATATGTATAACGACTCCTGTATGGTTAAATGTGACAGGATTACATTAGGACGGTCTCAATATCATCGTCATTATCATTTTCGTTACCACTCCTTATGAAGCATGGAGCCACCACACTGCAGATTGTCCCCTAACAGGAAACCTGCACCCACACATGAATATACTCTTGCAGTAGTGGTGTCTGTCGTTAAGTTATTTTACATGACCAGGTTGTCAGCATCATGCACAATCTCATATTAGTGGCCTTGTACGACATGCTTGTGGGAGCAGTTGTCCTATTCTGTCTTTGCATCCCCAGAGAACCCCCCCCCCCCCCCCCCCACCTCACCCCCGGAACTACTACGGTCTGAAAATGTATACGTACTAAATCATCATCAACATTAAGATCACCATCATGTTCTTTGCACTCATTCTCAAAATCAGATTCAGATACCATCTATTCAACAAGCTAAAGATAGGAACTACCGATGGCACCGATAAAATGACTGCTGAACATCTGCTCCAAAGTTGCCCCTTATATGCGGTACAGAGAAAGCGCATATGGCCGACGAAGAAGACATTTTTTATACCACAAAAACCAGAATTTCCCCAACCATTCATTTTCTCACCACTTAATTAAAAAAAATGTACACGTTTCTTCAAAGTTTCCAACAATAACAGGGGAAAAAAAAATAGTTGACCTGCTGATAAACAATTATAAACAATCGACTATCCCACGTCTGGCTCAGGGAGCTGGCAGAAGATGATAAGCGATTCCATGTGCCTAAGGAAGATTGCGAGAGCCTGAGGGACACACAAAGACTTTCATTCTTACTGGCCAACCCAGAAGGGATCGGGTGTCAATCATCAGATTAGCCTGACCGACAGAGTAAACTCCCTTCCACCAAAACAACATACATTAAAATAAAGCTAAATATAAACTATGTTCCTTGCAGTCCTAAAGAAAATACGTGTTGACTTTTAATGGCTTAAAGACTATTTCTCCCCCAGGAGATGTCTGAGTATGGCAAGGGTATAAAGCACACGCATGCACGCACACACACACTATATAAGCGAAACTCGTCTGTTATTGTTTAAGTAAAAAATTTATTTTGTCCTCTTACTCGGTTAATCTCGTATAATCATGAAAACATCTGTATCACACACAGAGGTCACTCTGACGCCAGTGTATTCAGACAGAAGAACGAGGGTATAACAAGTTTACCCACCGCCTTCCTTTCGTATATAACTTTTACTTGGAACCATTGGAAAGGGGGTGTGTGTGTGTGTGTGTGTGTTAAACATTCTGATGTTATCATCTCTCCATTGGACTATTCATAGATCCGCCAGTATTAGGAACGATCTGTTTCGGCTAATTTTCATTTAAAACAAAACAAAACAAATTTAGCAGGAAAGGTGGAACTGACATTTATATGCTGCCTTGATCTACTAACATGATTATTACCGTCTATTCTGGATGTCTGAACGAAGAGACAATGGCTTTATTTGACAGCAATAATGTAAATGTTGTAACTCTGCACTAAAAAAAAAGTAAGTTTCCATCTCGGTGACGATAATGGACAAAATGGGTGGAGGGGAGTTTTCTTTCGTCAAAAAGCAATGGGTGAGGGTATGTTTGGGTACATAAGGGCCTGGTCAACTTGAAAGTGAAAAAAAAATATATATATATATATATATATATATATATATATATATATAATATATATATATATATAGATATATATATATATATTTATATATATATATATATATATAAACCGTTAGAGACAAGACGATACAATACCACCCCCCCCCAAACACCCCCACCCGCCGGCTTTTTTTTAAAGTCTGCGTTTCGACAATAATTCATTTTCCTAAATTCAAAATTTGCCTCCACATTAAGATGATGATAATAATAATAATAATATTATATCTAGCAACATACTCGCTAGCTTGGTCTTGAGCAGGCAATGAAAGGACGCTTTTGTTTGCATTTCCAGCGCGAATAGCAAAAGTAATGAAAAAAAGCTGCATTATTAATCTGCAACGCTGAGAACACCATGTATTTACTGTCTGAAGGGGGGAAAAACATGTACAATCCGGGAGGTTGGGTATTAAGTTACATACAGATTTAGTCAGCCAAGTCAGTAAAGGTCGATTTTTCAAAGGGAGGAGATTATAAAGTGCAAACACAACAATAAGCATTATCCTCAAATTTTGAATAGCCTCCGCTGCGGTTTTCGGTAAACATATTGTAGTTGGGTAACCAATTTGGGAAAGCGGATTTAGTAACCGAACCCTGCTTTTGTAATGAAACAGTGCTTTTTTCACAAGCGCGAATCAAACAATCATAAAACAGGAATATGTAGATTGGTGGAAATATAGAACAAAACATTACAATGTATAAACAAATGCCATCGTCAGCTGACAAACAGGAACCAGCTATCAAACATGTTGCTTGCTCAGTAAATATGATGTATGAATATGTGTGTGTGTGTGTGTGAGAGAGAGAGAGAGAGAGAGAGAGAGAGAGAGAGAGAGAGAGAGAGAGAGAGAGAGAGAGAGAGAGAGAGAGAGAGAGAGCACTTTGCAGGCATAATAAACATTTCTTATTCTTGCATCTAAACTCCATGTGCCGCATAGGTCTTCAATTTTTTTTTTTTTTTTTTTTTTTCTTAACCAGCGGCACTTGGGCTTTCAGCCCTTCGGCCCAATGACATGTCATTGCGAGGCTGGGGAACCTGAGGACTTTCCTTCCAACCCGGTCAGGAGCTTCGCTCCTTCCCATCCACAGAGGGTTTATCACAGGAGCCGTTCAGGATATTCAGTCAAATTTCCGGCCGTAAACATTTCTTCAAACGCCGACGCCCGGGTTTGAACCATGAACACCTGGTCGCCAGTACAACGCCGAAGCCATTACACCAGCGCGGCTCCACATAGGTCTTCAATAATTCATCCCATACCCTCTGGCCAATCACCATCCGCTCAAGCTCACTGCATGTCTTACTACACCTTTTGATGTCTGTCTAACCTCCGATTGACAGAGTGGTTTGAGCGCTGGTCTCTCGCGGCAAAGATGCTGGGTTCCAGAATACACAGCTGTCAATGGATAGCTGACCTAGCTCTTGAGTTAGGGAAGGCAGCGAGGAAGGAAACAAGTCACCCCCATCTCTAGAAGCTGGACCAAGTATAGTGAAGTCTCTAACACTTCACTCCCCTACGGCAGTATCTGCTATTGGACTACCTTTACTTTACCTCTACGTCTCAGATTCTCTGTCCTCTTCTTCCACATCCAAGGAATTCCAGAATAAGCAACGCCCTATGATACAGCCAGATGGTGCGCTCATTCAATGTGTCCCCTGATCACTGCCAGAGTAAAGTCCCTCTAGCCTTGCTCCAGCGGTCCCTGTCTAGCTCCTTCCCACCAATTCCACACCGGCGATACACCATTTCAACGCTTCAATTAAGAGCTGGCACTCCACTCATCGGGCTCTACTATCCCACACTCGGGTGCCCGACATCATGACAATACCTGATGAGAGGTCACAACAAGTGGGTCTGAATATACACAGGGACAAGACAAAGATAATGAGAATGAATGAGAAACCTATAAAAATACTGTACTTGAAGAAACATCACTACAAGATGTACACTCGTTCATATATCACGGCAGCTTCATGGACAGAGTTAGAGGGACACATGGTGATATCTGTCGTAAAGTGTAAACACACTTCTTTGTTAATCACCCAGCCAATCAACGAGCACCGTTCACCAGTCTCTGAGACAGAATAAAATTAAACTTAAGCCCTGTTTTTCGGATGTCGGTGGCGGCCATCTTGTCACCCAATATGGCGGAAAAACAGAATAACATTAGCCATAAGCCCTGTTTTTCCTGGGACTCGTTTCGGTCAAGGACGATACGGAGCATGGTACGGAACTGCAGACAACCAATCAGCTTGCCCAGCCAGGAACCAACCAAACGCTTTCCTTAAGCAGTAGAAGTTACCTCACCTGCCTATATAATCGGGCGAGATTTTATGCAAAAACATGCAACACCGACACGAAGCCAGATCGACGACCGACTGAGGAAGAGGAGCTGTCAACCTTGATTTATTGCTTACCTGCGTGCATTGACCTAGCAGACGGCTCCGCTAGTCGAGTCACTGGCCTGTTTAAATCTTGGAGGGTAAATATATAATTACTATAACTTGTAGGAAAATAGGCCTACAGCAGATATATAATGTTGGTATTGGTTGTGTGTCATTTATACTACCTACACCTGTATATATTTAATATAAATTGTTTCTATATGAACGTATCAGGTTACTGATTGTATCTTGGGGGAATTAGGTATAATGATTGTATTTCCTGATATGATTGAATAGACGAAGACTAATAGGACTCATACTTCAATCTATTATCTCAGATAAATCCAACTGAAATATAACCAAAACAGTCCTTGTTAGGACTCAATCTATTGTCTCCTATAACTCAATCTATTGTCTCCTATAACTTCAGTCTATTATTTCAGATAAAACCAACTGAAATATAACCAAAACAGTCTTTGTTAGGACTCAATCTATTGTCTCATCTAACTCCAACCTATTGTCCCATATAACTCCAACCTGATATCACCAAACAGTCCTCGTCGCATATACTCCTATCATCAGAACACAACAATATTGTTAGGATATATGGTACCATCACTTGTCAGAGAGGGCCTGGTATATTATAGAGGGAAGGACATTGTTGTATCACACCTAGGTGTACACATTATTGGATGTATTCATGTACTGAATTTATATTATTGGATGTATTCATGTATTGAATTTATATTATTGGATGTATTCATGTATTGAATTTATATTATTGGATACATTCATGTATTAATTTATCAGAAAGAATGTTTTGCAAGTAGACACACGTCTTGTCTCGTTATTGCTAAATCATACGGAGCCATGTTGTCATTCATCCTACACGCAGACACCTGAGACACGCTCATTTCATCAAACAATGGAAATAGGTGGGCTTAATGACAGAAATTAGCCCCTATTTTTACTTGTTACAGGTTTTATTCGTGTCATCAAACCTGAGGTCATATGTCGTGTCAATCCAGCTGCCTGGAACGTCGCCGGAGCACAGTGATTGCGCAGGATCTACCTCTTTAGTCCCCCTCAGTCTTGGGTGGGCTAACGAAACGACCATCAGCGGGTGCTGTGTGCAAGATACTAAGAAGGACATAACTTTTGAGAGATGAGTACACATTAGTACCATTTCTGTCAGCATTGTGAGCAAATTAACTGTCAGTGACGAAAAAGAGATGTAGCGTAGAAAGAGACAAGATTAACAGCATAGCTAATAAATGTTATATACTTAATTAACAGCACAGCTGATACATGTATTATAATTGAATAACAGCACAGCTGATATAATTTTTGTTCCTATAACACTAGTCAACAAATTTTCAAAAGTTTTTTGTACCAGAAATTAAATGTACCATTTCTTATTGATTTTGACATGCTGATTTCAAATATCATAATGAAATTCACCAATTGGCTCTGGGTTTTTTTTTAAATGATGAATTTACATTACAGTAATACAAATAATGTATGCTTGTTTACTTCTCTGGGCTAAACAGCTAGTCTTTCTACTTTAGCATTATAAAAATTGTGGTTACATACTCAATTAATTGATATTTTAACATAAAATGATAGAAAAAATAAAAACATTATTTAAAGTTCACATATCATGCTTTAAAAAGGCACATTTGAACCCATTCCGTCATTATTCAGTCGCTGTTCGAGCTCTCTTTGCTTGCTTCTTGTAGTCAATCGATGAGGTGTCTCTTGTCACAGTCCAACAGTAATCAACAAGCATTGAAGGGCTCCAATTGCCTTGATACCTTGTCTCCATAGCAGCAATGTCCTGGTGAAATCGTTCACCATGCTCATCACTGACCGCTCCACAGTTTGACGTAAAGAAATCCAGATGAGAATCCAGAAAATGAATTTTCAAAGACATGTTGCAGCCAAGACTCTTATACTTCTGAAGGAGATTTTCTACAATTTCATTGTAATTATCAGATCTGTGGTTTCCAAGAAAATTGTCCACCACTGACTTAAATGCTAGCCATGCTGCTTTTTCCTTGCCATGCAACACGCAAAGAAACTCGTCATCATGAAGAAGTTTTCGAATTTGCGGACCAACAAATACCCCTCTCTTATTTTAGCTTCACTCAGTCTTGGAAATTTTCTGATGAGGTATTTGAAAGCCTCATCTGTTTTCTCCATTGCCTTGACAAAGTTTTTCATGAGACCCAGCTTAATGTGCAAGGGTGGCAACAAAAATCTTGCTGGTGTCGACAACTGCTGGGTTCTCAACGTTCTTACTGCAGGCTGCAATGACTGCCTGATTGGCCAATGTCTTCTGATGTAATGGTCACTTCGTGCACGGCTATCCCACTCACAGAGAAAGCAACAGTACATGGTGTATCCACCCTGTAGTCCAAGCAAAAGAGCGACCACTTTTAAGTCACCGCAAAGTGACCAATGATGATGATCGTAGTTTATACACTTCAAAAGCTGCTTAATGTTTTCATAAGTTTCTTTCATATGAACTGCGTGACCAACTGAATTTGACGGTAACACATTACCATTATTCAACAAAACAGCTTTAAGACTTGTCTTGGATGAATCAATGAAAAGCCTCCACTCTTCCGATATGTAATTGATGTTGAGGGCTGCCATTAAACCAGAAATGTTGTGGCACGCAGAAAGGTCACCCTCTTTGAAAAAGAATGTAATAAGCGGCTTCTGGCGGTTCCTATACACAGAAATTGTAACATCTTCTGCCAGGAGATTCCACTGTTGCAATCTGGAACCCAAAAGCTCCGCCTTGTTCTTCGGTAAATTCAGATCTCTTACAAGATCATTCAGTTCACCTTGGGTTAGTGGATGTAGTTTGCTCAAAATCTGTGTCACTTGAGGTTGATGGTTCAGGACCACCAATGTCCTCTTCATCAGTGGAAGCAGCTGAAAAGGATTCTGGCACTTTGGGAACTGGTAGGTCATCGCCATGTGGTACCGGAAGTATTGCAGAGGGGATGTTTGGATATTCCAGAGTCCATTTTTTCTTCTTTGATATGCCTTTCCCAATTGGAGGGACCATGCAAAAGTAACAGTTGTTGAGATGATCAGTGGGCTCTCTCCAAATCATTGGGACTGCAAAAGGCATAGCTTGCCTATTGGCAGTCAACCACAGTTTAAGATGTGCTGCACATGTATTGCAGCATATGTGTGGCACCCAGCTCTTATCTTGATCTCCTATTCTGCAGCCAAAATACAAACTGTACGCCTTCTGGCATTTCTAACTACGATACTTTTGATAAGGACAAATGCACTAACTAATGGCAAAATTTTATCAGAGATAAGGTATTTATACACAAAGGTGATGTAATCATAGGTAGGATTGCATCATCAACTTCTAGTAACATTTTTTTTTACTGGTCATTAGAAAAAATTATGCAATCGTCCTCAACAGTTGCGTCATATATATATATATATATATATATATATATATATATATATATAAATTGACCGTAATTAAATAAACTAGTAGCATATATCTTGAAAACTAGAGCCAATCAACATTTTTTAATGTCATTTTCGTTTTCAGCACACCAAAATTAGTTAAGATCAGCTATTTTCATTTCTGGTACATTTTGGTTGTTGACTAGTGTAATTGGAAAACTTGTTGTAATATATTTACATATCTATATAAATATTTGTAAATCATATGTAAACTTACAAATCCATTACATTCCATTTTTCAACATTCACCCTTCAGCACAAGAGTAGATAGTGCATATACTAAATAAATAATAAGGAAATTATATTTGAAGACTTGTCAATTTTATCATTGTTAAGTAAAATATGTTTCCTTGTCTTAATATCACAGTTAGTTACACAGCGGAGGTGGCAATTTATGTCGGTCTCCTCTCTACTAATTTTTCGAGATCAGATCATTCACAGCCGTAACTAATTTGTGATACCAGTAGTTCTCTCAGACACTGGGACTTCACCATTTTCTGCAGAAATTCTATTTCTGTAATTGTCAGTACTATACTGATCCAAGAGCCAATAAAAACCTCACGCCACAATATCAAAAAAAGGAGCTTTCATTGCACTGGGAAATGCGTGCAGATCAAGAGAAATCAAGTCCAACAAAAAATCAGAACCTTCCAACTGTATGGCTCTGAAACATGGAGTACAACAAAAGTTTAACATAGCTTGAAACATACTTCGTCACTTTACATTGGATCCTGTAGACTATAAAAATGTCTTCAAAAGTTTAGAGAATCACTTTGAAAACTGAAGAGGCGTTGTGAAGTCGCCCACAATAAGTATGTCACCATACTTGGTTCGCACGGTCTTCCGGCTTTTTTGACATCTTCCTCTCCTATACTTAAATTAGTGACCAAGTCTGACATGAACAGCAAAGAGTTCGTTTGAATATTCTATTTATCAACTTTAGCTTTATCTCTACGGAGATATGTGAGTGCCTGATCAGTGGAATTATTAAGCCACTGCGCTACCTTTTTGATATTTTGCTTCAATTTCTCAGTTTTTTTCTATCATCCCTTGTGAACATATTCCCCATGCACCTGACACTGTTGACTTATTTCAACAATATACTGTTGATTTGGATGACAAGAGTGCTTGTATTTCTACTGATCTTCATTGCTTTTGTTTTAGAAGTGCTGATTTCATACTGTCACGGGTTGCCTCTCCTTTGCTCTGCAGTGATGGCCCAGCAATGGCCAAAACCTAGAGTATCTAATGTGGGTCTTCAAAGGCATCTACCTTCGCACAAGATTACTCTTGGCAGAGATGCAAATAGAAGGATGATGATGCTTCTACCTTGAGGGAGTGTTCACAAGATATTCAGAAATCAAGAACAATGCTGAGTGGGTCTTAGCACAGTTAACTTATTATCTGCCAGACAACTTTTGTGAAGAAATATACTGTATGATTTAGCTCGGTCAAGCCCGCAACTGATTTAATTCAGTGAAATCTTAATTTAGTAGCTCTGTTTTAAGTGAATTTAAGGTAACTGAGCATACGGGTGCAGTATACTCAAAAGCATTAAATCAACTATAAATTTGAATATATACAAATACCAAATTTAATAATCAATTATATTTAACAATGTAAAATGAATAATATTTTTTTTTAAAAAAGGTTATCATCACAGGGTGATATTATGGATATTGTGGGAATTGTCTGAAAGTTCACTTGGCAGCTTTTATGTGTGTACTTAGCTGCCAGTAAGTTTGTTGGTTTCTGCTCCAACCGATGTTTGGTTCTTTGCATGTTATGGACTGGTTCACTCGCGTTACTGTTCAAGTCTGGAGGTTGTGACACGTTCCAAGAAATATCAGGGAGTAATCACGAAGCTGATCCAGCGTTTTCAAGACCCTTCTGATGATGGTGTCTGGCGTTGACAGCAGGCCACTCATACCACACACTTTGTTCCAGAGATAGTTCCCTTAACTGGTACCACCGACCTAAAATCTATTTAGTAATACTGACTCCTGGCTTAGAGAAATAGTTAAAGCAACCTGTTTAAGATGCCTCTTACACGCGGTCTGGGGTATTACTTTACACTAGGCTCCCACTCTGACTTTGTGTTTCAGATTCCTAAAATTCTGGCTTTCTGTGTTAATGTAGGTAGAGTTTTCATGGGATGCTCAAACACGGTTCGGTCGGATAAATGGAATTCTGATCCTATTCCTTACTCTGGGTAGCTGGTTGTCTTCTTGTCGATGTGAATTTCACAGTGCTCTAAATTGGCGAAAGTGTCACATTATTTTGCAACTTTCGTCCCACGCACGTGGTTGTAGTGAACAATGCCCCCAGACGGGCATGCGTGTCTGACGGGAAAGGATTACTTAGAAAGTCACCAATACTTTCAGTTGACCGTGTGAAGTCAATATGGTTTAATAACTTAAGCTATTATAATTAATCATTGAGGGTGGTCAATTAGCCGTGAAATAACACTATTGCAGTATGAAGAGGTCAACAAATCTAAGGCGAGGCGATGGGACAGGTTTATGTGCGTAAAATGAAGAAATAAATGGATAGTTGCAGAGAGAGAAAAAAATGAGAAAAGGTGAACGGCCAATTATGTGACACATACTGTATCTCTCACACGTTGTATTAAGTGCGCCAAAGTGATCTTGGAATCTTTTAACGTCTATGTGCAGTAGCCTTCGGTCATCTGCAAAAAGTAATTAATTAACGATATCTGAATCTGGGTTTGCTTCTGATGTATCCTATCCACATAGATGTTAGACCGGAGGGCTAGTAGTACAAATCCCTGCCGCACTCAAGTGTTAACTTCAAATATGTTTATATTATTTTGTTCGTACAGTTTAAAACGTCTATAGTACGAGGCACTAACATTTTCCAAAATTGACTTTGCATTCCATAGTCTTATAAAATATTCAAAATCTGCTCATATCTGCTCTGTCGAAGGATTTCCCCTTATCTAAAAACCTATACTGCATGTTTTAACTATATTCCAAGGTCTTCTAGAAGATTTTCCATCGGTGAACAAGACATCAGTGCATCCTATTGCTTTTCTGTAACCAACTGCGCAATAATTAAGCAATATTCTATTAAATAGGGTCTTACTCTCTGCTTCATATTTGTTGGCATACTCAAGATTAATTGTGGTAAATGAGGTTACTGGTGTTATTAATTAAGGGTAAACAGAGTGAGGTCAAGCTGTGTAAGTTCCCTGAGTCTAATTGTTCATGATGATGATTCTCAGAGTCCCTATCCGCCACCTCTCAGATCTCACTCTGTGTAAAATAGGCTCTGTGATGTTGTGTGGCTGAGTGTGTCTAGGGTAACGTATTTAATATAAGGACGAAATAAAATGTAAACAGAAATGTAACTCAATAATATTAAAGTGAGTAAGACTTTTGTTAAAGTTTAGGTAATTATATTACAATTTATTTTCCCTGTACCTCAATTTTCTGGAACAGGGATTGTCAAACTCAATAAATTTGTTTACATACACTATTTAAAATAAATAACTGGAACTCTGTCCAAGTATCTTGTTTCTACAAAAGAAAATCACTGAAGAAATCCACCCACTGTTCTGTTTACCGGCTTGTACTGATCACTGTTAATATGTTGGAAAGACTGTTGGGTTCATTACTTCAAGGTGATTAGATTATTATTATGGTTATTATGGTGGAACTTTATGATATCAATAATTTTGTCAGTGCCTTTTCTAAAGGACTTAACTGGCATGGATTGAAGAAAACAGTTGGCCCATAGGTCCTCAGAATCAACAAACGTGGGGCTCCGGGTCGAAGGTGTGGGGCTAGCTACAACTTGAATGCTGAGCGATCACTCCCAGGATTTTCGTCCCTCACCAGGCTTCCTGCCACCAATAAGTATTCTGACATATAACCTGAAATGAGAGGAACATTCCCTCCCATATAACTCTCATCTATAATACTTCCACACATAACCACTGTAACAACTCACCTTGATCAGCTATGTGTGCTGATCATTAAACCAGTCTTTATTTTTCATTAACATCACTGCTGTGTAAACATTCTTCTCCAGTGATAGTACAAAGCCCTGATCCCTTCCTCCAAGGTGTCGCTTCCATATAATAGACAGGGGTTTACATACCCAGCCTGTGACCCTTTAATGATTCCCTTACATCTTATACAGGGTTTTTCGTTCATACAATAGATAGGGTGTGCTTACTCTAGCACTGAAACCTGTGGATAAATTCTTTCTAACATTCTCTACATGATTTTACATAATATTTAAACATTTATGGCACTGCAAAAGCCAATTTCCCTTCTGGGTTACTGCATTGGCATGCGCAAAATTTGTAAGCCACTAGCAAATATTTTATGCCTTTCTTTCGCTCCGAAAGACTGCATTCCTATTTTGGCTATCGTAACACAAATTGTGGCCTGCATGTTAATTAAATCCTCACGCAACCAAATTGAGCAGTTGATAAGTGTGTTTGTTCGTCTGTCTCAATTTTTATATATACAATATCTTTGTTAATAATGGGTCAATTTTTAATATTAAAAGTGATTATTAAAAGGACAACTGTCCTCTATCTTCCTATATAGGTTTCCTTTACCCATTTATCCCCGTTTTCATCTTGGTAATTTTTTTCTAATTTATAGTACTCTGTTCACTGAACTAAAATATTAATAAAATAATTTTCTAAGGCCAGATAATTTATTATAAGTAAAATTTTATGATATATATTAACCAATATTAGCGCTACCCTTCAAGACATCCCTGTTATTTATAAAGAAATAAATTATCTAAGTTTCTTTTCAAACGCACAAGTTAGGCTTGATTTCCATTGTAATCCACCTTCTCTCTCCCTTATAAAACGAGGCAACAAGTTGGTTCGTTGCCAAGATTTACGGCTTTCGTCATAAATATTGGGAAGGGCCGAGCGTGTGCGTGTGTGTTTGGGGAAAGGGAGGGGTGGTATTTTTACGCTTGGCGTTAGAAAATTCAAATTCTTTATTTTAAATGTTAGCGGTTTGATTTGACGATGGCCTTGAGACCAAGGTCAAACATGGAATTTATTTATAGATTTTTAACTGTAATAGTGGAAAATTCAAATTATTTTGTCCAATTTTTAGCGGTAAGTTTGACCTTGCCCTTGGCAATTTTTCAAATATAGTAGTAGTAGTTTATAGGTTGTGAATTTGCGTTACTAGATTTTTGAATCGGGGAAATTTGAGCGGGGTGTTACACGGAGTTACTTTACTACATTAATTAAGAACGAGATGCCTCTGTATGTTCCGCAGGCTATTTTTATACACTTCCTCTTTCGGACTTGAATCTTGGCTTTCTGGCAGTCCTATGGGACTTTTCTTTCTGTCAGTGTTATATTAACAATTGTCTTGATTCCTTAGACTCCATTTCCACCACATGTGTGTATAGCTTCTACTGTTATTTCTTCTATTTCCGCCGACTTGTGCATCTGACTGTTGCTTATAAATGCTTCTATTTCCGGGATGAAGTGCTTGGTCCTCGGTGTTCACGCCATCTGGCTTTTCCTCTGGTTCAACCGATATTGGGTTTCTTCATTATCATTTATCACGATGGTTGGGTTCTAGCTTTCGCCTCCGAAACTCATTGAACACTTTGGTAGAAATCTCTTCGGGGTTCTCGGGGGAAGTCTTCGAATTATTCCAATTATTTTGTGTCCAGGATTCTTGCTTGGACTGTTTAACTGACTGTTTGCATCCCTTCATGCTAGGCGATAAACTGCCTCATTTTATTCCTCGAATTTTATCCAGATTTTGCTGAGGTACTTTTTCTTCATTATTGTTTCCGTTTACTTCGTTGTTCCACTAACTAAAACATGTCCATATGTCTTTCACTCCATTTTTAAATCCCACATTTGTTCTTTAACAAGATCCGCAGTGATCAATTGAAAAGAAATTCCACTCTTCGTGTATATCTCCATACTTGGGTTTTAAGCTCTTGTTATTTCTTGACACATTATATTTATTAGTTCTTCTGCATTTTCCCCAGCTGGCGACAGCAGACGGTGTGGTTTCTTTAGCACTCCTTTTAAAGATGTTGTTAGTTACATAATAATTACCATTATCATCAATTAATCAACTGTATATGATACTTTTACAAAGAATGTTCTCCCTTCTTCTTTACAGTAAACGTTTTTGAAAGTTTGTATTAAAAGTGTTTTCATGCCTCCTTCTGTTATCTGTATACGCATTATTGTAGCAACAGCCAAATAAAATAATCTGGCGCGGAATCGCACCACCGCGTCGCCTCTCCTAAGAACAATTTTGCTGTTACTGGTATCGAACTCCTGTAAATGGAACAAGAAGCCAAAGGCCCGGCTATCTCAATCGACCACTGCCACGAAAACGTTCACCTCAGGAAAGTCGGTCGGTCGCGGTAACCTTCCGAGTTCGATCGTTCTTGATGACAGTGGTTCTCAAAATATCCGTCATACGCGACGCCGTGATTAAAGGTAACAGATACCCTAGTGCGCGTGTCAGTTTTACAAAGTCAAAAGTCGGCAGACAGCGACGAACGACACGTAGTGATTATACAGCAGATGCTTCACTAAAACCTTCGTCTGTCTTAGTTTGCTCTTGTGTATTTGAAAACCTTTTAAACACATAAGGAAGGGAAACCCGAGGCCTGTAAACAGTAAATAAATATTAGACAAACATAAAGGTATGTTTTCAGGCACTCGTAAGAAATAAAGAAGTAGAAAACTAGACAACAGAAAAACAACAGACGTGAGTAGCTTACCCAGGACCTTCCGTGCGGCACCACCGCCTAGCTATGCAAGCGAATCACACTATCTTCCCTGCCATATAGGCATCACCAAAAAATGATGCTTCGATGACGGGTCATTAGTGCGAACCGCAACACATAACACCGGAAATTTACCTGGGGCAGTCCAGCTTATTAATGACGCAATCACTTCTGTTGTTACCCTATTATTATACAATACCAAAATCTACCCTCTATCCTGTACTTACTGTTCTTAGTCTTCTATCAATTACTAGACACAGTATTAAGGTCTTTGTCTTGTGTAGTCTGACCTATACTGTATAATAGGGGAACATTAATCAGAGGTACATCTCCAATCCAACCTGCAAGTCTGGAAGGAAGAGCTGGAGAAGAGAGGGATGGTCATAAGGAGCTCTACAACAAAATCCATGGTTATATCACGAGAAGAAAGAAGACATCAGATTAAGCTGGGAGAACAGGTCCTGGAGCAGGTCGACCACTTTAAATATCTCGGAGCTATTATAGACCGAAAGGGAGGCATCAAAGAATAGTTGGCCACTCGAAAAGCAGCAGCTGGGAGACTTTTTCAGGCCATAAATCGAGGATTCCTCAGCAAGAGAGAGGTTGGTAAGAAAACAAAAGATGGCTGTATACCGCTCTACCTATGTCCCAGTCCTGACATATGGATGCGAGTCATGGGCAATGACTACAACCCACAAAAGCCAGATCCAAACCTCAGAAATGAGGTATCTGAGGAAGGTGGTTGAAGTAAGTAGAAGAGACATGATCCGCAACCAGACAATACGCCAAGGCCTAAAATCCCACCCCCTGCAGACTCAAGTAGAACAGTCCCAACTAAGATGGTTTGGCCATTTCTGCAGAATGGGAGAAAATCGGCTACCACGACAAGCATGGGAAACAAAGAGCCAGGGATCCAGACCCCCAGGACGACCCAGAGTCCGCTGGGAGGACAACATTAGACAATCTTTGAAGGACCGAGGACTAGAATGGAACCAGGCCAGGAGGAAGACAGCCGATAGGATAGTCTGGCGCTCTCTCTTCCAAACCTCTACACCTCACGGTAGAAGGGGAACGACTAAGTAAGTAAGTACAGTACAGTATTGTACGAAACAGTAATTTAATATTATAACGTGTAAATTGTATTATTTCACTATAAAGTATGCGTACAATTAGTTTAAACAATATAACAAAACTAGACTAAACACTTTAGCATTCAGCCACGTTAAATGTTAACATATCCTTAAGGTTCATATAGTAGCTGGTGATTATCAAATTAAGACCATGTCGATATACAAAAGATATATATATATATATATATATATATATATATATATATATATATATATATATATATATATATATATATATATATATATATATATATGACTTCAGATTAACACTAAAATCGCCCCACCGACTTTGGTTAACCATTGATAAGGCGAACGTGTCGCACTTGCCAAGATGGTAAAGAGACGAATTTTGTTTGAGCAAGCGACAGAGATTAATTGTCTATGAGACACATTTTGGACATACATGAATGATATCATCATTTCCTATCCACCTGTTTCAGAAACATTACTTTAGAGGAGAGTAAGGTGTTACATCTGAAACACATTGTCGAAAAAGGTACGGACTTGTCACTTCCATATATGGGAGACGTGACCTTTTGCGCCACGCACAAAATTTTCCATGTCGGAATAATTTTGAATTACCCCACCTAAATATGCAGTTTTGAAACGGTTGGCGGGGGTTCGAAATAGAGGAACCACCAAATTTCTTATTGGACCCTGCCTAAATCGTAACAATCAACTGCGGGGGAGGCAAAGGGCCATATAATCTGACACTTTAGCCATATTAGAACACTGTGAGAATCGCTTGCCAAGATGACAACCAGACTGCGAGAGTTAAGACTAGAATCAGCTCCATTAATCAGACCAGATCTTTGTTTGAGAGTCTTGCGGACTTAGAACCCAGGAGAACTCTACAATTTTAACAAGAAAAACCGGAATCTGAGGAATCTGGTACACGGAGTCAAAGTGGGAATTTATTGTTAAAGTAACAACCCCCAAGAACACGTGTAAAAGGCATCTGCAACTGCCTTTACCTACTTCTCTGAGCAAACAGTCTGTGAGCCCAGAATGGCTTGGTGGTACCAGTTGAGGGTACTATCTCTGGAACAAGAAGGGTACAAGTTTCGAATATAGAAACCATCATCAGATGGGGTTTAAAGACGAGGGACCAACTTCGTAGACACTCCCTGACACTTCTGGGAACGTGCTGCGCCCTACAACCTTGACCAGTGACGAGCGGGATCAGCGATCCAGTCTACCAAGAACCAAAACATCAGAAGGAGCAGAACCGTCACTGACAGCTAAGTAACACATAAAAGCTGCCAAGTGACCTCCTTTACAAACTACCATTACATCACACAGTGATGATAATTTTCTGATAAATAATTATTCTTTTTTTTTTTTTAAACCCTGTGAAAACCTAAGTGATTATTAAATTTGTTATTTGTAAATATACAAATTTAACGCCGATTTAATCATTCTGAATGTACTGTATGTTTGTCTCAGTCAATTTACTAAATACACTCTAAGCATAGCTATACCAGAATAATAAGAATTCCACTGAGTAAATCAGGGTAGGGGCTTGAACGAGCTTAAACTAATCATTGCATAAATCTTCATAAAAGGCGGCGGATAAGATATGTTAACAACTGCCCTGCCCAAACGCAGCATTGTTCTTGACTTCTGAAATATCTTACGAAACACCCTTGAGATAGAAGCATCATTATCCTTCTGTCTACAGCTCTGCCAAGAGTAATCTTGTGCAAAGGTAGACACCTTTGAAGACCCATTTTAGATACTCTTGAGTTTTGGCCACTGTTGGACCACTACTGCAAAGCAGGGGAGGCAATTCCGTGACAAATCCACAAAAACCAGCTCCAAACCTCAGAAATGAGGTATCTGAGGAAGGTGGTTGAAGTAACAAGAAAAGATATGATCCGCAACTAGTTAATGCGTCACAACATCAAAACACAGCCCTTGCAGACAGAAGTGGAACAGTCCCAATTACGATGGTTTGACCATGTCTGCAGAATGGGAGAGGATCGGCTACCACGCCAAATACGGGAAAGCAAGAGCCAGGGATCCAGACCTCCTGGATGACCCAGAGTTCGTTGCGAGGACAACATTAGACAATCTCTGAAGGACCCAGGAAGACAGCCGATAGGATATTATGGCGCTGTCTCTGGCAAACTCTACACCCCAGGGCAGAAGAGGAACGACTAAGTAAGTAATTATATGCTATTCAGCTGCAGCTGTCGTGGATTATTTTATGTTCTTTTTCCATTTGCTTCATGTTTTCTTCAAGGACATCTTTTGAAGCAGTCTCTGTTAATTTCTGAAGATGTAATAATAAATTATCAACGAAGGTACAAACAATTTTTAAAAAGGCCATTCCATCATGATGTCATGCAAGTTGCTCCTTTCCGAACGATCTTGCTCATTTCACATCATCCATCTCCAGAACACTCCCTTCTTATCAGTTCTATCACGCCATCCTAGATCTTTCCTCTTTATCTGCCTCATTCTGCCAGGAATTTTTTAAGTGTCACGGATAACTCCGTTCTTCCCTAAGTTCCCTAAGACCACTACTCTCTAAACAAATGTTAACTAATCACAATTGTGTTTTTCTCTGATATAACGTTCCCCGGTCTCCCAGCCCCCACAAAAGAAAACATTTGCTGCATATACAGCACTACCATTTTTCAATCCGCCTATTAATTGTGGGACAATCATGTTCTTACAATAATGCTGGTTCACTGTAACACTGCAGGGTTTTTTTTTGTTTCTTACTTCCATTTAAGAAAGAAATAGCAACAAAAATCACAATATCACATTATAAATCAATAAAGCAGCATGAAACATTTAATGCTTACAAATAACATTACACAGACCTGAACCATCAATGATCCAAAGCAAAGACCTAAAAGACAAATTTTCGGACTCCCTATACATCACAAAGATGACAATAGTACAATACGTAACATACAGATGAGATAATTTGAATTATAATAAATAATCACCTTCGTCCTCTTCCTAATATTATTCCTTTAAATTAATGTGTAAAATGCATGTGAGAATAAATGAATTCAGTGTAAAAGATGAGAGGAAGGAAGGACAGAATGTCAGACGGGCCTGCGTGCCCAATTCTCAACCCTTTGAAAATAAAGTTCGTTCGTTCGCTCTCCATCCTCTATCCCTGTGTCACAATCAGAGAGAAGTTTACAAAGAATTATCTTTCAGATCTGACCCCCCGGACCCTTGCTGAGACAAGGCTCACCTCTTTTACGAGTTGTCAGTACATGACTGGTCGAAGGCCGTACCATCAATCTATCTGTCTCTATGTGTCGTCGTCTGACAGTTTATTGTGAAGTACGTGGAACGATAACTGGCACAGTATGACTACATGGACATTTAAACTAAAAAAAAAGTAATAAGATAGTGTTATAGCAGATACTGCCGTTGAGGAGAGAAGTGTTAGAGATTTCCCCTTACTTGGTCCAGCTATATGAGGTGGGGTGAACAGTTCCCTTCCTCGATGCCTTTGCCTTCCCTAACACAAAATCAGCCAGGTACCCATTTACATCTGGGTAGACTGGAGTGTGATGCTACCAGGTTTCGATCCCGGAAAGCGGTAAATGTTATGCGAGAGAAATGCTCTTAAGAAAGAGTATAAACATTTACAGTAAATGAACGAAAGAAAGAAAGGGCTGTCATCTCATTTCACCACTGACATGTTCCTCTTTAATCTCTCACAAAAGGAGATCGATAGGTCATGTAACTGTCCTGCACTAAATTCAACAACAAAAGGCATTGATAACTTCTATTTTTAAAAAAAACAGCAATGCTGGGCCATGTCTCCTAAGGACAAAGACCTCCTAAATTGTCACGTTATCCTGGCTCTACCTCACATCATGCCTCGCGTTGTTAAAAAAATAAATACTGAGATCTGTTTAATGCAGGCATTTCTGTCACAACAGGATGAGGCCGAACATAACAGCTAGCATAAAATTTGCACAAGATTACCAGCAATGAGATTCCAGAACTGGACATATTTTAACAGACTGTAGCACACACATGAAAGAGAGAAGTGCGTCATGAGTGACCCTCTGTTCCTCTGGTTATTCAGCATCCATGAATGCAGAGCTACGCTGAAAATTGGCTGTAATATCAGGAACACAAGTTACAGAAACAAAAGAAGAGTAGGCACAAGAAATAACTGCCTTTCTCATACTTTTTTCTCCTTTTTGACTTTTCTCTCTATTTTGTCCTACTTGCTACCATTCAAGTTTGGTAGAAGATTCCACAACCCTGGGAATGGTTAGATCGATAAATTACTTACTTGTATTGGCGTGTTTCGCACCGAGTAGTTCCCTCGGGTCTCTAAAAAAAAAAACAACAGAACTAGTGCACCCTCAGGCACTACGACTAATACGAGGTTGTGCATAGGGCTGGCAACATCATCATAAACAAACAGACACAAAAACCATCGGTCCATGAACATATGAATGCTTGGTGCAGGCTTCCTGCAAGGGGACCTCTGCTACAGTGGTGGCTCCCTGCTCCAAGCAGCACACTCGATCGATCTGTGTGGTTAGGCCAGGCGTCGGGAACCCGCGGCTCGCGAGCCGCATGCGGCTCTTTGAGCCATCTCGTGCGGCTCTCGGCTCTCTACTACTTAACTCTTAGTGAATGAAGGATAAGATGTGATTTTTTTTTTCATGCGGCTCTTCAATTTGTTCAAAATTAAATATTTGGCTCTTTGTCACGGAAAGGTTCCCGACCCCTGGGTCAGGCGGTCTTTCTTTGTCCTTTGTTCTGTTCTACATTCTGACAAGTTGTTAGACGTTTTGTCCCCCATAAATTCCAATCATGGTCTAAACCCGACTACTTTGCTATGGTCGTCCTGACTATTTTGTAGTGGTGGTCTCGAATTTCATATTCGGTGATTCTTATTTTATACGTTCACCTACGGTACATAACTGTTCTCAGACATTATTGTTGCTCATAATTTCCAGAAAGTATGGTACTAGTAAATTTCTCATGTTATCAAACTTGCTTCAATAGTGACGTTATTAACTTCCTGGTAAAATCGAACGGCACCCTGTGCTTGAGATCAAACTTCCTAGAACAGAATTTCTTAATCTGTAGACCACGATCCCTTGGGAGTCCATGAATGGATTCTAGCAGACCCGTGTGTATGACCTAAAATTTAAAATTATCAATTATGTTTTTATGTACATTTGTTTTCCAAGAAGGAGTTCTTCACTGAACAATCAAAGGGGTCCATAGCCTTCAATGGACAAGTGTGTGTTCAGCTATGGGTGTATCCGATAATATCGGGTACCAGAACAACTCTGGGAAGGTTAAGGCGGATGCTGACCACATCACCTCTAGTGTGCCGATGGTCAAGAAAATATGGGTTAACAGCGTATTCCCAATATGCCTCAATGGGCGTGTAACGGGATCCTTTACCTCCCTTATATATAGTGAGTGAGAGAGAGAGAGAAAGAGAGAGAGAGAGAGAGCGAGAGAGAGGATATTTAGAAAGAAAGTTGGCCAGATTCGTAGAAAAAAAAAAGAAGAAACAATAGAAACCATGTGAGAATAAATTAGCAAGAGACTCTAGGAAACGTCAAATGTAATAAATATTATTATTATGTACACATAACTTTTTTTTAAAAACCGGAACAAGAAAATTATATTTAGTAGTCACATATTTCTTTTAATACCCTCTCTCATCATATGCAATTGCTGTTCGCCATGTAAGAAAATCATATTTCAAATACAAAAGAGAGCTTAACCTGGGATACCACCTCTCCTCCATACTCCTTTATTGCAATAAAAAAGTATCTCGTTTCCCCATCATGTCTGTCCCTGTTACAATTTCATCCTCTGTGTCTGCAACATGCTCGCAAACTCTTTCACATATTTTTTTCCTTCAGCCTTTTTTCTGAAGACAGGAATTTTTTACAGCGGACAATATGACAGACAGCTTCCCTGTTTGCTCGCAGTTGTAACCTTTATGACGACGTTACGTGCTAGCGAAGTCGCTCGATATCTTCTTCCATTGCCCCCCACGTCAGGTTTACAACACAACAACGCGAAGTTTCAAAAACAGCGGTATGGCTTTCAAAGAGAGAACCCTACTATTTACGTCTTTGTTATGCATGAGATTCACAAAGCCACTTTGTCAGTTCAGTCTAGCCAGATTTCGTCACTTCCTGTGCTCCATGGGTTCCGAAGGTTGCAATACCATTTGGTTCAACTATTATCAAGCTTCTCGCATGTCGTATGAGGCGACTAATGTGAAGATGTGCATGGGGCGATGGCAACTTTATCGTGTAAAATAAATGGCGAGAGAAACCAGTGCTGCGAGAGTACACGAATGCTTTGGTGTAGGCTTCCTGAAAGGGCGCTAGCTGCAGTGGTGGCCCACCGCCCATGCCTACATATGGGAGCAAATACAGAAACGGTGAGTGATGATTATCAAGCTTCCCCCGCCGCTCCCATCTCTCTCTGGCATGTGTCACATAATTCAGTCAAAACCAACCTCTCTCTTAATTCCTCAATTCGATGATTGCAAAATTCTGACCAATAATTCTTCAGCCTATCACTCTCTTAGGATCAATCACCAACAGCTCTGGCGACTGTGCAGTAGAAATTAAAAGAAGACTTGCAATTGCCTCACATAAACTAATACAGATGAAAAACCTATGGCAAGGCACAAGCAAAGAAACAAAGTTACAACTGATCAGAGCATGTATATTCCCAGTAGCAACATACGGCTGCGAGACATGGACACTCAATAAAACAGTTGCAAAAAAGATTACATCATTCGAAATGAAATGCTAGAGAAGGACAGAAAAAAAGACCAACAGAGAAGTACTGCACTCACTAAATGTAGAGGAAAATTGGCTCCTAAATACCATCGCAAAAAGGAAGCAGAAATGTTTCGGTCATATAAAAAGACATAATAGTCTGGAAAAAAAATTAGTAATGGAAGGCATGGTCCCTGGAAAAAAGAGGAAGGGGACGACCTAGACGACGGTGGATCCAGGACATCACAGAGTTTCTGAACATGTCTTTGGATGATGCAGGTCGACTTGCCCAAAATCGTGATGCGTTCAGAGCAGCTGTAATGGAAACAGCGTTCTGGAGAGAATACGTCACATGATGATGATGAACACTCTCTGATTCCATTCTTTTAAACACCACAAGACACAAAATAAACCACTGTTGTTGGTCCTGACCACAGCAATTTATGTACTCTTGTGGTGGTGGTTTCTGTATCAATCTGTTTTACCTGAGTTTGCCAGCTCCATGCAATTTCTCAAGTCAGCGCTTTTGAAATTTATCGCATAATTCAGCCCAATAATTGTTTAGCCAACAGTTGCGAAAAATATCACACCATTCAGCTCAGCAACGATCAAGTTAGTTATCTCTCTCTTTCTCCCTCCCTACCCCCTCTCCCTCTCTCTCTTATTTCAGTGCTTGCGAAACTGACATATCACTCAGTCCAACCGCTGTCAAGCAGGTTCCTCCTCTCTCTCTCTCTCTCTCTCTCTCTCTCTCTCTCTCTCTCTCTCTCTCTCTCTCTCTCTCTCTCTCTCTCCCTCTCTCTCATTTCGGCGCTTGTTAAATTAGCAACCTCGTTCAATCAAACAATTAGCAAGCCAGATTTCTCACTCTCTTATTTCAGTGCTTGTGTCTTGTCAGTCATTCAGTCTAAGCCTGCCTGACGTATTGCACAATTAAGGGCATTCCGTATTTGAGGGATATCGATCATCTACCGTACAAATATTAAACTGGACGGCCAAAAGTCATGTACTTCCTAATGTTGAGTGAGGAATGATATGATTCATCCTAGATATGAAACTGACATAAATCAGCGTGGTCAGTTAGCGTGACCTATTTATTGTAATTTTAATGATATCTCGGCCAATAAATTTTTCAGACTTTTATCTATAGAAACAGCAAGTTATGACAGACGATAGTACGTAGATTTAATATTTTTGTTTTTGTTTAAATATAAAGTTCTTTATGATTTTGTTCTTTTTGTAATAAACGCCGGCATACTTTTAGAAGAGTTTCACTTAACATATGGCGGACAGCTGGCAACTTGATATTCCATTTTTTTAAAAACAAAAAAAACAAAAAAAAAAAACAAAGAAGAAATCAGTAGTACCGGTATTTGCATTTTCAATATTACTTACTTACTTAGTCGTTCCCCTTCTACCGTGAGGTGTAGAGGTTTGGAAGAGAGAGCGCCAGACTATCCTATCGGCTGTCTTCCTCCTGGCCTGGTTCCATTCTTGTCCTCGGTCCTTCAAAGATTGTCTAATGTTGTCCTCCCAGTGGACTCTGGGTCATCCTAGGGGTCTGGATCCTTGGCTCTTTGTTTCCCATGCTTGTCGTGGTATCCGATCTTCTCCCATTCTGCAGACATGGCCAAACCATCTTAATTGGGACTGTTCTACTTGGGTCTGCAGGGGGTAGGATTTAAGGCCTTGACGTTTCGTCTGGTTGCGTACCATGTCTCTTCTTGTTACTTCAACCACCTTCCTCAGATACCTCATTTCAGAGGTTTGGATCTGGCTTTTATGGGTTGTAGTCATTGCCCATGACTCGCATCCATATGTCAAGACTGGGACATAGGTGGAGCGGTATACAGCCATCTTCGTTTTCTTACCAACCTCTCTCTTGCTGAAGAATCCTCGATTTATGGCCTGAAAAAGTCTCCCAGCTGCTGCTTTTCGAGTGGCCAACTCTTCTTTGATGCCTCCCTTTCGGTCTATGATAGCTCCGAGGTATTTAAAGTGGTCGACCTGCTCCAGGATCTGTTCTCCCAGCTTAATCTGTGTCGTAAAATTAACAAGTGATACAACGTTAAAATACCTCCAAAGATAACATGTAAGGATAAAAACATAATGCGTAAGCTTCTGATAGTACATGATCGCCCTGACCGCGGGTCATCACCCTCCATAAAAATTGACTTGCTAGACGGGAAGTCAAAACGGTTACCATTTGAACGGGATGAGAACGGAGGATCAAAAGGGAAAAAAATATGACTGAAAAATTGCGTGAGACTAGCAAGGCTAAGGAGACGCAATTGGGGGGGGGGGGGAGGAAAAAGTCACGTTCCCCCAAGTTGACATAAAGTAAGGAAATCGACAGAAGAGACCTTGGATATGATACGCCACAGTCATTTATTGGACGCTTTTGCGATACCAAGCCTTTTATTTGAATTCAGCGGCAAACGCAGATGCTTGAAATATTACAAAATTTAAAAAGTAACTTTTTCTTAATACTAATGTTAGGAATATAAAAATTAGCTGGCCGGATGGCCCATTCTGAGCAGTGAAATAATATGCTTTTATTTATACAGACGGATAGATAATAATGAAGACATTGACAAAAGACTGTGTTGTTCACATCAGCAACAGACTGCATTGAATCAAACATGTCACTAATTTGCACAAAAATCGCGACCTTGAAGACTCAAGTGTCCAAATCTAGTTAGAATGAAAGAGAAGGGGAATTGGTGGAAGCTGTGGCTAAAAATAACTTTACAGACAAAATTTGTAGAGGGGAAGGATAGGTTGGTTCAAAAACCAAGTACGTTTTTTGTGAAAACGCAAGTAGAGACGGACGGACTAACAGATAAAAATCCATACTTGACTGAAGCATGAATGAAATGACTTTAGTGTAGGAAATTTGAATTTGAAAACACACAAGGCATTGATTGGCCACAGACAATCATATTATCAGCGCTCAGACGCGCATTTTTTTCCATTCCTCAATAGTTGTCCAGTGATAGACACAGTAAATTTCAAGTGTGGTGATTTCCAAATGAAATAAATTGAAATAAGTTCAGGGACGCCATACTATAGCCAGCAGCTCAGCTGAGTTTTGCTAGCATTTCTGTGTTCTTTATTCATAATCTGGTAAGATTGAAATTATTTCTTTGTATATTTAATATTGTTTAAATGTTTCGAGTGATTTGATACTGCCATATCATAATCTAGCCTTACAACAAGTAAGGATTTGCACTAGACCCCCCGCCCTAGTTCAGGGTCTAGGGACAAACAATATATATAAACTCCAGCAAGGATTAGGAAGGACAGATCAAGTGTTGAGATCAGTGGAACATATCACCTATCCTATCCTATCCTATGGCAAGAAGCTAATAAACATATTTCGGAATATGTAGTCTGGGAGAACTTATCCTATGTGAAACCAACTTGGTAAGCTGTGTTGTATGGTCAGAGAGATCTGACCCTGTCTAAGTGGTGTTATTGTAAATTGTTTCGTGTAGAAGTGGCTCCTTAAGTAAGGTTCTGAACCTAAACCAATACTTTATTTCAGAGCTGTGAGTTTTTATGTTGACACCAAAAGGTGGTGTCAAATGCTGGGTAAATAATTGTCAGTGAGGACCCGTGCAGTGTCGCATCTCGGCAGAACAGCCTTGTATTGCCCCCAAGCCCGGAGAGGTGGGGCCACCCGATATATTACCTCCAAGCACGGAGAGGTGGGGTCACCAGATTCCAGCACCAGAACTACTCTTTCAAAGTTACGTAAGCAGGCTGGTCTGCTGGATTTACACCAACTTCATAGACATAGCACCCAAAGTGAATTACTACTAAAACATCCCATTTCCTTCCATCATTAATGGACAATGTTTGGTAGGCTTAGACAGGGAGGGATGAAGCCACCCCAACAGCACATCTATTCATCGTTCTCCCAGGAAAAACAAAATTATAAACTGTAGAATTAATAACTAATCGTGAAAATTGTATACGTACACACCTTTTATTTATCATGTCATTTATTCATGCCATTCACTCATAAATTCCAAAATCTTTTCATATGTTCTGGCCAAATAAAACCTTGGTTCAGAACAAATAAATTTAAAAAAGATTTACTTTTTCTAAAATTTCACCAGCTGGATTTAGTTCATTGTGTTCTAAATTTTATTGATAATATTATATTATTTAATATCTGTGTGTGTGTGTGTTTGTATATGTCAATACAACACATTGCATTCAGTACCCTAGATGTTAACGTAGCCACATTCATTAGAAAAAAAGAAAGGTGTGAGGTCGTAGTGGTAGCAAGAAAGGCCTTCTGAAAATTCACAACTACATTTTATCTCAGGAGCCTTCACAGCTGACCTCATACATCACACTTAGTAATATCACCATCATACAATACCATCAAAACCACTACATATATTGGGGGCTCGTCCGGGATAATTAGCATAAACAGTAATATAAGGATCTCCTGGTGGGAGACATAAAATTAGGGGAACAAAATTGTAAAATTCCCTTAAAATTAAAAGTGTCCCTTTAAATTAAAAGGGCAAGTAGAAGTTGGTGAATCTTCACAGCCAGTGTTAGTTAATTAATTAATTAGAATTATTTTAGTCTAGAATAATTATAAGTACTTTAGTGGTTGGAAATTTTACTTTGCTTATTGCTAGATTTGTTAAAAAGTATGGCGGAGCTAGCAAAATTTAGATCAGCTGCTGTGCTGACCGCAAAGGAGATGGGAATGGATGGTCAGATTTTAATTCAATACGTAACGACTGAATGTGATAAATATATTGAACGGGAAGAAAGAAGATTAGAAAAAGAGGCTGAAAGAAAATTAGAGGCTGAAAGGTTAGCTGAGGAGAAGAGGTTACAAATTGAGGCTGATAGAGAAATTAAGAGGCTGCAGATTGAGGCAGAAGACAAACGACAGCAAAGGGAGGCAGAAGATAGAAGGTTGCAAAGGGAGCACGAATTACGACTAAGGGAGCTGGAGTTACAAGGCCAGGCTCCTGAAAATGGTGCCAGCCCTTTTGCCTCAGATGCTACGCCTAGTCTGGGAGCCTCAAACTCAGCTATGGGGTTTCATTTAGACCATTTTGTTGAAAAAGACGATGACATAGAGGGGTACCTAGGACGTTTTGAGTTATTAGCTACTACATATGGGTTAGAGAGAGAGAGAGGTGGAGTTTAAAGTTATCACAGGGACTGAGAGGTACTTCTTATGAAGTCTTTGCTAAAATGAACAGGGAAGACCAAGACAATTATGACATGTTAAAGCTGGCTCTGTTATTAAGGTACGAGAAGAATGGTGAATTTTATCGTAAGAAATTTAGAAATGCCAAACTGTTGTCTGGGGAGACATACCACCAATTCTCTGCTAGACTGGAAACCTATTTGGAGAAATTGACTGCTCTGGGGAAGACCCAAGATCTTAAAGAAATGATCATGATTGAGCAATTGAGAGAGTCCATGGCTCCAGACATGAGAAAATTTCTCATGGAACAAGGTGCAGAGAAGTTGGGGGAGGTTTTAAATGTCGCTGAGAGGTATCAGGCAGCCCAGGCAGAGGTAAGTGGTGCTAAAAAGAAGCACATAGATAATTTTAAAGCTCCACAGCCATTTAATAAATTTGACAATAGAGAACAGGGTAATAGAGGTAGGACAAACTTTGAGCGGCCAAGAAATGACTATCGCGACAGAAACTCACAGTTCAATGACCAAAAAAATAATGAAAGGAAACCGTTTAACCAAGGAAAAAGATGGTGTAAATGGTGCAAGAAAGATAACCATAACACCGAATTTTGTAGAAGGAAACCTTCAAACATTGCTGCAATGAAGTCGGGGACGCAAAGATTAAAGGTTAATCCTAATGGACAACAGGAACCTTATCACCCCCAGTGTGTGAGGATGTTATTTGTAATGGGGTCACCATAAGGTGCCTTTATGATACAGGTTTGGATTATGATTCAGTTGTGAAGTCTAGCCTAGTGGACCCAAGTCAGTATACCACAGAAACAGTGGAAATACAGGGGGCGACTAAGGACATACCACTCATGACACTTCCCATCGCAAGGATAACGGTGAAAACTCGCTATGTGGAAGGAGAAATCAGAGCAGCAGTGATAGATGAACCAATCTACCCTCTGATATTGGGGTGTAGATACGTCTTCTTGGGGAATCCCGAGAGGCATGTGATCATGGCGACAGTGCAGACCAGGTCACAGAAGAAGGAGGAAGAAGGTGAACCTATAAATGCTCATCCAGAGGAGATGAGGAAGGCGCAGGCTGAGGATAGGACACTCAAGCCATGTTTTAAAAAATTGCCCAAATGCCACACACCTCCGAGCAAGGGAGAATATTTCATGAAGAACAAACTATTATACAGGAAGACAGGAACTAGATCCACTGGTCACGGACAGTTAGTTCTTCCCAAGATATATAGGGCAAACTTAATAAGGAGCTTACATGTTGGAAAAGATGGTGACCATGAGAAAGTCGGTACCATCCGCCAAAAGATTGCTCGAAAATGCTATTGGCCCGACGTAAATGTCGATGTTGAAAACTTTGTAGAAGCATGTGGCGTATTTCATGAGGGAACACCCACAAAGGGAAAATATGTGCAGGACCTAGAAACGCCACGGGGCAACTTTAGGCCTGAAAGGAAAACTAATTATACTCGGGTAGACAAAGTGGAATGGGAGCCCCCTTTTCACACCCAGTCTTCACTTGAATGGATTAACATGGCCACTATGAGACGAGTACAAAGAGTAAATTTTACCCAGGATAAGATGACAATCCCTCGGTCAGACTTATATAAACTGGAAGAACAGAAAAGAGAGCGAAGATCTCTCATAAGCAATCTCAAGTGGGGAGACAAACCCCAGAAAAAAATTGGTAGTGGTCGATTTGTGAGTGATGATTCTAGGAAGAAAAGTCCTCATTATAAAGCTTCTAAGGGACGGGACCCGATGAGTTCCATGAAAAATAAGTATGATAAATTAAAGATCCAGATGTAGCTTTATTAAGGACCAGGACGGATGAGAAGGCGGAAGAACCTGTTACCTCATCTTATCAATACGTGAACGAACTGACCACTCGTCTGAAAGCTGGATGGAAACTGGCAAATGATAATTTGAAACAAGCCAGGAAGAAACATGCAGCATATTTTAATAGGAAGGCAAAGGACCGAGAACTAGCTGTGGGAGAGAAGGTGCTTCTTCTACTACCCGGTAGCCAGAATAAATTACAAATTGGTTGGCAAGGTCCATATACGGTTCTAGAGAAGGTGTCTAGAACAAACTATAAAATTGACAAAAAGGGGAAGGAGAAAGTTTATCACGTAAACCTGCTAAAGAAGTATCTGGACAGACCACTCCAGGAAAGCACCCCCTTACTGACCTTAGCTATCGCAACTCAAATGCAAAAGGAACCACTCACCTCACATGAATACCCACTACATCCTTGTGAAACAGCAGCACAGGTAAAAGTCAGTAAGCACCTGACTAAAAACCAGAGGGAGAGAGTTCAACAGGTTCTGGAGGAACATACAGATGTATTAACAGATAAACCAGGCCATACAAATTTGCTACAATATGACATGAAACTGGTAGACTCAAACCCAATCTGTATGAGAGCCTATTCTATTCCGTTCGCGAAGGAGAAGGCATTGAAGGAAGAAATAGATTATTTGTTGAAGGAGGGGATTATTTCACACAGTGAATCACCCTTTAGTTCCAGTGTCGTCTTGTTGAGAAAACCGTCTGGGGAACACCGACTGTGCATAGATTATAGGAAACTGAATGCTGTCACAGAAGGACAAGTGGATCCATTACCAGACACAAAACAGTTATTTGCCAGACTGAACAAGGCAAAATACTTTTCAAAGGTGGATCTTAGTAAAGGCTATTACCAGATCCCAGTGAAGCCTGAAGTGAGACCTTATTTGGCTTTTAGCACTTCGGATGGACATTATGAATTCAATATGCTACCATTCGGACTGAAAAATGCTCCGAGTGTGTTTTCAAGGATGATGCGCAAATTGTTGGATCCCCTGAATAACCCATGTATCACGAATTTCATGGATGATATTCTCGTCGCCACAGAGACATTTGAAGAACACATTGAAGCTCTAGAAATGTTATTTAATAGGCTTCGGGAGGCGAACTTAACTGCTAGGCCAACAAAATGTTGTATTGGATGCAAAGAGTTGGAATTCTTGGGGCACACTGTATATCAGGGTAATATGACCCCTGATCCTAAGAATTTGGAAAAACTGCAGAGAGCACCTAGGCCACAAACAAAAAAGGACCTGCGATCATTCGTGTCGTTATGCGGATTTTATCAGAAATACATCAAAAATTTTAACGCTATTTGTGCTCCTCTGACTGATCTGACTCGCAAGGGACTTCCAGATAAAATTATTTGGACTGCACAATGTGAACTAGCGTTCCAAGAGTTAAAGGAAAAACTCACTAGCAAGCCTATTCTCAAACTGCCTGATTTGACACAGGACTTTGTCTTAAGAACCGATGCAAGTAATGTAGGACTCGGAGGAGCTTTGTTGCAAAGATCATCTTCACCTGATGGGGAACTGAAACCAGTCGCTTATGCAAGTCGCAAATTGAATAAGGCGGAACAAGGATACTCCACAAGCGAAAAAGAATGTTTAGCGTTAATCTGGGCAATAAAGAAGTTTCAAATCTATCTGTATGGTAGGACTTTTGTGGTCGAGACGGATCATCAGCCTCTCGTATTCTTATCTCAGGCTAAGCATGAAAACGCAAGATTGCTGAGGTGGTCTTTATTGCTTCAACCTTATCAGTTTAGTATCCAATATATCCCAGGCAAATTGAATATTGGTGCAGATTTCCTCAGTCGGCACCCCTGTGATCAAAATTAGAGTAGTGGCAGACGTGAGGAGTAATTTTACCTATGTGTATCACTGGTTTTAGAACTTGCCGTAGGCATGTTTTCAAGTGGGGAGATGTGTCGTAAAATTAACAAGTGACACAACGTTAAAATACCTCCAAAGATAACATGTAAGGATAAAAACATAATGCGTAAGCTGCTGATAGTACATGATCGCCCTGACCGCGGGTCATCACCCTCCATAAAAATTGACTTGCTAGACGGGAAGTCAAAACGGTTACCATTTGAACGGGATGAGAACGGAGGATCAAAAGGGAAAAAAATATGACTGAAAAATTGCGTGAGACTAGCAAGGCTAAGGAGACGCAATTGGGGGAGGGGGGGGGGGGGGGGGGAAAAAGTCACGTTCCCCCAAGTTGACATAAAGTAAGGAAATCGACAGAAGGGACCTTGGATATGATACGCCACAGTCATTTATTGGACGCTTTTGCGATACCAAGCCTTTTATTTGAATTCAGCGGCAAACGCAGATGCTTGAAATATTACAAAATTTAAAAAAGTAACTTTTTCTTAATACTAATGTTAGGAATATAAAAATTAGCTGGCCGGATGGCCCATTCTGAGCAGTGAAATAATATGCTTTTATTTATACAGACGGATAGATAATAATGAAGACATTGACAAAAGACTGTGTTGTTCACATCAGCAACAGACTGCATTGAATCAAACATGTCACTAATTTGCACAAAAATCGCGACCTTGAAGACTCAAGTGTCCAAATCTAGTTAGAATGAAAGAGAAGGGGAATTGGTGGAAGCTGTGGCTAAAAATAACTTTACAGACAAAATTTGTAGAGGGGAAGGATAGGTTGGTTCAAAAACCAAGTACGTTTTTTGTGAAAACGCAAGTAGAGACGGACGGACTAACAGATAAAAATCCATACTTGACTGAAGCATGACTGAAATGACTTTAGTGTAGGAAATTTGAATTGAAAAACACAAGGCATTGATTGGCCACAGACAATCATATTATCGGCGCTCAGACGCGCATTTGGGGTCATTCCTCAATAGTTGTCCAGTGATAGACACAGTAAATTTCAAGTGTGGTGATTTCCAAATGAAATAAATTGAAATAAGTTCAGGGACGCCATACTATAGCCAGCAGCTCAGCTGAGTTTTGCTAGCATTTCTGTGTTCTTTATTCATAATCTGGTAAGATTGAAATTATTTCTTTGTATATTTAATATTGTTTAAATGTTTCGAGTGATTTGATACTGCCATATCATAATCTAGCCTTACAACAAGTAAGGATTTGCACTAGACCCCCCGCCCTAGTTCAGGGTCTAGGGACAAACAATATATATAAACTCCAGCAAGGATTAGGAAGGACAGATCAAGTGTTGAGATCAGTGGAACATATCTCCTATCCTATCCTAGGGCAAGAAGCTAATAAACATATTTCGGAATATGTAGTCTGGGAGAACTTATCCTATGTGAAACCAACTTGGTAAGCTGTGTTGTATGGTCAGAGAGATCTGACCCTGTCTAAGTGGTGTTATTGTAAATTGTTTCGTGTAGAAGTGGCTCCTTAAGTAAGGTTCTGAACCTAAACCAATACTTTATTTCAGAGCTGTGAGTTTTTATGTTGACACCAAAAGGTGGTGTCAAATGCTGGGTAAATAATTGTCAGTGAGGACCCGTGCAGTGTCGCATCTCGGCAGAACAGCCTTGTATTGCCCCCAAGCCCGGAGAGGTGGGGCCACCCGATATATTACCTCCAAGCACGGAGAGGTGGGGTCAGCAGATTCCAGCACCAGAACTACTCTTTCAAAGTTACGTAAGCAGGCTGGTCTGCTGGATTTACACCAACTTCATAGACATAGCACCCAAAGTGAATTACTACTAAAACATCCCATTTCCTTCCATCATTAATGGACAATGTTTGGTAGGCTTAGACAGGGAGGGATGAAGCCACCCCAACAGCACATCTATTCATCGTTCTCCCAGGAAAAACAAAATTATAAACTGTAGAATTAATAACTAATCGTGAAAATTGTATACGTACACACCTTTTATTTATCATGTCATTTATTCATGCCATTCACTCATAAATTCCAAAATCTTTTCATATGTTCTGGCCAAATAAAACCTTGGTTCAGAACAAATAAATTTAAAAAAGATTTACTTTTTCTAAAATTTCACCAGCTGGATTTAGTTCATTGTGTTCTAAATTTTATTGATAATATTATATTATTTAATATCTGTGTGTGTGTGTGTTTGTATATGTCAATACAACACATTGCATTCAGTACCCTAGATGTTAACGTAGCCACATTCATTAGAAAAAAAGAAAGGTGTGAGGTCGTAGTGGTGAAGTGGTTAATTTTTAAAAAATCAGTTCAAGATGAGGGGACATAATGTTGAGCTCAGCTGGCCAACTCTGCTTATCTTTAGTGATGGCGGCAGGAAAGGACTCCTCTGCTCGAATTCTCCTCTGGGCTCAGGAGACACCTCACTGATAGCTAAAAAGACCAAGGAGTATGCTGTCCGACTCTGGATTCAGCAAATCTCTGACCAGGTGCTGCTCACTACCATCAAGACCACTGTCCCTGAAATCAAGAAGGATGTACCTTCTACTTCATAACTAATTTAGATTCTCTTTTACACTGATCACAATACAGCACAAACATTGCGTTCAGAGCGTTAGGCCAACAGTCAGCTTCATTTGAAATACTTTATTCCAGTATTACCCTTCTTAATGGTTACTACGCCTCTGCACTTCCAGCATTATTTCTTTCTAGTCCATCATCCAGGTGTCAGTGTACTATTTGGCCATTCCATGCCGTTTTACTTCTCTCCGACACCCTCTGTTCAGGCTGGAGCATTATAGGCTTTACCTCACGTTTGCCACTGAACTACACATATATATACAGGCATAAATCAACAATTCACATTCAATTTTTCATTAAAAGATACTGAATGGTTCAAGCTTACCACAATTTCATGGAAATAAACACAGATACGTTGATTAGCAATGAATTCTGGCACAAACTGGCACAAATTCCGTTCTGCCTATGTTCCAGGCTTTTATTTTAGCAAAAATGTGAGCTGGCTTCAACGTACTGTCGCTTTATCAAGCTTATTTGAATTAGTGGTCTCGAACTAACGCTCCCAAGTGTGTATATCAGCGAGACTGGCCAATGAGCCACGTTTCGACAAGTGTTTGAAAAAATGTTATCTTTTCCCGTCTCCCCCAACAACCAAGATAGTATTTATAGCCCGACCAATCGTGGTTAGGCTTTCATTTGTTGCGCTCCAATCAATTTGGAGTTTACATGGTAGGCTATTTATGTAACGTAAGGTTTTTTCAAGCACGTTATAAAAAAAATTTTATGAGCAGAAATGATTTTATGCTGTCAGGCACCCCCAATATTTTATTTTGGGTATAATTTATTAATTCCTGGACTATTTGCGTAACGTTTTACATATTATTTGTCAGCAAACCCTAAGGAACCCAAAAATACTAATTTAAAGGAGCTACGTGGCTGCGTTCAAAATATGCAATTTCTTCTATCTCCTGTTTAGAAGATGTGCTGTCTGGGTACTGTTATGTGTTCAAACGTAAACCCATATAATGTTGTCTTTTCTAATAAGAGTCTGTTATGATTTATAAACCTAACTCTGGGAAAGGGTAGTGTATTTTATCACTGTCCGTCTGAAAAAAAATTAGTGCATGTAGACTTACACGCGTGATGGTAGTAATTGTGTATCGCGCGAAGCGGGTTTAGTGTTCGGCTTTCTGCCTCTCCCTTCTCTTTTTATCCCTTTAGTCCATCTGTTCGTTCGTTTTGGTAACGCAGTATAATTAATGTTAGGGTTAATTTAGGTCATTACGCAGTACGTCTCAATGCTTTTCCAAGAAATACAGCACACGTTTCATTGAAGAAGGCGGGTAATAATACAGTAAGCTTTACTATCAACGTGAAAGCGTTACAATTTGCAGACGAAGCAGAAAACAAGGGGGATTTCGAGTACATTCTTTGTGACAGCACTGTCATTTTACCATTGCTCTTCTCTTTATTAATTTTATTTGTTAGGCTTCATATTTACCTAATAATTTATATATGTGGATTAGAATATTTCATGACACTTCCCCTCTTAAAACAGACATTATATGTCAGTCCTTTATTCTATATACACATAGAGAAATTTATTATTATTTCTGGGGTTTACGGTGATTCTCATCACACGGATGGCGGCTTAAAAAATCCGCTCCCAGATTTGTTTTTCCAGATATATATTCAATGCTAAAATTATATGGAGCCAGAAGCAAAGACCATCGGAGTAACCTAGAGTTCTCATGCTTAGCCTGTGCTAAAAACGATAAAGGTTTGTGGTCAGTTTGCAACTTAAATGCCTTCCCATATAGATAAATATTGAATTTCTTTATTGCCCATATTACTGCAAGACATTCTTTTTCGCTAGTTGAGTAGTTGATTTCAGCTTTATTCAACTTTCTGCTAGCATATGCCACTGGGCTTAATTCCCCATCCAATGCATCTGATTTCTGTAGTAAAGTTGCACCTAGCCCAATATTACTTGCATCCGTCCTTACTATGAATTCTTGACTTAAGTCAGGTAATTTCAAAATGGGTTTACTTGTGAGCTTTTCCTTCAATTCTTGGTAAGTCATTTCACATTGTGGTGTCCATGTAATGCGATCTGGAAGTCCTTTACGTGTCAATTCCGTTAAAGGTGCACATATGGAATTAAAGTTTTTGATATACTTCTGGTAGAAACCACATAATGAGACAAAGGATCTCACGTCCTTCTTGGTTTGTGGTCTCGGGGCTTTCTGTAGTTTCTCTAAATTCTTTCGGTCAGGGGTCATGTTTCCCTGATAAACTGTGTGTCCCAAAAATTCCAATTCTTTACATCCAACGCAACATTTGGTTGGTCGGGCTGTTAAATTTGCCTCCCTAAGTCGATCAAACAGCATGTTCAGAGAGTCAATGTGTTCCTCAAATGTTTCTGTTGCTATAAGGATATCATCCATAAAATTTGTTATACAGGGATTATTCAGAGGATCCAATAATTTTCTCATCATTCTAGAGAAGACACTAGGCGCATTCTTCAATCCAAATGGCAATCTATTAAACTCATAGTGTCCTTCTGAGGTACTAAAAGCTAGGTATGGTCTAACCTCAGGCTTTACTGGAATCTGATAGTATCCTTTACTCAGATCCACTTTTGAGAAATATTTAGCTTTATTTAGTCTGGCAAACAGCTGATTTGTATCCGGCAATGGATCCACCTGTCCTTCTGTAATAGCATTCAGTCTCCTGTAATCTATACAGAGTCTATGTTCTCCAGAGGGCTTCCTTAAAAGTACAACACCGGAACTATACGAAGACTCACTGTGCGAAATAATTCCTTCCTTCAACAGATAGTCTATCTCTTCCTTCAAAGCTTTTTCCTTAGCAAACGGAATCGAATATGGTTTCATACAGACAGGTGTGGAGTCTATGAGTTTCATATCATATTCCAATAGGTTTGTATGCCCTGGTCGGTCTGTTAACACCTCTGCATGATTATTTAGAACCTGTTGCACTCTCTCTTTCTGAGTTTTCGTTAAATGTGTACTGATTTTCACCTGTGCTGCTGTCTCACAGGGGTGTAATGGATATTCAAATGATGAAAGTGGTTCCTTTTTCATCTCCATGGCGATGGACAAGGTCAACAAGTGTGTCTCTTCCTGATGTTCTCTTTCCAAATATTTCTTCAGGAGATTCACATGATAGATTTTTTCTTTCCCCTTCTTATCTATCTTATAATTTGTTCTAGACACCTTCTCTAGAACTGTATATGGACCCTGCCATCCAATTTGTAACTTATTCTGACTCCCGGGCAAAAGAAGCAGTACCTTCTCTCCCACAGCCAAATTTCTGTCTTTCGCCTTCCTGTTATAATAGGCAGCATGTTTCTTCCTGGCTTGTTTCAAATTTTCATTGGCAAGTTTCCAGCCAGTTTTTAACCGAGTGGTCAGCTCATTCACATACTGGTATGAAGATGTAATGTTTTCCTCTGCCTTTTCATCAGTCCACGTTCTTAACAAAGCTACATATGGACCTTTAATTGTGTGGACCTATTTGTCCATGCACCGGTATGGTCTCTTCCACTTGAAGCTTTATAGTGATGATTTTTCCTCCCAGAATTATCATTCACAAAACGACCGCTACCAATTTTTCTTTTGGGGCTTTCTCCCCTCTTAAAATTCTTGATGAGAGATTTCCTCCCTACATCCTCTTCCTCCAGTTTGTTTAAGTCCGATTGAGGGATTGTCGGCTTATCCTGGGGTAAGACATCTTTTTGCACTCTCCGCATAGTGGCCATTGTAAAACAGTTAAGTGAAGCTTGTCCGTGAAAAGGGGCTTCCCATTCCATTTGGTCCACTTTATCAAATCTATATTTCCTTTTTATTATCAGGCCTAATTTTGCCCGGGGCGTGTCCAGGTCCTGATCCATGTTCCCACTTGTGGGTGTTCCCTCATGTGCTATGCTACACCTTTCTACAAAATTTTCAATGTCCCATCTTGCTTTGGGCCAATAATAATTGTGAGCCACCTTTTGAATGATGGTACCTATCTTCTCATGGTCCCCATCTGGTTTCACATGTAGGCTCCTTATTAATTCTGTCCTATATCTTTTTGGAAGAACCAGCTGTCCGTGACCATTGGATCTAGCTCCAGTCTTCCTATACATCAACTTGTTTTTCATGTAAAAATCTCCCTTGCCTGGAGTTGTATGACAAGTTGACAATTTTCTGAAACAAGGCTTGAGTGTTTTATCCCCAGCCTGTGCCTTCCTCATCTCTTCTGGAGTGGTATCTAACATAATATCCTCCTCCTGTCTTGAGGTCGACCTGACCTGAAGGGTTGCCATATACACAGGTTTCCTTCTGCAACGGTCAGTGTCATGATTGTCCATCTGACAATTCTTACACCACCTTTTTCCTTGGTTGAAAGATTTTCTTTCATCATATTTCCTTTCATCGAATTGTGGGAATTTATTTTTATTGTCATACCGTGGCCTATCAAATTGGTGCTTACCTTTATTTTGATCCCTAGGATCAAATTTATTAAAGTTCTGTGGTGCCCTAAAGTTATCCACCTGTTTCTTTTTATTACCTGTTACCTCTGCTTGAGCTGCTTGATACCTTTCAGCAACATTTAGCAACTCACCCAGCCTCTCTGCACCTTGTTCCATGAGAAACTTTTCAGGTCTGGAGCCATGGACTCTCTTAGTTGCTCTATAAGGACCATTTCCTTAAGATCTTGGGTTTTCCCCAGAGAAGTCCATTTCTCCAAGTATGTCTCTATTCGTGCAGAGAACTGGTGATAGGTTTCACCTGACAGTAGTTTAGCATTCCTAAATTTTTTCCTGTAAAACTCTGCATTCTTTTCATACCTTAACAAAAGAGCCTGCTTTAGCATGTCATAATTTTCCTGATCACCTCTGCTCATTTTTGCAAAAACTTCATAAGCTGCCCCACGAAGTCCCTGAGATAACTTTAAGCTCCACCTTTCTCTCTCCAACCCATACGTGGTAGCTAATAGTTCGTACCTATTTATATAGCTCTCAATATCATCGTCTTTCTCAACAAAATGATCTAAATGAAAATTCATAGCTGAGATTGAGGCTCCTTGAGTAACCGTAGCATCAGAGGCAAAGGGACTGGCACCATTTTCAGGAGCATGGCCTTGAAACTCAAACTCCCTTAGTCGTAATTCATGTTCCCTTTGTAATCTTTTCTCCTCCTTTTCTGCTTCCCTCTCTGCAGTCAACCTTCTTTCTTCTGCAGCTTGTCTTCTTTCCTCGGCTTCCCTTTCTGCAGCTAATTTCTTCTCTTCTGATGCTAATCTTTTGTCTTCTCTTTCTGCTTCCAATTTCTTAGCCTCAGCCTCAATCTGCAACCTCTTAGTCTCAGCCTCAGCTTCTTAATTTCCTTTTCAGCCTCTCACTTTCTTTCGGCTTCAAACCTTCTTTCTTCGCGTTCAATAAATTTGTCACATTCCCTAGTAACATAGGCAACCATAACTTGCCCATCTAATCCTAACTCTTTTGCAGTCTGAACCGCAGCAGATCGAAATTTGGCCAGGTCCGCCATTGTCTATCAGGTAACTTAATACAATGTCTAACCAACAATTCAATCTCTAATGGACAACACAGGCACCGTGAGCTCAACCTTATTTAATTCCACCCAAGGATACCTTTTAATTCTTATATTCCCTGAAGTGAATTACCCCCCAATATTTTTTAATAGTTAAAGATTCAAAATCCCAAGAGCGAGACCCCAATATATGTGGTGAAGTGGGATGTTATAAATATTTATAAGGGACTTAGTGTACTGACTGAGATCAGCTGTGAAGGTATATATATATATCTAATAAGAGTAGTATATTATATATATAACCTTACTTGCTACCACATATCTATATATCTCAGTCAGAATTATTCTGGAATAGTGTGTGATGCTACGTTATGTGTCTAGGGTATGTGTATGGTGAAGTGTAAGTCACAACAACAGACAGATAAACAATTTAATTTAATCCACTACTCTTAACAACACTGTGACACTCACATACATATAACACTCTATGAGAATATCTTAAAGAAGTCACTAGTAACGTTTCAAATAACAATATGTATTCATTACTGGCATGAATGAATATGTGTCCTGATTCAACTACAAGGGAACCAGGAATCACAATCAATTTAAATTACAAGTTATGTACAGAATGTATTTAATATGAATATTGTAGTGACATATATTATTACCAATGTTCTATGTGTGTCAATTGTGTAGTGGTAAAATGAGGTAATACTGGTTTTGTTTTGTTCAAGCTCTGTTGGTATTTGTCATCATGACTTCAATAGTTTGTCTTTAGGGACCATTATTGTAGATGTTCACAGTTCCTGATTTTAAGACAAGTAAATTCCCCTCTTAATGTTAATTTTAAAAAATCAGTTCAAGATGAGGGGACATAATGTTGAGCTCAGCTGGCCAACTCTGCTTATCTTTAGTGATGGCGGCAGGAAAGGACTCCTCTGCTCGAATTCTCCTCTGGGCTCAGGAGACACCTCACTGATAGCTAAAAAGACCAAGGAGTATGCTGTCCGACTCTGGATTCAGCAAATCTCTGACCAGGTGCTGCTCACTACCATCAAGACCACTGTCCCTGAAATCAAGAAGGATGTACCTTCTACTTCATAACTAATTTAGATTCTCTTTTACACTGATCACAATACAGCACAAACATTGCGTTCAGAGCGTTAGGCCAACAGTCAGCTTCATTTGAAATACTTTATTCCAGTATTACCCTTCTTAATGGTTACTACGCCTCTGCACTTCCAGCATTATTTCTTTCTAGTCCATCATCCAGGTGTCAGTGTACTACTTGGCCATTCCATGCCGTTTTACTTCTCTCCGACACCCTCTGTTCAGGCTGGAGCATTATAGGCTTTACCTCACGTTTGCCACTGAACTACACATATATATATACAGGCATAAATCAACAATTCACATTCAATTTTTCATTAAAAGATACTGAATGGTTCAAGCTTACCACAATTTCATGGAAATAAACACAGATACGTTGATTAGCAATGAATTCTGGCACAAACTGGCACAAATTCCGTTCTGCCTATGTTCCAGGCTTTTATTTTAGCAAAAATGTGAGCTGGCTTCAACGTACTGTCGCTTTATCAAGCTTATTTGAATTAGTGGTCTCGAACTAACGCTCCCAAGTGTGTATATCAGCGAGACTGGCCAATGAGCCACGTTTCGACAAGTGTTTGAAAAAATGTTATCTTTTCCCGTCTTCCCCAACAACCAAGATAGTATTTATAGCCCGACCAATCGTGGTTAGGCTTTCATTTGTTGCGCTCCAATCAATTTGGAGTTTACATGGTAGGCTATTTATGTAACGTAAGGTTTTTTCAAACACGTTATAAAAAAAAATTTTATGAGCAGAAATGATTTTATGCTGTCAGGCACCCCCAATATTTTATTTTGGGTATAATTTATTAATTCCTGGACTATTTGCGTAACGTTTTACATATTATTTGTCAGCAAACCCTAAGGAACCCAAAAATACTAATTTAAAGGAGCTACGTGGCTGCGTTCAAAATATGCAATTTCTTCTATCTCCTGTTTAGAAGATGTGCTGTCTGGGTACTGTTATGTGTTCAAACGTAAACCCATATAATGTTGTCTTTTCTAATAAGAGTCTGTTATGATTTATAAACCTAACTCTGGGAAAGGGTAGTGTATTTTATCACTGTCCGTCTGAAAAAAAAATTAGTGCATGTAGACTTACACGCGTGATGGTAGTAATTGTGTATCGCGCGAAGCGGGTTTAGTGTTCGGCTTTCTGCCTCTCCCTTCTCTTTTTATCCCTTTAGTCCATCTGTTCGTTCGTTTTGGTAACGCAGTATAATTAATGTTAGGGTTAATTTAGGTCATTACGCAGTACGTCTCAATGCTTTTCCAAGAAATACAGCACACGTTTCATTGAAGAAGGCGGGTAATAATACAGTAAGCTTTACTATCAACGTGAAAGCGTTACAATTTGCAGACGAAGCAGAAAACAAGGGGGATTTCGAGTACATTCTTTGGGACAGCACTGTCATTTTACCATTGCTCTTCTCTTTATTAATTTTATTTGTTAGGCTTCATATTTACCTAATAATTTATATATGTGGATTAGAATATTTCATGACAGCAAGAAAGGCCTTCTGAAAATTCACAACTACATTTTATCTCAGGAGCCTTCACAGCTGACCTCATACATCACACTTAGTAATATCACCATCATACAATACCATCAAAACCACTACAATCTGATGTCTTCTTTTTTCTCGTGATATCACCATGGATTTTGTTTTAGAGCAGCTTATGACCATCCCTCTCTTCTCCAGCTCTTCCTTCCAGGTTGGATTGGAGATGTGCCTCTGATTTATTTTCAATATTAAGGTGTGAAAATAGACTAAAGCAAAATATAGAACTTTAAACTTTCAGACCAACTTTAGTATCACTTACAACCAAAGTTGGACAGGTTTGTGCCAAAAATATTATATGTGTTACCAGAGCTTGAAGGGGAACAGAGAACAGCAATACTGTAACCTACCAAGCATATCGTGAAAGGCGACTAAGGAAAGTTGGGCATGCGACCGGGCTACACCCTCCTGTAGAAACTTTAAGCCAACAAAACTTCAGCAAGTATGGGCGAGTCAATCACTGATAGCATGTTAAGGCAGTCCTTGATCTGGAATCCCGCAGGGTAAAAGGCAGAAGGGGACTGAAAAATACATGGAGAAGAGAAGGTGCAGAAATGAAAGCGGCAAGGAAGACATGGAACGACCTTGAGAGGACGGCACAAGATAGGAAGGCTTTGACGGTATTTGTTGAAGGTGAGGTGAAGGGTGATGGTGGTGATGATGATAATAATGATGTAAAAAACAATGCAAACGCTATGCAAATATCTAAAGATTTAAAAAAATGTGACACCGAGTTTCTGTCAGTGTTGACAAACAGTAAAAGAACTTGCAGCCCGTTTGCCGCTACAGGATAGTGATAAATTCCATGATTAATACGCTGCTAGGTTAATTTACTATTTTGTCGCAACCCCTTGTTTCTCGCGGCTTTAACTGATCTAGCTACGTACCACTTTAGTGATCTTGAACGGGTAAGTGTTATGATTAAAATTCATAACATGTCTGTCGATATCAAAAAATGGTTCGACAGGTATTCATATTTGTTTACTATCGGTAGTCCTTGGTAACAGGAAGTTACGTCATTGCCTTGTGGCTCAGATGGCAGGTTTAATTTTAATCACAACAGTAAGCTTTTATGTTTCTCATAGTTCTATCATGTATGGCTATCTCCCCTACCTTGTTGTTGTTTAACTAGTGCTGCTGAGCTTCTCGCCCATTTGCAGCCAATACCAAGTTGAAGACTCCTTGGTATTATCTACATTGTATAGATCTAGGCTTTTGCTGTGGCTTTTCTGCCATTTTGAAACGTGTTGAGTTGAAGTAATGAGCTCCAGTTTCTCCAGTTTGGCTTGCATGTAAAGGATCGTCGGATCTAGTCCCAAGCTAGGAATAAGAAGTGCGAGGCATACTGTGCATTCCCCGCCATCCAAGGGGGCTCTCCAACTATGCAGAGCTAAAATATTGTACTCTGGTTCTGGGCTCTTCCAAGGAATTGTCACGTCCTGCACACAGCCACTTCTCAGCTTCCCCTGTCCATCACTGGATCCATAGTGAGATCCTTCAGCATGCAGTCAACCAAGTCAAAGCCAAAGAATTACGCCCGGGGCTCAAGTGACTTCTCCAAGCTAAGTATGCAATGCTGGGTTCTCAACAGGTTTCACCACAGGGGGTATCTCCCCTACCTAAAATGGAGTTTTTAAGGTTTACAAAACAACACCATAGTGCTTATAACGCATAAGAAGAATACAGTTGGGCGACTCTGGAATGGTCATGGGGCGGGAAAATCGTCAACACAGGCCATAAGCTGCTGGCTGTTGTTATCGTTGTTTAACTAAGCCTTCTGAGCTCTTTGCTCTTACGCTGCCAATGCCAAGTTGAAGAATGTGCATGTATTCTGTAAATAAATTAGGGGGCTGCTGTAAAACTCGTAAGGTAATACATGTAAATATATATATATCTGTCGCGAAATTCTTCGCCCAACCTCTTCTTTCTCTTTCTCTCTCTCCCATGATTTCTAATGCCAAATAGGACAATGACCCAAGATCGGGGGTTTTCCAGTACTTGACGCTTTGATATTTTAACCGAGAGGCCAATGACCCGTGGGACCGCCCAGTGACCCAGAATATCAAGGAATTCCCAGGTACAGCAGCTGATAGAACATTCACCCATGACCCAGTTCGCCAGGGGTTTTCCTGACCTGAATGAGGCCAGTGACCGTTGTTTTAATGTATAAATGAGAATATATCGGTTGTGTTTTTACTCACATCTGCAAAGCCCCGAACAGACAAGCCAGTTGCAGAAAACTTCTAGCAAGTAATTTGTCAGACCAGAGGGCAAAAGCATTGCTTATGTATATGCCGTCTTTGAGAAACCAAACTGCAATATTGGAACAAAGCGGGTGAGCTGAATGCATTATCTTCTTATATGCAATTATTTGTATTGATTGTTTGAACTGCTTTCAATTATTATCTCATTATATGCAATTAACTTTAGTTAATGTTTGCACTGCTTTTCAGTCAATTGCATACTTTCATGTAATGGTTGTATATTTTATGGAATTCATATATTTACTGTTATATGATTTTTGTATGCCTTTGATGTCCTTCAGGTTGTTTCACAGAATGCATTTGCACTACCCTGCCGGCCTCTTTTATTTAATGGTTGTATATTTTATTGAATTCATATATTTACTGTTGTATGATCTTTGTACGCCTTTACAATAGTTGAGAATATATGTATGCCCTACCCTATTAATATTATATGTTTGCAGCTCGAAGAATGGCGCTCAACATTGGTCCATGTCATTTACGTAATAATATGACTGATATCTGAGCCTGGTTTATGGACCACACTCAGGACAAATTAATGCCTCTAACCAGAGAGCTGAATATATTGTTCCTTTGTGTGTATCTTCTAGCTCCCTGGTGGTGACGAACGCAGGTGAACTCTCAGTTGTGCAGTGAAACCTTGCAGTATACAGCTACGAACTATTCCAGCAACTTGGCCCGGGGGGGGGGGGGGGGGGGGGGGGGGGAACGTGCAGTGATATTGTGAAGTCATACAGCAGCAACAACATTCATGATAAGTGCTTTTTCAGAAAGGACCAAACATTAAAAGATATTGTGTCAAACCAGTCAGTGATTAGAATTAGGACATACACCTCAGCCATCGTGAATGGTACCCTAATAATTAACATAACTTTTGTGTAGACTATTTTTATCTCCCTTTACCCAGTGCTGTATACATATAACCATATATATAAATATTTGTATTTTCTCTCTTTCGTTTATCTGTAACCAATTTAGCTCGGTCTAATGTATATTCATAGAAAAGAATTTCACTGTTGTTTCTTTATTTTCACTAAATGTTCTTTATTGCTTGGTAGTTAACTGTTTTTGTTAATCATTGTCTTAATTACCAGCTGGGGGTCTCATGAGCCATGTGAGTACCTCAGGAGAAGTGTGGCTGAAGACCTAACCTACCCTTAGGATCCTTGATGGGATTTGCTTCTTGACTTAACTGAGAAGAGTTTAAATTTCAGTCTCCTGAAACATTTCTTCCTACAAGTGTCGGACTATCACCTACAGCGAGCCACAAGACACTGTGGAAGAGATTGGTACTCTCTTTTCTTTCTTCTATCTATCCTCTCTTCAACCCTGTCGCCACAATATCAACAAATAAAACGGTATTGAATCAGTTTTACAAATTAACGGTACAAGAATTCTGTAGTTGCCTCGTGATGCTGTAACGAGAGTTTGTGATCGTTGGGGAGCCCGGCAGTGGCTTTCTTCTTTCTGTGTATGGTCCTGGCCGTGTGAGCAGCACATGGCGAACTGTCTTATACTGGTGGGTAAAGGCTCATGTGATAGGTTTAATGTGTTTTATGTGCTTTTAGGATCTGGTGTGCTCTGTAGGTAATCCTAGGTTGTCCTTTACTGTAAATGTGAAAACCTGGACAACCTAGCCTTGTCCGACAGCCAGGATGCTTTTACTCTCTCTGACCTTTCTGTCCTATTTCAGTACGTCAACGAAGTTAGTCACATCATTAAAAATACTTAGATCACTTATCCAACTGAGATCACTCCCTCGTTATAGAATAAATGGATTCAGTATGGAAGACGAGAGAAAGGAAGGGCAGAATGTTAGACAGGCCTGGGTGCCCAATTCTAAACCCTTTGAAAATAAAGTTCGTTCGTTCTTCCCTCGGGAATTTCAGCATTACAGTCTCTCATCCCTGGTGTTCTTAAACTTACTTTAAGTGTGGAACGTTAAATGTTTATCATCTCTTTCTCACTCGCCGATTCCCCCGTCTCTCTCTCTCTCTCTCTCTCTCTCTCTCTCTCTCTCTCACACACACATTCAATCATTTCATTCCTTCGGCGTTACTCTTTTTTCCCTTATTCAAGAGGTGAGGATTTTTGTAACTCAGTTCTATTACTACGTATGTTCTCTCTCTCTCTTCACTCTCCCTTTCGTGTGTGTGTGTGTGTGTGTGTGTGTGTGTGTGTGTGTGTGTGTGTGTGTGTGTGTGTGTGTGTGTGTGTGTGTGTGTGTGTGTGTGTGTGTGTGTGTGTGTGTGTGTGTGTGTGTGTGTGTGTGTGTGTGTGTGTGTGTGTGTGTGTGTGTGTAACATCAATGTATATATCAATGTATTTTCTGGAGAATAAAGATTCGGAGATTATGATATGTACATATATATATATACACACGCACGCACACAGATACAAATACTGCTAGCATAAAGTCTAGAAGAATACAAAGAAATGCAAGATCATTTAATCAAGTAAGATTTTTTTTTTAATTAATTACGTTTAACATCGATAAACTCTCTCCACAATATTCCTATTCTCTACAGATTCCGTCTTCTCGGCTTTAAGTACTTTTCTGTCAATCCGAGCATCAGCATTGCTCTGTATAATTTCTCTCCCTCCTTACTTCTAAACCTTCATCATAAATCAGTGCATTTCAAGCAGTAGCACTTGTACATTGCATGAGACACAGATGGGCCTCTAATGGCATGCGAACACGCCTGGAAATTGGGAGTTTAAAAATCTAGTTTATCAACGTACTTATTTTAAGACACTTATTTTATCATAATGAAGTTTCTAACACAATCCATAACATGCTAAATAAGTCACGAAGAACCTACCTAAAAACAAAAAGCACTCGTCGAAAGTCTTTCTAAAATAATTTTAAACTACTTACTTACTTAGTCGTTCCCCTTCTACCTTGAGGTGTAGAGGTTTGGAAGAGAGAGCGCCAGACTATCCTATCGGCTGTCTTCCTCCTGGCCTGGTCCATTCTAGTCCTCGGTCCTTCAAAGATTGTCTAATGTTGTCCTACCAGCGGACTCCTGATATATAATGTTTACAAGTCTCTTTTTTTTGTCCCAATCTCGGCTTCCTCTGTTGTTTTTCCATAAAGTCTCTTTTATCTTGCCTGGCACTCTTTTTCACTTTCCTGTTTAGCTCCCAATATATTGGGAGCAGTTTTGTTTTCTGTTCTGCATCTTTACAGTTGTTTACTTGTTGTTTGATGTCTCTTCTTTCTCTTATCAGGTTCCATGCGTTTTCTGTGAGCCACTCCTTCTGTTGTTTTTTTCTTTAAACTACAAATTGCGTCTTTTTGCTTTTTAGATTCAAACACGTGTTCAGTCATATTTTTCCCCTTTTATCTCCGTTTCCCCTCCCGTCTAAAAGGGTAAACCGTTTCGTCTGCATGTCTAACTAGTTAGTTTCAATGGCGGTAGAAAGCGCTGGCGTAGGCGAGAATGTATCCTCGTATCTTACGTATAATTTTATCCCTACATGTTATCTTACCCGTTATCTTTATAATTGGAGGTATTTTAACGTTGTATCACTGTATTTTTCACCACACGTGTATTTGGGCACTTTATGTTTGCAAACTAGCACCATATCACGCGACTACATGGTTTCATGTATCTTCCCCAGACAAAATGTCTGAGTTAACAATAGGAATGTCACTCATTGTAGACTCTTACTCCGTCTGGAGCTAGCGATAAGCGAAAAACCAATGTGGCAAGTTCGTTCTTCGCTGAGCGTCGCCAATAACAAAGGAGAAAATAACCAGGAGAGAGGGGTAGATAAGAGGTATGACCAGATGTGATAAGAAAACTGCGCGATGAAAGTGAAAACCTGGAAGAATTAGTACGTAAGCGGAATGGTAGAGCAATAATGCCGGAGAAGAGTGAAGACCAGAAAAAAGAACGAACATATTTCGTGACATGGCTGTTGTTGTTTTTTTTTTTTTTTTCCCTTCATGTTTCACAGCCATGCAAAAGGACTGGCTTGACATTTGAAACTTCTAATCCTCATGTTATGTTGGGTATGTTTTCACACTATCTATTCTACAGTGTCCATAGAGTCCGCGCGTCATAAAAAAAAGTGCATTTACATGTAAATAAGTTGTTATTTATTTACGTCTGCTTTAATTGCCCTGTCGACCAATTTTAATCCACTACTTTGTTTTGGAGAAAGAACAAGGGGGGGAGGGGGGGGGGGGGGGGGGGGGGGGGGGGGGGGGGGGGGGGGGGGGGGGGGGGGGGGGGGGGGGGGGGGGGGTGGGGGGGGGGGGGGGGGGGGGGGGGGGGGGGGGTGGGGGGGCGGGTGGTTGGAGGAGAAGAAGATTCTCGATTTAAAATATCCGTAGGTAGCGTATAGCAAGATTTACGTCTGAAGTTGTGGTGTATTTAACAGTAATAGCAACAACAATTGTTTACCAGTAACACGACTGTCAGAAATAACACTGAAATTCAGTAAACTACTTTAAGCTTGATGCACCGACATTGCAGACACACAATGTGTTACATGTTAACGATACCAAAACTTGTGTGTACGTAGCGCATGGAGTACATAATACCTGCTCATATTCCATCTTTCTTCGCATATGTTACCACCTGCTAAGTTATACGATAAAACCGGTAAACAACCACACCAGCTTCCAGTGGTCTCTGCATGTGGTGTGGTCGCATGGATAGGATTCGTCTACACCGGATACCACAGTGCGCTTAAATCTTAAGAAGCTAGTTTTGTGATACGGCGCAGATAATGTTACAACAGTTCGCCCTGCCTCTCATTCATTAAAGGTTTTCCAAACGGGTGTTTTCTCAGATGGTGATTCGCTGACCCTGTTGAGGTCCTAAAGCTGTGGCTCTTTGTTTCCCATGCTTGTCGTGGTAGCCGATCTTTTCCCATTCTGCAGACATGGCCAAACCATCTTAGTTGGGACTGTTCTACTTGGGTCTGCAGGGGGTGGGATTTTAGGCCTTGACATATCGCCTGGTTGCGGACCATGTCTCTTCTTGTTACTTCAACCACCTTCCTCAGAAACCTCATTTCTGAGGTTTGGATCTGGCTTTTGTGGGTTGTAGTCATTGCCCATGACTCGCATCCATATGTCAAGACTGGGACAAAGGTGGAGCGGTATATGGCCATCTTCGTTTTCTTACCAACCTCTCTCTTGCTGAGGAATCCTCTATTTATGGCCTGAAAAAGTCTCCCAGCTGCTGCTTTTCGAGTGGCCAACTCTTCTTTGATGCCTTCCTTTCAGTCTATAATAGCTCCGAGGTAATTAAAGTGGTCGACCTGCTCCAGGATCTGTACTCCCAGCTTAATCTGATGTCTTCTTTCTTCTCGTGATATCACCATCATCAGCACATGCCAGCTCTGAAATACAGACCTGTCTCATCTTCCAGTACCCCACTTAATACTTTCTTGTTCTCTCCTTACATGCCTTGATGACATCGTCCATGAGAAGTATGAAAAGATAAGGTGACAGGATATCACCTTGTCTTACACCAGTGGTGGTCCTGAACTCTTCTGATTTATGGTTTGCCGTGCTCACATAATTTCTGCAAGACATGTAGAAGCTCTATATAGCATGAATCAGAGGTGCTGGAATGTTCTTCCTTGCCAAACAGTCCCAAAGTTTGTTCCAGGGGACCCTGTCAAACGCCTTTCCCAGATCTAAGAAACAAAGATGGATCTCACTCTTATACTCAAGGGCCTTTTCACTCAGCTGTCTGAGTGTGAAGATTAGGTCTTGAGTACTTCGGTTTGCATGGAATCCACACTGGACCTCATCCAATTGTGGCTCAGCTAGGCGTCGGAGTCTCTGCTCTAGGATTCTAGAGTAGATTTTATCAGGGACACTGAGAAGGGATATGCCTCTATGGTTTCCACAATGTCGATTGTCACCTTTTTTGAAAATTGGTTTTATGATGGCAATCTCCCAATCCTTTGGTATGGTCTTGTTGCATCACGCTGCCTGTAGGACCCTTAAGAGTAATAGGTCGCCTGATGCTCCCGTGTACTTAACCATTTCTGGTGTTATACCATCATGCCCTGCTGCTTTGCCCATCTTGATTTTCTCCAGTGCTGCCTTCAATTCTTCCATCTTTAAGTCATCTTCACCATCATTGGTTTTCTCTTCTGTGCCAGTAGTTATCATTTCTGATGCTTGATCTTGCTCACCACCCAGGAGATCTGAGAAATATTCTTTCCATCTTTCCATTACTTCCTTTGGGGCAGTAAGCAATTTGCCTTGCTTGTCCTTTATAAATTTGAGAGGGCATTGTTTTTCCTTCCTCGTGTTCTTTAGGGTCTTATAGAACAATTTCTGGTTTTCTTGCGCATCTTTTTCTAGCTTTTCTCCAAATTCTTCCCAGGACTTCTGTTTTGCTGCTAGCACCTTGTTCTTTGCTTCTGTTCTGAGTGTCACATATTCTCTATATTTCTCGATTTGTCCTGTTGTGTTTTTAGCTCCTAAGTATTGTTTCCATGCCGTTTTCTTCTCTCTTATTTTCTCTTTAACTTCCTCTGTCCACCAAGGTGTAATCTTTCTCTTGTTCCCAAGTCGGACTTCACCACATGCTTCTGCAGCAGCTGTCTTTATGATGTCCTTGAATTTAAGCCAGAGTGTTTCCAAGTCATCAGGTTGTTCTTCTGTGTTGCTCACCCCTGCAGCAATAAGCCCCTGATATCTAGTCTTAATTTCTGGCTCTCTCAGCTTGTAGGTCTTAATGCTCATTTCTCCCGTTCGTTTACTTTGTTTCTTGCGTGATCATTTAAACCACAATGATAAATCTTCTTCTTCAAGTACTATGCTTCGTGGAGTAGGTGATCAGTATCTCCACAACTTCCTGTCTCCAGTATTGTTAATAAATTCTGCAGTTGAGTTCTTCCATACACTGATGTCAAACTGTGCAATATCTTCTCTCTTTGTCGTCCTCTGTTTTTTTTTTCACCCTTCAATCCTTCTTGTTGCCACGACAGACTCCTGCTTTCTTCTCATAACATGCCCAAAGAAAGTGAACTTTTTCCTTGTGTCACCATCACTGCAGCAGGACCCGTGCATGTGTCCACTTATCCAGGGCAACTCCAAGAAGGAAGCAGCCTCTTCTGTCGTCAAGTGCCACTAAACACCTCACTTGAGGCCAACGGACATGGCCGGCTCATTAGGAAACGCAAAGTAACAGTTACGGTGAAGCTGAGTTAAAAATGCGATGCTTCGTATTACGGCCAAACAGGAATAACAAAAAGCGACCGGCAATTAAAGTCTATAAAGTTACACCTATTAATTACAAAGCTAACACTTAACTTCACTCATTACAAAGCTGAACTTTGTTCTAAACAAACCGCCGATTCAGGCTTGACATAATATGTTTTTGTTTTTTGTTTCTCAGGATACACTTCCCCCACAACCACCCTCCACCACCATCATTACTATCAACAGCGCCACCTTGAACATCATCATCATCGTTAACGAAGCTAATTGAATAACAAACAGCTACGCTCCGGGTAATTAAAAGTACCATATGAACAGTGCTGATTAGCATAGTTATTAGCGTATGCTATTTGTTCTCCTGCCATGTCATCCTCCACCAATGCACTGACAGTCAAAGCTCTATACCAATCTCTTTACCACAATCATTGTTATCATCATCATCACTATCTCTACAAGTATCCCTAACGGAGTAAAGTAATGCGCACGTGCCAACTGTTCTTTGTTCTTTAAAACTGTGCTGTTGCTTTGTGTGTCTTGAGCAGAAGGTTTCAAGAAAAGGCCGGTCCAACATGGTCTGTTCTTGTTTTCCCTCACTCACCATCTCTTACGCACAAATGCACGCACGCACGCACACGCAAACATCCGTAACAACCATTTATTTTGTCTTCGAGATTTGTTAAATTAGCAGTGCAGCTAAATGACCATTGTAACAAGCAAAATTAGTCGATAGTTACAGACTTTCATAAATGGGTGCTTGCTTACCACAGATGGATTGAAAGTGTATGAGAAGATCGTAAATCGTAAGAAGACCCAGACAAGTGACAGTGGAAAGAGAGATGAGAAGAGGACGCTGGCGATGGATTAGACACACAGTGAGGAAACCTGCTGACAGCATTACAAGGTAATCCTCGTTCTGGAATCCCCATGGTAACAGAGGTAAAGAAGGGACATTGTTCTACTGTTTGTTTGTCCCTCTCCACATAGACGCCTATCTGTCTAGCCGATTTTAAATATTGTTGAACAGATGGTATTTGAGTCTGCAAGGGCCAGTTCTCAGTCATAAATTATAGTGATGTTTTATTATTTTCTGTAAATGAAATATGAAGATAATCTATATATGTTTAAAGTAATAATAAATATAATTAGTATGGGTCGTTCCTCGGTCCGAACTTCCGCAGGTGCGTTGCTAATGAACACTGTCCACGAAGCACTGTTCTTGTGGTGCCCAGGTGGAAGTGTGTTTAGTCATGATTCACTCCCGCAGCGAGGAGGTAGTGCCAGTCGGATGGTCCTGGGTTCAAGTCCCCGGTAAGCCTATCGCTTCTGATATTTTTATCTTCTCTTAGTTTTCTACTTCTTTATTTCTTATGAGCACGTGTGTAGTGGGTTTGATGGTATTGTATGATGGTGATATTACTAAATGTAATGTATGAGGCCAGCTGTGAAGGCTCCTGAGATAAAATGTAGTTGTGAATTGTCAGAAGGCCTTTCTTGCTACCACTACGACCTCACACTCAATTTTTTTTTCTTAATGAATGTAGCTATGTAAAATGTCTAGGGTAATGATATGTAATGTGGTGTGATAGGTATAGATACACCCACAGATATTTAAGCAGACTAATAATATTTAACAAATATTATAATACACTGAACTAACTCACGAGTGTAAAATTTTTGATAGAATTATATTACATTTATTTTGTTCTGGATCAAGTTTTATGTTGACCAGAACTTTTTAAAAAAGATTTAAAAATTATGAAAGAAATGCATGGAATGTTACATAATAAATGCAAGAGTGTACATATATAAGTACTAGACTAGTTAGTTTTATTAAAATGTTCTAGTAGTCATCTACTTGGGAGGATAGTTAATGCTTGTGCTGTTGGGGTGGCCTCATCACACCTGTCTATATTGACTACACAGTGTCCTGTAAATTGCAGGAATTTTATGGGGTATTAGTAACTAAAAGGCGTTGGTGAACTTCCAGCAGACCAGAGGCTCACTCAACTTGCATATGTAGCTCTGGTGCTGCTGAAATCTGGTGGTCCCACCTCTCCGTGCTGGCGGGCAATAATAGTGGTCTCTGTCACAACGTACTGCACAGATACACTCGAGTAAAATCACCAACTGAATGGACACCGCCTTGTTGACAACTGAAACTCACAGCTCTGCAATCAAAGTATTGGCTATGTGTCAAAATTCTATTCTCTACCCACGTCTGGACACAACACGGACACAACAACCACATCATACAGACAGGTCAGATCTCTCTGACCAAACAGCACATTTACCATGGTGGTTTTACATCAGATAGGTCCTCCCAGACTATAGATTCTGAAAAATATTTATTAGTTTCCTTCTCTAAAAGTGGATAGGTAATATGTTTCATTATTCTCAACACTTGATCTGTCTTTCCTAACCCTTGCTGGAGTTTATGTATATTGTTGGTCCCTAGACCCTGACTTGGGCGGGGGGTCTAGAGCAAATCCCTACTTGTTTGTAAGGCTAGATTATGATATGGCAGTATCAAATCACTCGAACATTAAACAATATTCAAAATATACAAAGAAATAATTTCAATCTTACCAGATTATGAATAAAGAACACAGAAATGCTAGCAAAACTCAGCTGAGCTGCTGGCTATAGTATGGCGTCCCTGAACTTATTTCACTTTCTTTCATTTGGAAATCACCACACTTTAAAATACTGTGTCTATCATCGAACAACTATTGAGGAATGGCCCCACTTGCGCGTCTAAGCGCCGATAAAATGATTGTCTGTGGCCAATCACTGCCTAGGTTTATTTCAAATTCAAATTTCCTACCCTAAAGTCATTTCAGTCATGCTTCAGTCAAGTATGGATGTTTATCTGTTAGTCTGTCCGTCTCTACTTGTTTTTTTCAAAAACGTACTTGATTTTTGAACCAACCTTTCTCTCCCCTCCAAAATTTTGTCGTTAAAAGTTATATTTAGACACAGCTCCCACCAATGTCCCTTCGCTTCCCTACTAAGTAGATTTGAACACCTGCGTCTCAAGGTCGTGTTTTTGTGTGCAAATAGCGACACTTTTTATTCCATACAGTCTGTCGCTGATGTGAACAACACTGTCTTTTGTCATTATCTTCAATATTATCTATCCGTCTGTAAAATTAAGAACATATTAGTTCACTGCTCAGAATGGGCCATCCGGCCAGCTAATTTTTTATATTCCTAACATTAATATTACGAAAAAGTTACTTTTTAATTTTTGTAATATTCCAAACATCTGCGTTCTGCCGCTGAATTCAAATCAAAGGCTTGGTATCGCAAAAGCGACCAATAAATGACTGTGGCGTAACATATCCAAGGTCCCTTCTGTCGAGTTCCTTACTTTATGTCAACTTGGGAAACGTGACTTTTCTCCGTTTCCCCCCCCCCCCCCCCAATTGCGTCTCCTTAGCCTTTCTAGTCTCACGCAATCTTTCCAGTCATATTTTTTCCTTTTTATCCGCCGTTCCCCTCCTGTCTAGCAAGTCAATTTTTATGGCGGGTGATGACCCGCGGTCTGGGCGATCATGTACTATCAGCAGCCTACGCATTATGTTTTTATCCTTACATGTTATCTTTGGAGGTATTTTACCGTTGTATCTCTGTCAATTTCACTACAACGTGCAACAAACCAATTTATCTATATTATTTATTCCTGATTTTCAACGTTACAGTAGAACAAATTTTGTTTATATGCATGATATAAAGTGTGAGTATTTCCCCGACAAAATAACATACTGAGCTACGTTTAAAGACGAATAATATATAATCAGCCTCCCCATTGCAATGTAAGTACGTGTTGTGTGATTTGCGTTCAACAGCACGCTCAACGTCGTTGCTGTGTACACACATTGCTGTATTATCGTGAGGCTACCATAAACACGTTGGACAAATATACTTATGTATTACTACTTACAAAATTGCATATTTGTTGTTAAAAAAAGAAAATTTGAAAAGGAAATAATAGCATGCCACTCAAAATGCGTTGGCAATAACAATATCTTTTGTGATCATTATTTTACGCGTCTTTCTGATGATGATGTTATTAATAATTTACTAGCCAACGTTGCAATGACACTATTAAAATATTGCTTAAGATCATACAGGAGATTATTTAAAAAGTGAAGTAGATAATGAGATTCAGAAAGAACAGTAATAGCGGAATAACAGAAGCAATATTGTGTATTAAAATACTAGCAGAAGAATACACAGAGGTCCAAAAGAAGTATTTATGATCATATAAATGTATCATTGTCTTTTGACACCGTCCATAATGATAACCATAGTGATAACCTAACTGGATGGCTTAATTACTGATGGAAAAGACTTGAGAATACTTAGTAACACCTACACTGGAAAAAAATGGCGACAGCAAGATCTGGCAGAATTTACTCATCATATATTCATCTAAACAGAGAAGTAAGACAAGGATGAGTACTGTCCCCGTTCCTTTTTAACGCCTACACAGGAAAAGGAAAAAAGTTTTTTTAAACACATACAGGCAATGTCAGCACTAAGCATGGGTGGAAAATCAATAAATAATTTTAAATATGCAGATAATACTGCTTTGTCAGCTAAAAGCGCACAGGAATTGCAAGAGCTAATAAACAAAGTAAACAGCTCAAGTCATGAACATAGAATGGATATAACAGTGAGAAAACACACAACTATTATAATTAGCTAAGCGGATGAGAAGCCACTTTGCAACTACGAATAAATGGAAAGATTGAACAAGTCAAGAGTTTCTCATATCTTGGACATATAACAGAAAAAAATAGAAGATGTGAAAACAGAAATAAAAAAAATATCAAATAAATATTTTAAACACACGCTCTAAACCACCCCCCCAATTTTTTTTTTCAAGGAGTTTATAGCTTGCTGTCAAAAAATGTAACATCAAATTACAAAAAGCGTGGGGCGCTTAAGCCCTTATCATATATTTTATCCATAAGTGTCTATTGAAATATAAAGCAGAAGTTAATTTCGTGCAGAATCAGCGCCCCACGCTTTTTGTCAATTTGATTACATTTTTTTACTGCAAGCTATAAACGCCTGGAAAAATTATTTTTGGGTTTGTAGTGCATTAAAAGCGTGTGTTTAAAATATTTTTTAAATATATTTTTCTTTTTAGTGTTAGAAAAATTATGACATACTAAAACATAAACAATATTTTTACTTAATGTAAATCTGGTCTAAAATTTCTTAAGCGATCCATTTCTTTTAGAGCGTCAATATTACATGGCTTTCTGCCTGTTAATTTGGTGCAATCAATTTCTTCAATTTGAAGGCCATCTAGAGATCGAACTCGACTTTCCCTCGATTCATAATTTTATAATTAGGATTACTTCCCTTGATTTAGCTAGACACTTGTTTGAGTAATGTCCTGTTTTACGCATAGAAAAAAATAAAGCACACCACATGATCTTGAATTTTTAATTAACTTGATTATGACCCCTGATTTGTTTACATTTCTTTACGAAAAACTTTAATTACTCATAATGTCACAATTACAATATTAAATTATTAAATAATTGACTGATTATTGTATTGTCATAGGGAATACACAACTATGCCTAGTTTCAGAGCTATTGCTCATCTGGAAGTGATTGAAAAATCGACTGCAAGATTTGAAAGGGACATGAAAGTGACATACAAGTGAAGTTAAATAAAAGCGTGCAATAAAAAGTAGGAATAGTCAAAGCTAAATTCAACAACATGAGACAGTTACCTACATTAAAAACATACATACACACAATAAACAACAACAAACTCACAAATTAAATGTGATAATAATGCAGTGATATATAAACTCTTCATTACTGTATGGAGTAGAAACATGGACAGAGAACAAGCATTCACTTCAGAACAAAGGGATTGTAGCCTTTGAAATGTGGACATATAAAAGAATGGAGCGCATCTCATGGAAATGGAATGAAAAAACAATAAAGAAGTCCTAGAAACGCTAAGAATGAAAAGAGAATAAATGAATGAGATAAAAGTTAAACAAGATAAAATATTCGGCTACTATTTAAAAATATATAAAATACATAACTACTACATGCATTCATAAATGTGTGCTTGCGTACAATACAAGGATTGACATGGTATGACAAGGTCACCAATGTAGAACTATTGTAGAACTGAACCAGACAAGTGCCAATGGGACACGAGGTGAGAAAAAAACGCTGGCGATGAATAGGACACACTGAGGAAACCTGCTGATAGCATTACAATGCAGTCCTTGCTCTCGAATCCCCTGGGATAGAGAGGCAGAGGTAGACCAGAAGTAAAAATGATGGGGAAGACGTGGAAATAATATGAGCTAGTGACACGTGACAGGTGGACTTGGTATGTGTTTGTTGAAGGCCTATGCTCCTTGGGGAGCTAATGGGTATTGATTTGACTGAAATGGCAATTCAGAGTGTATCATAAAACAAGACATTACAGATCCATTGCAGTCGACCTTCCATGAGAAGATCGCAGCTGATCTGATCTGCTAAGACTGTGGTAAAGTGGGATGTTATAAATATTTATAGGGGACTTAGTGTACTGACTGAGATCAGCTGTGAAGGTATCTATATTTAATAAGAGTAGTGTATTATAGATAACCTTACTTGCTTCCACATATGTATACCTCAGTCAGAATTATTCTGGAATAGTGTGATGACTACGTTATATGTCTAGGGTATGTGTATGATGAAGTGTAAGTCATAACAACAACAGACAGATAAACAATTTAATTTATTCCACCACACTTGACAACACTGTGACACTCACATACATAAAACACTCTACGAGGATATCTTAAAGGAGTCACTGATAACTTTTCAAATACCAATATGTATTCAGTGCTGTCATGAATGAATATGTGTCCTGATTCAAATACAAATGGAACCAGGAATCACAATCAATTTTAATTACAAGTTATATGTACAGAATTTCTCAATATGAATCTTGTAGTGACATGTATTTTTAATATTATCCTATGAGTGTCAGTGGTGTAGTAGTAATATGAGGTAATACTGGTTTTGTTTTGTTCAAGCTCTGTTGGTATTTGTCATCATGACTTCAATAGTTTGTCTTTATTGGAACTAGTATTGGAGATGTTCTCAGTTCCTGATATTAAAACAATTAAATTCCCCTCTTAATTGTATTTTACACTGTCATTTTAAGATGGGGGTACATAATGTTGAGCTCCATGGCCACACTCTCTTATCTTGCGTGATGACTGCAGAAAAAGGCTCCAGTCAGAGGCCATCACGCCTTGTGGCGTCTCGATGAGTTCTGTTGTAGCCACCCCACTGGTTGCTATATGGACCAAGGAGTAAGCTGTCCACCTCTGGCTTCAGCAAAGCTCTGACCAGGTGCTGCTCAATAACTTTAAGACCACTGTCCCACAATTCATAGAATAATAAACAGTTTCGTTGACTGGCAATGAATATAGCACAACTCCGATCTGCCGATGTCCCAGGCTTTATTTTATAACAAATAATTTTATTACAAGATGTGGCAATGAACAGACGCTCTGAATCAAGTATATTCGCAGCTCTACCCAATGAAACCACGTCCACACATCTTTTCAAAAAAGTACCCCTTCTATTCGTTTCCCATAACAACACAAGATAGTATTTATAGCCCGACCAATCGTGTTTAGTCTTATATTTGTTGCGCTCCAATCAATTTGGAGTTAACATGGTAGGCTATTTCCGTAACGTAAGGTTTTTTCAAACACGTTATAAAAAAATTTTATGAGCAGAAATGATTTCATGCTGTCAGGCACCCCCACTATTTTATTTTGGTTATAATTTGGTAATTCCTAGACTATTTGCGTAACGTTTTACATATTCTTTGTCAGCAAGCCCTAAGGAACCCAAATATACAAATTTAAAAGAGCTAAGTGGCTGCGTTCAAAATATGCATTTTCTTCTACCTCCTGTTTCGAAGATGTGCTGTCTGGGTACTGTAATGTTTTCAAACGTAAACCCATCTAATGTCATCTTTTCTAATAAGCGTTTTCCAGGTTTTTAAAACCTAACTCTGGGAAGGTTAGTGTTTTTATCACTGTCCGTCTGAAAAAAAGTTAGTGCATGTGGCCTTACACGCGTGATAGTAGTAATTGTGTATCGCGCGACGCGAGTTTAGTGTTGCATGTGTCCTTGCTTTCATTCGCCCCTCTCTCTTTCTATTTGAGTCCATCTGTTCGTTCGTTTTGGTAACGTAGTATAATTAATGTTAGGATTAATTTAGGTCATTACGCAGTGTGCCTCTCAATGTTTTTCTTAGAAATGCAATACCCGTTTTAATGTGTTGTGGAAACGCTTGTATTTATGCAGTGGCTTATATTTAACGTGGAAACGTTACAATTTGCAGACGAAGCATAAAACAAAGGGGATTTCGAGTACTGTCATTGTGACAGCACTGTTCTTTACCATTCTTCTTCCTTTTATTAAATTTATTTGTTAGGCTTTGCATTTACCTTTTAATTTATATATGTGGATTGGAATATTCCACGACAAAGACCCACTGGACACAGCTTTAGGACCTCAACAGGGTCAGCGAATCACCATCTGAGAAAACACCCGTTTGGAAAACCTTTAATGAATGAGAGGCAGGGCGAACTGTTGTAACATTATCTGCGCCGTATCACAAAACTGGCTTCTTAAGATTTAAGCGCACTGTGGTATCCGGTGTAGACGAATCCCATCCATGCGACCACACCACATGCAGAGACCACTGGAAGCTGGTGTGGTTGTTTACCGGTTTTATCGTATAACTTAGCAGGTGGTAACATATGCGAAGAAAGATGGAATATGAGCAGGTATTATGTACTCCATGCGCTACGTACACACAAGTTTTGGTATCGTTAACATGTAACACATTGTGTGTCTGCAATGTCGGTGCATCAAGCTTAAAGTAGTTTACTGAATTTCAGTGTTATTTCTGACAGTCGTGTTACTGGTAAACAATTGTTGTTGCTATTACTGTTAAATACACCACAACTTCAGACGTAAATCTTGCTATACGCTACCTACGGATATTTTAAATCGAGAATCTTCTTCTCCTCCAACCCCCCCCCCCCTCCCCCCCCTTGTTCTTTCTCCAAAACAAAGTAGTGGATTAAAATTGGTCGACAGGGCAATTAAAGCAGACGTAAATAAATAACAACTTATTTACATGTAAATGCACTTTTTTTTATGACGCGCGGACTCTATGGACACTGTAGAATAGATAGTGTGAAAACATACCCAACATAACATGAGGATTAGAAGTTTCAAATGTCAAGCCAGTCCTTTTGCATGGCTGTGAAACATGAAGGAAAAAAAAAAAAAAACAACAACAGCCATGTCACGAAATATGTTCGTTCTTTTTTCTGGTCTTCACTCTTCTCCGGCATTATTGCTCTACCATTCCGCTTACGTACTAATTCTTCCAGGTTTTCACTTTCATCGCGCAAAGTTTTCTTATCACATCTGGTCATACCTCTTATCTACCCCTCTCTCCTGGTTATTTTCTCCTTTGTTATTGGCGACGCTCAGCGAAGAACGAACTTGCCACATTGGTTTTTCGCTTATCGCTAGCTCCAGACGGAGTAAGAGTCTACAATGAGTGACATTCCTATTGTTAACTCAGACATTTTGTCTGGAGAAGATACATGAAACCATGTAGTCGCGTGATATGGTGCTAGTTTGCAAACATAAAGTGCCCAAATACACGTGTGGTGAAAAATACAGTGATACAACGTTAAAATATCTCCAATTATAAAGATAACGGGTAAGATAACATGTAGGGATAAAATTATACGTAAGATACGAGGATACATTCTCGCCTACGCCAGCGCTTTCTACCGCCATTGAAACTAACTAGTTAGACATGCAGACGAAACGGTTTACCCTTTTAGACGGGAGGGGAAACGGAGATAAAAGGGGAAAAATATGACTGAACACGTGTTTGAATCTAAAAAGCAAAAAGACGCAATTTGTAGTTTAAAGAAAAAAAAATCACGCCACTAGTTGACACAATGTAAGGAATTGGTGGAAAAAAGACCTTAGCTCTTATTCGAAACAGACGTATCTTAGACGTTTTACCGTAATTAGTTGTTTTGTTTCAATATAGCGGCAAATGCCATACCCGAAGGTTCAAAACAAATTTTTAAAAAAAAATAACCTTGAGAAAAGTAGGTTTTTCTTTAATAATAAAGTTATGAAAATAAAACCTAGCTAGTTTGATAGCCCATCTTAAGCTGACAAATAATATACTTTTAATTATACAGACGGACAGATAACACGGAAGATATTGACGAAAGACCGTATTGTTCCAATCAGACTAGCGAACAGTTTTTTGTGCATACTTTCACTAAAGTTACATTTTGACGTCCTTGAGACTAAAAATGCAAAAATCAAACTGCAATGAACTAGAGGGGCAAAGTCGGAGGATAGAAGCTAAAAATAACTTAGGGGGCAGGTTTGTGCAGTTTTTGCATGTAGTTAGTCCAAAAAACAAGTGTATTTTTGTGAAAAGCCAAGTAGAGACAGACGGACCAACAGAAAATAATACACACTTGACTGAGATTTGACTGAAATTTGACTTTTGGTTTGAATATTTGAAAAAAGTTAGAGGGGAAGTTCGTTGATTGGACAGAAGTATTTATATTATTGAGAAAGAGACGCACACTTGTGCCATTTGATATAAGACTGTCCAGTAACACAGTTCTTGACTGCTAGAGGTGATTTCCCGGAATTATTAAATAAAAATCAGTGGGACGCCCTAATCTAGCCAGCAGCTCAGCTGAGTTTTGCTAGTCCTAAGTAACTGTGTTCTCAATTCTGAATTATGGTAAGGAAAAAAGCATTTATCTTGTTTATTTTAATATTTTGAGTGATTGATACTGCCATATCATGAAAAATGATTACGACAAGTAAGTGCCTGCTCTAGGTCCCCAGTAGCAGTCCAGGGCCTAGAGACAAACTAATAATATATGAAAATCTATCTAAGACTATGGAAGGCGGATCTATTATTGACATCAGTGGGAACATATTACCCACCTTATTGAATAGAAGAGGAAACTATTGAACATATTTCGGGTGCAATGCAGTCTTGGGAAACTGGTACTAATTGATAACAACTGTGTGAGATGTGTTACGTTGGTCAGAGAGATCTGACCCAGTCTGTGTAATGTTGTTTTGTGGTGTTGTGTGTAAGAGTGGCGCAGTAAATAGAGTACTGACACATGGCACAAATTTTGTTTCAGAGTTTCTGATCTGGTACTACGATTGTGCCAGATTGCTTTTGCAGAAGTACAAAAGCGGGTGTCTGTGCAGCCTAACATTTTACTCCAGCTACTGAGAGGAGTGGGCCACAAGAATTCTGGACTACATCATTACAGGCCAGTAAAGTGCAAACCTGGCCTGCTGGAGATTCATAAACTATTTCCACCATCAAATAAAGAAATAAATCTTGTGATTAAAGATTACCACCAGTCCATATGTCCAGGACACTGAACTGTGTAACCATAGATTGGGCATGATGACGCCACCCCAACTAAACATCCAGTGCTAGTTTTCCCAAGACATTGTAGATACCATTAATATTAACCATTGTAATAATATACCTATGTACAAAAGTTATATTTGATTATGCAATATATATATATGCATTTCATTGATAAATACCTATCATTTCATATGTTCTGACCAAAAGAAACAATTGGTTCAGGACTAATAAATTTAAAAAAAATTTTCAACTTAAACTATAACAGCCAGTGTTAGTTCAGTGTATCATAGAGATTATTATTATTATTAGACCTAGTAATTACATGTGTGTGTCTGTGTACTTATTACCTACACATTACATTTCAGTACCCTAAACTTTTAACGTAGCTAACATTCATTATAGTAAAATAGGTCTGTTTGAGGTCGTAAGTGGTAGCAGAAAGGCCTTCTGTAATTCACATAAACTTTTATCTCAGGAGCCTTCACAGCTGACCTCATCCAGTACACTAGGTAACATAACAACCATACAATAACATCAAAACCCACTACAACACGGTCGATCTCACTGGTATGTAGGCGGATAACAATCTTGGTAATGATTAAGACACGGACAGTGATGTAATACTTCCAGCAGATGGAATTTGTCGTAATAATCAACTACGAGAAAGTAACATCTTGGAAGATATTATCAGTGATATATCTGCGTAGTAGTGAGCTTGTAAACATGACAGGCGAAACGGAAGAAGCAAGACCTTATATGGTTATGGAGTTTGGACATCACGTGTACAGGGAAATATCTTATGTTGTCATGTAGTAATGAGGGTAGTGGGAGGATCCCTACCAAAATCACACTTATTCGCAATTGGTTTGGCGTTTGAGATGATAAGATCGACAGCTCCTGATTGGACCTATCCTCTAAGTAGCAACCTGAGTGTGTAGGCGAAGATTTCGCATATATTCTACAGCAATGTATGACTGCTTCACTGACTTTCAATTTCATCAAGAAGAAATCATAGACAGCCAGGAAGACGGAATATTAGGACCCAAATATAAGACAGACGTTTTGACTAGACGTAAATTCTAGGATTAGAAGAGAATAACCACAGAAACCCAACCCATGGTGCCCCACCTTGAAGTGGTGGGTCGGCTTGAGTGTCGTGATGATATCGTGAGCCACATCAGCGGGAGCTTTCGCTCCTGGTAGGTACAACCATGCTGAGCAGGTCAAAATGGAAGGGGACAGACAACGTGGGCACACCCCCTTCCTCTAGGTTAAAGGAGGTTGGAGAACAGAGCTGACAACCCTGCCGGAAAAACCTAGTTGTCACATAAACTGAAACAGTTGAGGAAAGAAATAAAAGCCAGAGTCAGGAAGAACCATCGCAAGAGGGATGTATGACGCAGAGACTTGATGAAAGTCAGTCAATGGAAGTCTGGCTGCCGATACCACTTCTAACGACGAAGGTAAAAATTAGAATAGGCACCTAGAACATACGGACAATGCAGGAAGCCGGAAGGACAGCACAGGTAGCTGGAGAGATGAGACGATATGGAATAAAACTCTTAGGATTAGCAGAAACGATAATAAATGGAACTGGTGAATTCATAACCAATACAGGGGAAAATGTCACATATTCAGGACACGAGGATGAAATAAACAAAAAGAAAGAAACAACAGAAGGAGTGGCTCACAGAAAACGCATGGAACCTGATAAGAGAAAGAAGAGACATCAAACAACAAGTAAACAACTGTAAAGATGCAGAACAGAAAACAAAACTGCTCCCAATATATTGGGAGCTAAACAGGAAAGTGAAAAAGAGTGCCAGGCAAGATAAAAGAGACTTTATGGAAAAACAACAGAGGAAGCCGAGACTGGGACAAAAAAAAAGAGACTTGTAAACATTATATATCACTAGAACTTTCTGTAAGAAATAGTTAAACCACAATACACCGTGAAGAGCAGAAAATGACAAAACATTAGCAATCAAGAGAAACAAAGGGCCAGATGGGAAGAATATTTTAAGGAAATCCTAAACCGAAACCAACCAATACAGCAAACCATCATAGAACCAACAGAATAGCAAGAACATTTCAAAATTTTCCACCACAGTTTAAACCATCCCATCTTCTTTTTTATAAACAACTTTATTTATTTTACATTGTTAAACTATAAGTGATTAATAAATGTGTTTATCTGTAACTGTAAAGCTATAGTTGGATTAATCACTATTGAGTGAAGTGTATGTCTGCACCCGTATGACTCATACTGTTCTAAATACCTAACCAGATAGAGCTATTACATTAAGATTTTGCTGAATCCCTTTCAGCTGGGGGCTCAAAAGTACGAGTCAATATTTCCTCACAGAAGGGGTGGGAGAATAATAAGTTCATGACAGTTTAGATCAGTGGTGGCCAAGCTAAGGTAGGCCGAGGGCCAGATTATGGTAAAGGGAAACACCCGAGGGCCAGACCTATAAAATCCTAAAAAAATAACGTTCTGATATTTAGTTTTACATATATAAGGAACCACGTACAGAAAGCAACGGCAAACTACTGTACTGCACATCTGCCAAGACATGTATACCAGTCTTCGAACTGAAATTACTGTTTAAAAAAAAATAATGAATCTGTTGTTTTAATTTGTTTTGTAATTTGTAATATGACATGTAATTATTTATTTCAAACATACATTTGTGTGGTATTTCATTGTGAAGTGTGTGGCTTCAATCAACAATAAGAGGCCGGTAAAAACAGGTTGGCGGGCCGGTCAAAATTGTTTGGCGGGCCGGATCTGGCCCGCGGGCCGTAGTTTGGCCACCGCTGGTTTAGATTATCTCAGTTGTTATGCTTTCTTTTGTTTACAATCCTGTGATGCTCCCTTCAGTAGAAGCTTAAATCTTCTATTTATATCTCTGTCAAGAGTAATCTTGAGCGAAATTTCATTCCTTTGAAGACCCTCATCATTAAACTCCATTAGTTTGGCCATTATTGGACCACTACCGCGGAGCAGAGGAGACAATACCGTCACAAGCCAAAAAGATAATGGATACTTGGGTAGAATAGAAAGATTGAAGTGGTGTGAAAAGATCAGTAATGTGGAATTGGTGACAAGAACTGGACAAACGCAAGTGGAACAACAGACGAGAAAAGAACGCTGGAGATGGGTATGGCAAACAATCAGAAAACCTGCTGATAGCTTTACCACGCAGTCCTTGTTCTGGAGTACCTGCGGTAAGACAGGTATAAAGGAAAACCAAAGACCACACGGGGAGGAGAACTGGGAGACAGGGATAAAAGGGATGAAGAAGACAATAAAAGACTTTGAGCTGATGTCACATGACTGGAAGACTTGAAATGTCTTATGCCGGGCCTATGCTCCGTGGGGAGTTGAAAGATGAAGAAGTTTCAGTGCTACGAATAAAGAGGAAGAGACGTATCGTTAAGAAAAGAAAAATAAGATGAAAATGCTTGCAAACTTTCATTTAAAATATAGAGAGAAGCATTTGACTGTAAATAGTGCGAAAACTACATGGACTACAAGGATGGGAGCGAGTCATGAATAATTAGTAAAAAACGTATGAAACGCACTAGAGGCCACAGAGATGTGGTTTTATAGAAGAATGTTAAAAAAATACCATGGATAGCTAAAATAGAGTAATGAGGTTGTCCTGAAAGAGGTCAATGCGCAAAGGAAGCTTGTTCCTCATATTAGAAGGAAGCAATCCATTTTCTTTATGCATCTTATGAGAAAAAAAAACAAAGCTGGAATAAATCGTACCAACAGGAAAGATTAAAGGGAAAAGTGATAGAGGGAGGTACAGAGAGCAGCTGCTGGACAGTTCGACATCATAACATGGAAAGAAATCAACAACACAACTGATAAACAGTCCTGGGGATATAAAGTTGTGGAGAGACAATATCGCCTACACTATCAGGCATGGTACTTGAAGAAGAAGACAAAGATCACAAAGGCCGAGAGGGAGGAGATAACTGACGACCTGACACACAAATATAAACAATAAACCTGATAGAATACATTAACTATTAGGACTATATGGGATGACAATATCGTCTGCATCACGCAGTGTGGCACATGATAGTTACTGGACTAAATCAGCATTTAATTCACACTCAGCAGTTACCACATTACAACAGATTTAGAGCAACTGCATATTCGCATTTAGTTAAGCAACTAATAAGCACTGTAATCTATATATATATATATAGCACACTGAAATTTACCCCTCTCAAAAGGTCATTACGCTGCAAATTATGATAAGTGGGTAACAAAGTTCTCCTCGTGGAAAATCCAAAACCTTTACACTGATGGGAGAAGTGAAGAGTTTCTGAATATTATTATATCTAAATATACAATGAACAAAGAGAACCAAGACTCACTAAACTGGAACATATAATTATACTTACCTCGGTATATTATCGCAGAAGACAGAACCAGAATAAGTCAGCAGAAATAGAAAAAAATAATAATAATAATATTACAATAAACAGAATCAAGGATATGAATGTAGTACCCAGTTCAGCATTTAATAAAAAAAAAATATTAAAAAAAGAATTTATGTACTGTGAAGAGTTAAGGGCCTTGGTGATGGAGTCCAGAAGAATAGCAGACGCGTATGGCTGTGTGTAATCACTGTCAAGAATCACACAAGTGTTCTGTGTCAGTTTCTTAAAGAATAAATAAAAACATTACAACTGTTAATACCCTCAGATTTAGCCATCCACGGCTTGCAAGACAATGATACATCGTGTACATTGTCAGATTTAGAGCGGAGGTTTGGATACAACTATAGACATACCGGAAGCCCATGAATATGAACTGGGCTGGCTAGCACAAGACAGATCCAAATGAGGAACATTTATCAGTGACTTGTGCTCAACATAGTGATTTAACCGAAGGGATACAAGGCATGATATACGGAGTTAACTGTAGCGATATTTGGCCCGAAATGCAGAGTTACGCTTAGGGATTCATGGTATGAAATATTGAGTTACCTCAGTAATAAAGACCTAAAATAATGAGCTAACCTTAGTGATTTACGGTCTGAAATATTGAGCTGACATCAGTAATAAAGGCCTAAAATACTGAGTTAAACCTTAGTGATTTACGGCCTGAAATACTGAGTTAACCTGAATAATATAAGGCCTGAAAATATTGAGTTTAACCCGAATGTACGTTAAAGATATACAGCCTGAAATACTGAGTTTACCTACGTGATACACGACCTTAAGGACTGTGTTAACCTTTATTTATTTATTTATTTACTGTTCACGGGGCTCAGGTTTCCTCCATTATTTATTTCTTCTTCTGCGTTCAGTTTGTAGTCATGCTAAATCTGCAGGCCTGTCGCCAGGACGAAGTCCACAGTCTTTACCAGGTCGGCGCGGCAGCTTCTGCTGGAGCTCAGCACCCCTTGGCCAGGTCACACGTCGCGGGTCATCATGGGTTGGACAGTTTTGGAGAATGTGTTCGGGTGTCTGGATTCCAGTTCCACATGGGCATTCATTTGTGTGGGATATCCTGAGGCCATAGAGATGGCCAAGTAGTCTGCAGTGGTTTTAGAATAAAAGCCTGAAATACTCAGTTAATGTGAGTGATACAGGGCCTGAATTACCGAGTTAATGTTTGCAACATACAGCATGAAGTACTGAGTTTAATCTTCGTACTATAAGGGTAAACATAGTTCCATAGCGGATACTGCGTAGGGGAGTAAAGTATTAGAGACTGTACTTTACTAGGTCCAGCATAATGAAGCGGGGTGACCAGCTCTCTTCCTCGCTGCCTTTGCCTTTCTTAATTCAAGAATTAATAATAGACTGGTGAGTGATGCTACCAGGTTTTGAACCCGTAACTTTGCCACGACAGGCAAGCGCTCTAACCAATCTGCAATCGGATATACATCCTAGCAAGTAGAGCTATAATCAGTGACTACTAAGTGGCCTATGTAATGAAAAGCACAGCCACCCTACATGGTACAGGCATTTAGAATATATCATGACTCTAATGCGCGCCATCAATCCCAAAATGTCTGCATGTTCTCGCATTGCAATTTCATTTTCAGTGTATGAATAATGCATACTTAACTAAACATGCGCAAAGCCTAACACTAAAAGATAAACAAACATTGACGTGAGAGAGTGGGGGGCAGGGGTGGGTGTCAGAAGAGAGAATGTCCGGGAATAATCGGTATAAATACTGTAACTAGTGTACTGGGAAGCTATGTATTACTTGACTTCGCTTCATCGGAAGAGCCATCTTGACAAACTGTCACAAAGTGTCAAGGGCGGTAACTCAGCGTGTGAATGCCACCTCTGAACATTAATTGCGGTTAAATTCTGCTCGGCATTTTTCAGAGCGTAAACACCGCCTTGACTGCCAATAATTATTTATCACTATCCACACTGTACAAACAGCAGCAATTTATTTTCTAATTTTCTCACTAGTAATAAAAGACATGATAGAAACTGCAGGAATAACAAAAGCATTGGTGATGTGTTAACACTTATTATCAACAGTTTACTTCTGCTACTGCGACAGTAACTACTTATAAGAAGTAATTTACTTTACCTCAGCTACTATGACAGTACACTTATTATCAACTGTTTACCTCAGCTACTATGACAGTACACTTATTATCAACTGTTTACCTCAGCTACTATGACAGTATAGATGCTGGTGAACGATAGGACACTCAGGAAACCTGCTGATAGTATTATAAGGCAGTCCTTGCTCTAGAATCCCAAGTTAAGAGAGGTAGGGGAAGACCACAGAACACAAGGAGAATAGAACTGGAGACATTAATGAAAGGGCTATAGGAGACATGGAAAGATCTTAAGCGGATGGCACAGGACAGAAGGACTTAGCATTAATTTGTTGAAGGCTTATGCTTCTTGCGGAGCTGAAGGGTGATGATGATGATTACCGCAAAGGTCAAGGACAGCGAATTATTCTACTGTCTTTACTGGTTCCGCTTTCACTCACATCAAGATACAACTAACGTTCGTTAACTGACTTTTGTTCACTTTTTTATCATCACGAAGCTAAACACCCCACTGATATTCTTCGCTTCCTGATGGCAGAGTTTAAACGATGCTAGCTGCTGAACATTTGCTTCAAAGCTGCCCAACATATGCGCAACAGAGAACGCGCATATGGCCGACACCAGTACCATTCGTGGAAAAGCTCTAAGGAGATTCAAATAGCCTCAAACTGACTACTGCTTTCTTTGAAAACATTCAAGTGGACGTCTGAGAGTGTACGAAGAAGAAGAAACTGTGCTAGCAATCGCTTCTGACAAAGAAAACGACGCAGCTGTAACACACCATGCTTTTGAGCGATAATCTGCTTTCTGAAAGAAATGTGATGCATTAACATTCAAGAGTATATTGAACTTTCAAGATAAGTGTATGAAACAAACAAAAGCGCGCGCGCGCGCATACACACACATACACGCACACGTGCAATTAATTTCAAATAAGAAAAGCGCAAAAGTTTCAGGTCAAAGTTAATTTTTAAATTTCACAACAAACGTTTTACCCCCAGCCGACCTCCCACCGGGATAACCACGCTAACTGAATAGGTCTCCAGGGCAATGTCGCCGTTTGTTGCGAAGCAAATGATATTGGCGGTTCTGGAATAAACCTGGTGAAGAAATACTTAACGCGCAACTTAATTGGTCGAAGTACTCACCGTCAGGGCCATAAGATAAAAGCTACCATTCTGTACGTCAAATAAGAGTAATTGAACTTTTGACAAACATCTGTGTCACTTTGCCTTTAGGGGCGGCAAGACAGTGCAAATATTATTTATTAACACGAAATCAGAGTGACCAGCAATGCTGATGTAGGATCAAATATACCTTATGTAGAGATACAGGCAAAGAGACATAGAGATCTTACATAAGTTGTAAGTGTGATGGAATATTGTAATACTCCTAATTCTGCATCATTCGAAATAGGCTATATGAAATTTCTTACTTACTTAGTCGTTCCCCTTCTACCGTGAGGTGTAGAGGTTTGGAAGAGAGAGCGCCAGACCATTCTATCAGCTGTCTTCTTCCTGGCCTGGTTCCATTCTAGTCCTCGGTCCTTCAAAGATTGTCTAATGTTGTCCTCCCAGCGAACTCTGGGTCGTCCTGGAGGTCTGGATCCCTGGCTCTTTGTTTCCCATGCTTGTCGTGGTAGCCGATCTTCTCCCATTCTGCAGACATGGCCAAACCATCTTAGTTGGGACTGTTCTATTTGGGTCTGCAGCGGATGGGATTTCAGGCCTTGACGGATCGTCTGGTTGCGGACCATGTCTCTTCTTGTTACTTCAACCACTTTCCTCAGATACCTCATTTCTGAGGTTTGGATCTGGCTTTTGTGGGTTGTAGTCATTGCCCACGACTCGCATCCATATGTCAAAACTGGGACATAGGTGGAGCGGTATACAGCCATCTTCGTTTTCTTACCAACCTCTTTCTTGCTGAGGAATCCACGATTTATGGCCTGAAAAAGTCTCCCAGCCGCTGCTTATATATATGAAATTTCGCCCATGCATATTGTGTACAACGCATAACATAAAATATTGTATACAAGTTTCATGTAAGACTTGAAATCTGCAATTACAGATGAAATTATACTTCAAACATGCATAAGACAACATCAGAAATTAAAATCCTGACTGAGGAAACCTGTTGACAGCATTACTAGGCAATCCTTGTTCTGGAATCCACAGGGTAAGAGGGGTACATGCTGAAAGATAAAATATTAGAGTAGAACACTAGAGACAGAAATGAAAGGGATAGAGGAGACATGGAAAGATCTTAAGCGGATGGCACAGGACAGGAGGACTTAGCATTAATTTGTTAAAGGCTTATGCTCCTTGGGGAGCTAAAGGGTGATGATGATGATTAACGCAAAGGTCAAGGACAGCGAATTATTCTACTGCCTTTACTGGTTCCGCTTTCACTCACATCAAGATACAACTAACGTTCGTTAACTGACTTTTGTTCACTTTTTTATCGTCAGAAGCTAAACACCCCACTGATATTCTTCGCTCCCAAATGGAAGAGTTCAAACTGTGCTTACAACTGTGAGTTTTAAATTCCAATTTAAAAAAAAAAAAGTGTCTAGCTTTATCAGTGGTGCTGCATGAGTGTAGTCTGGTGAGTGATACCTTCCATATTCCAAGGACATTATCTAGTTTCTTCCTCGACCGACACGTGTTCCTTCTCACACACAAAATGTGCACATGGGAGTGAAACAGGTAATGACTGACGGCTCTCTTTACATTTTAATAAATAATAAGAGCCTGATCATTGCTACAGCCTCCGTGCAGTTCCCGGGGGTTTGTTATGAGACCAAGAAAGAATAGAAATACTGCACGCCCAGGCATGTCAAACAGGGCGACGAAAACGGGGCTATGCATGGGACGGGTAACCTCATCATGTAAAACAAATTGATACAGAGACCACTGCTGCAAGAGCAAGTGAACGTTTTGGGGCTGACTTCCTGCAAGGAGGCCAGCTGCACACTTCCCGATGTACTGGTAGTTTTGTGATCCAGTCTATCCAGCTGTAAATGGGTATATAAAGAAACAGACAGAACGTCACAAATTCGATCATTCCTTTTTTCTTCTCATCCGTGCATTATTTTACTTTTACGCCTCCATCTACCGGTAATTATCTTTTCCTCGGAAGGACACTTTCGACAACACCCACACGTTGTAGGCTTGGCTGCAAGTGACATGCTATCTTTCTGAATGCGCACAGTCGCTGCTTGGCCAAGCATGAATACTAAAATCAAACGATTAAACCATCTTGTTCGTCGGCCTGGAGCGTTTGTTTAGATAGAATCAGACGTTGGTCTAGGAAGCTGTCTGAACGCCATAATAGGATTATATGATTGTTTCTAGTCAGCTTGAGTGTAAGATAGTGGTTTTAAGATAACGAGTGTTTAATTAGCGGGCATGATTTGCAGAAAAAAGGCAACTCTCAAGTTTATCTTGATTACAACAAGATTGAAGTATCTATTGAAATTTGAAGATTGATATATATATATATATATATATATCTATATATATATATATATATATATATATATATATATATAATATATATATATATATATATATATATATATATATATATATATATATATGTGTGTGTGTGTGTGTGTATATATCATCAAACTCCATAATTCTCGCCATTTGTACGTCGGTCACATCTAAGGGATGCAACTGTGGTTGAAAGTTAGACATTAATTGTATTGTTTCCCTTATATGTACTCTCCCTAAAATAGTAACACTCAACGAAGAAAAGTCGGTGAATTGTGCAACACAAAGTGAGTGACAGTGATATATGAATAAAATGTAAGTTTTTGATTGTAGAACCCAGTTTCATTCCGGAAACGGATTTAACTCATCATTTTGTTAAAAATAACCTTAAAATGTAAGTTTTTGATTGATTCTTCAAGACAAAATTTTAATTAAAAGTACTGCAGACTTATCGTTGGAGCTACTCGCTGGAAATGAAACGGTTTATTGGAGCATAGATACCATGATTTCCGATGATCCCAACGACGCAGTTGATTTCCTAACCGAATTCCTTAACGAGCAGTGTCCATCAGGAATGCCTCCGCATTTGCTGAAATTAAAGGTTGCTGCTTGTATCATGCTATTGCGAAATCTGAACGCAAAAAAACGGACTACTGAATGGCACGCGTTTGGTCATAAAAGTCTTGCATCGGAATTCCATTGATGCAGAAATTATCACTGGCAGTAATAAGGGAGAACGAGTCTTAATTCCTCGCATTGACTTAGAATCGAGCGAGTGCAGTTTGCCATTTAGGATGCGACGTCGTCAATTCCCAGTGATTTTAGCATTTGCAATGACGATCAATAAGGCGCAAGGACAATCTTTTGATCACGTAGGAGTTTTCCTTCCTGAACCTGTTTTCGGAAACGGCCAGCTCTATGTCGCCGTCACCCGAGGAACAAATCATGAAAACTTGCAAGTTTTTGTTAAAAACACTTTTTATGAGGGAACATTCTTTGAAACAAATCCACGCACTTTCACAAAAAATGTTGTCATCAAATACCTTTTATACTGAATTAAAATATTTTACAGTTTTTGATTTACTTCCGTCATTATTGACGGGTTATTGCTAGTGTGTGTGTGTGTGTGTGTGTATATATATATATGTATGTGTGTGTATATATATATGTGTGTATGTATATATATATATATATATATATATATAGTGTGTGTGTGTGTATGTATGTATATGTGTATACACTCGACTCGTATTTCTTGAGCTCCAGTCGAAGGTAACTGAGCAAAGTATTAATAATACGCTATGATTACTTCTGCATATAAGTATTTAAAGAAAAAAAAAGTCACGCGGGTGCAAACATCAAGTTCACTCAACCAAATGATCAACTCCAACTAAGGATATATATATATATATCCTTAGTTGGAGTTGATCATTTGGTTGAGTGAACTTGATGTTTGCACCCGCGTGACTTTTTTTTTCTTTAAATACTTATATGCAGAAGTAATCATAGCGTATTATTAATACTTTGCTCAGTTACCTTCGACTGGAGCTCAAGAAATACGAGTCGAGTGTTACCTCGTGACACACACTTTTTTCTCACAGAAGTGGGCGGTGGATAGAAAGTTTACAACAAACTTAGTAAAAGCAGTTGTAGCAGTTGCCATCCCTAAAATCCTTGTCAGGCTCCCTGAAACAGGACCATCACCCTACTATTAACTTTACTGCCAAGAGTAATCTTGAGCGAAGGTCGCCACCCTTAAAAACCTCATCATTTTACTCCACATGTAGGGCCATTCGTGGACCACTACTGCAGATCAAGGGAGACAACCCGCGACAGGGTACATCCCTCGGATTAGGGACGGCAAAGACAGCGAGGAAGAGAACTGATGACTCCACTTTACAAGGATAGACAGTATTGTGATGTCTCTTAACACTTCATTTCTCTACGGTAGTATCTGCTACTGGATTACCTTTAACTTTTTAATTAAGAGTTTCTTGTTCTGAGCAATGCTTTCTTTCTCTCTGCCACAAAGATACTGTGGTGCATGACATTCATTCTTTTCGGAAAGGACAAAAACCAATATGTCTTGATGCTTGGTCCGTCTATTTACCACCTTCAATAATATTGCTCGCTCTTTTAGTCTCAGGCACCTTTCCTGTCTCTTAAAGTCACAAACCTTCATGCCTCCCACAGAGTTTCATACACTCTTCCGATCCGCCTTCCCAAGTACGGCACACTGCTCATGTTTTCCGTTTCTTACATACACTTCCTGTCTCCAATTTCAAGCCTCAAAGATCATTCCTGTCTCCTATTTCACGCGTTAAATGTCTTTTTTTCTGCTTTTCAAGTCTCACAACACGATATCTGTCTACCACCTCGTCTCAAACACCTTTCATTATCTCCCTCTAGCATTCTCTTAAAAACCCCGTCTTCCGTTTCAGGATTCGAACGTCGTTCCTGCCTATCACTTCAAGTATTAAACACTCTTTGTGTCTGCAACTTCAATATATTTTACACATTCCCGGTTTATGTAAAAGATAATGAAATTTCTAAAGCTATGACAGATTTATGTCAAGCTTTGATAGTGTATGTTTCTGTCTGTCTGTCAACGTTGCTTTCTTTTCAACCCATCTCTATTTTTTTTTAAATAATTTTTTCTTACAACTTTTTAACTCGCTTCTTCTTCATTTTTTAAAGTACTCGCTACTACCAGAAAGCTCTCACACAGAGGGAAAAACAGACTGCCATAATGACAAAAACGTAGAAAAATAGACAGATATAAGATTGATAAATAGAGACAGGTAGGCAGCCAGACAGATAAATAAATAGAGATGGGTCGATATACAGTATTCCTGGGCAGTCAGTAAGACAGACAAGTACACAAACAGACCTGCAGACAGACAGAGATAAATAAACAGAGATGGGTGGATATACAGTTATACCGGGCAGTCAGTAAGACAGACAGACAGATAAATAAATAGAAATGAGTGGATATACAGTTAGACAGGGCAGTCAGTAAGACAGACAGACAGATAAATAAATAGAAATGGGTGAATATACAGTTAGACACGGAAGTCAGTAAACCAGACAGACAGATAAATAAATAGAAATGAGTGGATATACAGTTAGACAGGGCAGTCAGTAAGACAGACAGACAAATAAATAGAAATGAGTGGATATACTGTTAGACAGGGAAGTCAGTAAGACAGAGATAAATAAATAGAAATGAGTGGATATACAGTTAGACAGGGAAGTCAGTAAGACAGACAGAGATAAATAAACAGAGATGGGTGGATATACAGTTATACCGGGCAGTCAGTAAACCAGACAGACAGATAAATAAATAGAAATTAGTGGATATACAGTTAGACAGGGAAGTCAGTAAGACAGACAGAGATAAATAAATAGAAATGAGTGGATATACAGTTAGACAGGGAAGTCAGTAAGACAGACAGACAAATAAATAGAAATGAGTGGATATACAGTTAGACAGGGAAGTCAGTAAGACAGACAGAGATAAATAAATAGAAATGAGTGGATATACAGTTAGACAGGGAAGTCAGTAAGACAGACAGACAAATAAATAGAAATGAGTGGATATACAGTTAGACAGGGAAGTCAGTAAGACAGACAGAGATAAATAAATAGAAATGAGTGGATATACAGTTAGACAGGGAAGTCAGTAAGACAGACAGACAAATAAATAGAAATGAGTGGATATACAGTTAGACAGGGAAGTCAGTAAGACAGACAGAGATAAATAAATAGAAATGAGTGGATATACAGTTAGACAGGGAAGTCAGTAAGACAGACAGAGATAAATAAACAGAGATGGGTGGATATACAGTTATACCGGGCAGTCAGTAAACCAGACAGACAGATAAATAAACAGAAATTAGTGGATATACAGTTAGACAGGGCAGTCAGTAAGACAGACAGACAGATAAATATATAGAAATGGGTGAATATACAGTTAGACAGGGAAGTAAGTAAACCAGACAGACAGATAAATAAATAGAAATGAGTGGATATACAGTTAGACAGGGAAGTCAGTAAACCAGACAGACAGATAAATAAATAGAAATGAGTGGATATAGTTAGACAGGGAAGTCAGTAAGGCAACAGGCAGACAGACAGACAGACAAGCATATAAATAAACAGAGATAGGTGGATATACAGTTAGACAGGGCAGTTATTAAGGCAGACAGGCGGGCGGACGGACAGACAGACAAACAGATAGACAGGCAGTCAGTCAGGCAAACAAACAGAAAAACAAATAGAGACACCACGCCATTGTCAGGCCTAGCCATGATCTTTCTGCTTTACAAACATCATTTTCGACATGATGTGCATATATGCGCTGTGAGATAATAATAATTATTTGAAATAACGTTCCCGACATCTGAAATAACATGAATATCAGGCTTCCTGACAGAAAATGCAGTCATCAGGCTTCCTGACAGAAAAAAAAAGTGTTGCAGTCATCAGGCTTCCTGACAGAAAAAAAGGTGTTGCAGTCATCAGGCTTCCTGACAGAAAAAAAAAGTGTTGCAGTCATCAGGCTTCCTGACAGAAAAAAAAGTGTTGCAGTCATCAGGCTTCCTGACAGAAAAAAAAGTGTTGCAGTCATCAGGCTTCCTGACAGAAAAAAAAAGTGTTGCAGTCACCAGGCTTCCTGACAGAAAAAAAGTGTTGCACGGGAGAAGGGGGGGGGGAAGAAAGAAGAAATATACCTTACAACAACGTTTCTCAAACTTTTTTTCTCTCATGACCTCTTTACACTCTTAAAAATTAATGAGGACTCCCAAAGAGCTTTTGTTTATGAGAGTTACGTCTATCGATATTTACCGTATTAGAAAACGCACGTATTTATACCCTTGGGAGCCGCGCTGGTGTAATGGCTTCGGCGTTGTACTGGCGACCAGGTGTTCATGGTTCAAACCCGGGCGTCGGCGTTTGAAGAAATGTTTACGGCCGGAAATTTGACTGAATAGCCTGAACGGCTCCTGTGATAAACCCTCTGTGGATGGGAAGGAGCGAAGCTCCTGACCGGGTTGGAAGGAAAGTCCTCAGGTTCCCCAGCCTCGCAATGACATGTCATTGGGCCTAAGGGCTGAAAGCCCAAGTGCCGCTGGATAAGAAAAAAAAAAAAAAAAAAAAAAAAAAAAAAAATACCCTAAACTTACTACTTTAGAAACTTACAGAAAACAAAAGAATACATGAGGGTGGGTGTGGAGGGGGGGGGAGGGGGAGGGGAGAGAGAGAGAAGAAATATACCTTACAACAGCGTTTCTCAAACTTTTTTTCTCTCATGACCTCTTTACACTCTTAAAAATTAATGAGGACCCCCAAAGAGCTTTTGTTTATGTGAGTTACGTCTATCGATATTTACCGTATTAGAAAACGCACATATTTATACCCTAAACTTTACTACTTTAGAAACTTAAAGAAAACAAAAGAATACACGCGCACACATTCCATTAGCCGTCAGAGCAATGACGCCCATCACACGTCATGTAACATCTGGAAAATTCCACTGTACACTCGTGAGAGAATGAGAGTGAAAAAGGCAAATAAAGTCTTAGATTATTAAGAAAAGAGCCTCGGGGACCCCCAGGGGTCCGCAGGCCACACTTTGAGAACCGCTGCCTTACAAATAAGACATAATGTGGAGGAATTAAATGTGAAGAGGCTGAGTTCAAAGCAAAACTTAGGGGTATATCACAGGAAATATACGGATATACCCTGGAAGATACAGTCAACTGAGAGGATATTTTATGGCGTGCAGCATGTAACGGGTTAAGTCATAGAGACGTGACAGGGTATGATTATGCCATGGAGCGCAACAAGAATTTTTTTTCCTCGACAAAACCGATCCTGCATAGACCAGAAAGACAAACTACGCACACCAACGTTTGGAACTGACCTTCTTCGTTCTGAATGATGCTATATGATCTTCCTGTTTATAAATATAAAAAAATGATCATTCTAAAACTTCTTCATACAATCTTTCATCACTCTTGCCAGAAATGAATAAATTTATATAAATTATGTTACCCCTTTCTGGTGTTAGGTCATTAGACATTTATTTAGCACAATGCCTTAGGCCTATATTTAATGGTGTTAGGAAATCCAAACGACAATACTTTTTTACCATTTCTTTTTATTATTTGTGAGCTGAAGCGATTGAAGATCTTTGCTGCTAAAAGTAACTTTTGATCATTTAACCCGTTTTCCTTCAATGTTATGGTGCCGTACGCACTCCTATAAGTAAAGATCCGACACCATATAGTGCCGTCACTGTCGAAGTAACGCAGAAAGTACGTCTGGTTTCTCAAGTGATTCTTCTGTACTGCTCTTATAATGACGTCATTGTAACAGGTGTAACGTCGGGCCTTCTCTCACACATAAGTCATAGCACCTTGCAGTTTGTCTTGAAAGGAATCGATTGGAGAAATTACTGCGTAATTATGTAGATAAAAGCAGACATGTGAAAAAACTTGACTGGAGAATCAGGGTGTGTGTGCGCGCATGCGTGCGTTCTTGCGAGTATGTATGTAATTATGTAGTCCACAACATACAGCCACACAGGTAGATACGCGTGTCTGTATACAACATCACTGTTCTATCCATCCTCTCTTCACACATCCAATACAAACATTCGTGTTATTTTTTTTGTATGTCACATTTGATAGAAATTTACTAGTTTCTTATCTGATTCAGAACTTCACACCATCATTTCTGAGAGGTGAAAAACATTCAGAATACACACATTTTAGATTTCCTACTGTCTGAAGCCGTGCTAAATGAATTTATCGATGGAAAAAGAAAAATGTTTCTGCCAGGAAGGAGATGAGCGATGCATGAACGAACGAATAGACGAAATCGACCGCCACTGACGCCAGAAAGACAACAGGGAGAGACAGGGCTTTCTCACACAAGTTCAATCAAACAATTCCATGGAGACCTACGGAAGATCTGCGCACCAGAATTCGTCATGAAGGAAACATGCTTGACCGAAGTGTGACGAAATCAGTTGTGCCCTTTTCATAACTTTCGTTCTCTCCGGCATTATCATTTTTTTCTACATTTTCCTCACCTCATAGCCGCGCCTCTAAGAGTTGTTAACCTCTATTCACACTGCAATAATGTTATTTTACGGCTGAATTGACTATCTTGAGGATTAATTGTAATCACTTAAGTGGTCTAGCGGCTTTGAATGCAGAAGGTAAACGTGAAGAGTAATAGTGACTTTGTCATAACTCATTTCCGGCCCAGACCAAGTGACCACCTGGAATTCGAGGTTTAACCACAGCGCCTTCCGACACCTTGGGCGGAAAGAACAACAGAGGGCCAGGTGTGTCGTCGAATAATGTTTGTGCGCCGTGCTGTATCAGCATTTATGTCTCGTGAACGATTTGAGTACGTGGTTGATAATCGGCTTATCTCTTTAGCCCAGACATTTTATGTGTAATTAATACAGATAAAATACGTCTGAGGAGATATTATGAGCCAGACAATCATTGAGGGATGAGATCACAGATGTGTTCGCCCGTCTGTATAATAGTGACGGAAGTAAACTTGCCATTTTGAGAGATAGGTCATGTGTTTAAATTTTAAAATATTTTTAACACGCGGGGGCTCCTAATGATTTAACACCCCGCCCCACATAGTTCTATAGAGATTGGATTGGTTTAATTTGAGAGACGGAATAGACATTGGATTTCATTGGCAGTTTTGTCGGAATTACCATATGGGCCTTGGAGCGAAAATTGAGATTTATAATCTAACAATTTGAGACTTAGACACACTGCACTGCTAAACGTCAAAGTAGCAACTCCTGAGAGAGAGCCAGAAGAGAATAGGCACTTAGATTCCATACAAAAGGACCAGGACAGAATATTTGGGCAACTTTGAAACTTAAAAGTAAACCCGAATTTTTAAATACAAAGACTGGAGACTTAAGGAATCAGAATCATGTCATAACAGGGATTCTAAGATAACCCCAGACCCAGTATTCGAAGCATCTAACGTAAGTTGCTGTGTCCATTCTAACTGTGCCAGTAGATTGTAGATCCCTTTTGGGGTAAGTTGTGAACCTATATTTTACAAATGTGAATTTGACATGTTTTTCTTGCTAAGTGGTTATATATGAGGCTGGCAACCTCAACATATGAAACTAGTATATTCATAAACCACTACAGCAAGCGCTGGTGGTTGCTTCATGCTAGTTCATACAGAAAAGCAAAAGTAGCAGCAACCCCAGATTCCGAATAGAGCAGTGACGAGTGATGATTACATCACATGTGCCTAAAGTGTATAATATCATTTTGTGAGATATATGTACCTTGTTAATTGTAGTTCAGGCAAGCCATTGCCCTTGTGCTGTCCAAGCACATATTTCCTCATTAGAATACCCAGAAGAATCGCTGTGAATTCTAATCATAATCCCAGAGTTACGCTGTGTATACTCAAAAGGTCTAGTTATTCAGAGAGGCTAACATTGGTGGGTGCACAGCGAGACAATGCGCCTGTTAATTTGGAGCCCACAAGCGTACTTAGCAGAAGTATTTGTTCTGTTTATTTTGTCTAAAGTTCGTGGTACGAAGCTGCAAGACTAAAGTTTCTACGCCACTAGTTGTGAGTCAAGAGCAGCGATTCAACACTAACAACCTACATTGGACGAGTTGTGTGAAGACGTGCCCTCATCACAAAAGAATTGACGAAACCACGGCTGCAGGACGCACTTAGACCAGCTAAGTTCTTATTAAAGGAAACAGCAAACGCAGGGCAGGGCATGATGGTATAACACCAGAAATTGTTAAGTACATGGAAGCATCAGGTGACCTATTACTCTTAAGGGTCCTACAGGCAGCATGGTGCAACAAGACCATACCAAAGGATTGGGAGATTGCCATCATAACACCAATTTTCAAAAAAGGTGACAATCGACAATGTGAAAACCACAGAGGCATATCCCTTCTCAGTGTCCCTGGTAAAATCTACTCTAGAATCCTAGAGCAGAGACTCCGACGCCTAGCTGAGCCACAATTGGATGAGATCCAGTGCGGATTCCGAGCAAACCAAGTACTCAAGACCTAATCTTCACACTCAGATAGTGAATAGGCTCTTGAGTGAGATCCATCTTTGTTTCATAGATCTGGAAAAGGCATTTGACAGGGTCCCCTTGAGCAAACTTTGGGACTGTTTGGCAAGGAAGAACATTCCAGCACCTCTGATTCATGCTATACAGAGCTTCTACAAGTCTTGCAGAAATTATGTGAGGACAGCAAACCATAAGACAGAAGAGTTCAGGACCACCACTGGTGTAAGACGAGGTGATATCCCGTCACCTTATCTTTTCATACTCCTCGTGGACGATGTTATCAAGGCATGTAAGGAGAGAACAAGAAAGTATTCAGTGGGGTACTGGAAGATGAGACAGGTATGTATTTCAGAGCTGGCATTTGCTGATGATGTTGCCCTGATTGCTAAATCAGAGGCACATCTCCAATCCAACCTGCAAGTCTGGAAGGAACAGCTAGAGAAGAGAGGGATGGTCATAAGCAGCTGTAAAACAAAATCCATGGTGATATCACGAGAAGAAAGAAGACATCAGATTCAGCTGGGAGAACAGGTCCTGGAGCAGGTCGACCACTTTAAATACCTCGGAACTATTATAGACCGAAAGGGAGGCATCAAAGAAGAGTTGGCCATTCGAAAAGCAGCAACTGGGAGACTTTTTCAGGCCATAAATCGAGGATTCTTCAGCAAGAGAGAGGTTGGTAAGAAAACGAAGATGGCTATATACCGCTCCACCTTTGTCCCAATCTTGACATATGGATGCGAGTCATGGGCAATGACTACAACCCACAAAAGCCAGATCCAAACCTCAGAAATGAGGTATCTGGGGAAGGTGGTTGAAGTAGCAAGAAGAGACATGGTCCGCAACCAGACGATACGTCAAGGCCTAAAATCCCACCCCCTGCAGACCCAAGTAGAACAGTCCCAACTAAGACGGTTTGGCCATGTCTGCAGAATGGGAGAAGACTGGCTACCACGACAAGCACGGGAAACAAAGAGCCAGGGTTCCAGACCCCCAGGACGACCCAGAGTCCGCTGGGAGGACAACATTAGACAATCTTTGAAGGACCAAGGACTAGAATGGAACCAGGCCAGGAGGAAGACAGCCGATAGGATAGTCTGGCGCTCTCTCTTCCAAACCTCTACACCTCACGGTAGAAGGGGAACGGCTAAGTAAGTAAGGAAACAGCAAACGGACAAAATTTTTATAAATCCTCACCCAAGTCTCAGTGAAGATAATTGTACAAACATCTAAAATTCACCATCTTTCCATCGTTATTTTAACCTGTTCAAAGTAATTCATTATTAAATGTGTTACATGTTATTTTAAAACAAAGCAATCATTGGTGATTCAGTTATTATAGGTATGAAAGCAAACGTATGAGCAAGATTCTTTAATATATACAAATCTAGACATACATTTACATTTATAGAGCAAATACTTATAAAAGAAATTCGCTGGATTACACCAGCTAGGGGCTTAACTGGTTAAAACCATTGCTTAATTCTTCACATAAGGCGACGGATCAGATATAAGTTAATAGTGCTCGGCCCTATGTAGCATTGTTCTTGACTTCTGAAAATATCTTGTGAAATGCCCTTGAGATAGAAGCATCATTATCCTGCTATCTACAACTCGGTCAAGAGTAATCTTGTGCGAAGGTAGACACCTTTGAAGACCCATATTAGATACTCTTTAGTGTTGGCCACTGGTGGATCACTACTGCAGAGCTAAGGGGAGCCAATCCGTGACACGAAGACATTTTACTGGCACCACAATATCATACAACGAGAAAATACTTTTTACTTCCGCTTGTGCCTTTACATGTCGAAGTGAGATGCAACCTTGTCAGATTAGTATGGCTGCTTGTGCGCAAGCATGTTCTTTGTCCTTTTATTTGCAATGGCATCTAAATATAATTTAGATGGCTGGTTATAACATGCATTAAGAAGCAATAAGTTGTACTTATTTCATATGAGAACCAATTTGTTCTTTTTTACATGCTTTTCTTTAACTTGCAACGTATGTCACTCTCTTGTCACCGTCAAATCTTGCAATCGATTTTTCAATCACTTCCAGATGAGCAATAGCTCTGAAACTGGGGATAGTTGTGTATTCCCCATGACAATACAATAATCAGTCGTAAAAATAATAAACTTAAGGGTCCTACAGGCAGCGAGGTGCAACAAGACCATACCAAAGGATTGGGAGATTGCCATCATAACACCAATTTTCAAAAAAAGGTGACAATCAACAATGTAGAAACCACAGAGGCATATCCCTTCTCAGTGTCCCTGGTAAAATCTACTCTAGAATCCTAGAGCAGAGACTCCGACGACTAGCTGAGCCACAATTGGATGAGATCCAGTGCGGATTCCGAGCAAACCGAAGTACTCAAGACCTAATCTTCACACTCAGACAGCTGAATGAAAAGGCTCTTGAGTATAAGAGTGAGATCCATCTTTGTTTCATAGATCTGGAAAAGGCGTTTGACAGGGTCCCCTTGAGCAAACTTTATGACTGTTTGGCAAGGAAGAACATTCCAGCACCTCTGATTCATGCTATACAGAGCGTCTACAAGTCTTGCAGAAATTATGTGAGGACAGCAAACCATAAGTCAGAAGAGTTCAGGACCACCACTGGTGTAAGACGAGGTGATATCCTGTCACCTTATCTTTTCATACTCTTCATGGACGATGTTATCAAGGCATGTAAGGAGAGAACAAGAAAGTATTCAGTGGGGTACTGGAAGATGAGACAGGTATGTATTTCAGAGCTGGCATTTGCTGATGATGTTGCCCTGATTGCTAAATCAGAGGCACATCGCCAATCCAACCTGCAAGTCTGGAAGGAAGAGCTGGAGAAGAGAGGGTTGGTCATAAGCAGCTCTAAAACAAAATCCATGGTGATATCACGAGAAGAAAGAAGACATCAGATTAAGCTGGGAGAACAGGTCCTGGAGCAGGTCGACCACTTTAAATACATCGGAGCTATTATAGACCGAAAGGGAGGCATCAAAGAAGAGTTGGCCACTCGAAAAGCAGCAGCTGGGAGACTTTTTCAGGCCATAAATTGAGGATTCCTCAGCAAGAGAAAGGCTGGTAAGAAAACGAAGATGGCTGTATACCGCTCCACCTATGTCCCAGTCTTGACATATGGATGCGAGTCATGGACAATGACTACAACCCACAAAAGCCAGATCCAAACCTCAGAAATGAGGTATCTGAGGAAGGTGGTTGAAGTAACAAGAAGAGACATGGTCCGCAACCAGACGGTACGGCAAGGTCTAAAATCCCACCCCCTGCAGACCCAAGTAGAACAGTCCCAACTAAGATAGTTTGGCCATGTCTGCAGAATGGGAGAAGATCGGCTACAACAACAAGCATGGGAAACAAGAGCCAGGGATCCAGACCCCAGGACGACCCAGAGTCCGCTGGGAGGACAACATAAGACAATCTTTGAAGGACAGAGGACTAGAATGGAACCAGGCCAGAGTGCAGTCTGGCTGAGCGAGTGCGGATCGCAATGGGAAGGCAAACCCGGTCCCTAAAAAATGCCGTGCTGAAGTCGGATGTGTCGACCGAAAGGTGCAGATATCACAGCTACGGCGTAAACAGACACAACGCAACCACCGTCCTTTTCAGGGCGAACGAGGAAGAAGAAGAAGAACCAGGCCAGGAGGAAGACAGCCGATAGGATAGTCTGGCGCTCTCTCTCTTCCAAACCTCTACACCTCACGGTAGAAGGGGAACGACTAAGTAAGTAAGTAAAAATAATAAAATTAATAAAATAAAAACTAATATTAATTTTTTTTTTTTTTTTTTTTTTGGTGTATTGTATCATCAGTGAAATGGGTGATAACTGCAAATAATCTAGGTGTATTCTTTCCCTAACATTTAAAAAAAAAATGTAATTTACAACTCTTATCAAAATTTTAAAAAATATATATATATATTAACTTTCCGTGTAATATACTGAATGAAATCCGCCTCCTGTGCTCTGGACTCGTTTATCGCAAACTGATAATGTCATTAGCGGATCGATTACATTTGACTTAAATTTAAAAACAACAACAAAATAATACTAACAAGAAGAAAATATAAAAAATATTATAAACACAGGCTATTAATGCACTAAAAAGTCCCAAATAATTTGTTAAGGAGTTTATAGCTTGCAGTAAAAAAATGTAACATCAAATTGACAAAAAGCCTGGGGCACTGATTCTACATGAAATTAACTTCTGCTTTATACTTCATTTTATGGAGCCGCGGTAGCATAGTGGTTAGTGCACTGGCTTCCTAGCGAAGTGGTCTATGGTTCGATCCCCAGATGAGGCGGAAAATTTTTAGGCCACAAACGGCTCCTGGGTTGACCCAGCCCCAAATGGGTACCAGAGCTACTCTGGGAAGGTTAAGGCGGCCGGCGTGATGCCGACCACATCACCCCTCGTGTGCCGACGGTCAAGATAATATGGGCCTAACACCATATTCCCAATATGCCTCAATGGGCGTGTAACGGGTTCCTTTACCTTTTTTTTTTTTTTATACTTCATTACACACCTAAGGATAAAATATATGAACTTAAGCGCCCCACGCTTTTTGTCAATTTGATGTTACATATTTTGACTGCAAGCTATAAACTCCTTGAAAAATTATTTGTGGCTTTTTAGTGCATCAAAAGCCTGTGTTTAAAATATTTTTTTATATATTTTTTATTTAGATTTAAAAAAAGAATGTTCGTGTTATTTTAGTTTCAGACACCTTTCCTGTCTCTTAATGGCACAAACTACCTTCATGCCACCCACAAACTTTCACGCTGTCTTCAAATCTGCCTTCCCAAGCGCGGTACACTGTTCCTGTTTTCCCACTTTGTATACACACTTCCGTATCCCATTTCAAGCCTCAAAGACCATTCTTGTCTCCTATTGCACACGTTAAATGCCTTTATGAGCTTTCTGTCTTGGCTAGTATCTGACCATGTTTCTTAAGATTTCATTTTAAAAAAACTGTCTCTACATCTTCCTCTCGGCCACTCTGTCGCACCGAAGCTACTACCAGAAGATGAGCGGAATAAATTTTAACGGGGTAATAAAACCATTTTATTTTCCTGTCTGCCTGTGTACTTGATGCATTCTGGTGTCATCGTTGCTAAATGCGGTTTCTTTATTGCCACTAAGCATCTTCTCTCAGTCATCGTGTCTCGCGTTGTTTTCTGCATCTCATGTGTTTTATATTCATCAAAATTCACACACAGACACGAACAACAATATTAACAGTTTTAAATGCATGCAGGAATAACATAACAGGGCAACGCTGTATGTGGTGTACACTATTAGAATAAGAAAATAAAACACATCAAAGACAAATTTAAGAAAATTTAAAGTTTAAAGAAAGGAGGTTAAAAAATTAAAAATAACGAAAATTTATAATCTAATTATATCCTCATCTACTATACTAACCAACATTCCCCCCTCCCCCCCCCCCTCCCCCCCCCAAAAAAAAAAAAAAAAACATTTGTTTGATAATGGTCTAGTCATGCGGAAAGAATGACAAAGACAGATTTAAAAAAAAAAAGTAAATAAAAGACTACTGTTCAACTAACCGGACTGATGAAAATAAAGACTGTTTAAGCATGTGCTTAAGAAAAGCTGGGAAAATGTTACTGTTACTTAATCAGAATCGACCTCGCTGCACTCCGGGCAAACCTATAGATGCTCAGTCTCCCTCAGCAAATGTCGAAGGGTATGAATGCTAAGTGTACATGTAGCACGCTGGTTGTACATACGACGGATACACCCTCTCTCTCGTCCATTTCTGCTAGTCCCACGTTTGATGCCAAACTCCAGCAGTCTCAGCCTTGTTGATTCATCTATTGCAGTGTCATTATCCAGCAGGCGATCATTAATTGCCCTTAGTATCTCTCCCTTATCCATGTCCAGTGTCCCCACTATGGGTGCTCTTGAGGCCAGTCTGTCAGCTCTCTCATTGCCTCGTACTCCTTCCTGCATGACCATGACAGTAGATCCACACCAGTTCAAGACTTGAGGATTCTATTGATGTTTTCAACTCTTGCCGCAGCCATATGTTCTAAACTTTCCGAAGCATGGCTTGAGAGTCTGACAATATAACTGCCCTGGTTGATGGAGTTTCAGACAGCCACCTCAGTGCTGCAGTAACTGTCTCTACCTCCATTCTCATGCTGGAGGTTGTTGTCATGTAGGCTCCACTCTGTTCAGCGAAGCCGCATACTGATTTCTCACCAGGCACTACAGACCCATCAGTGTACACAATGGCGTCATCATCCCCTGCATGATCACTTATCAGCTGATTAATCTCCAGCTCTGCTTTTCCATTGCCCCAAGATCAGCACTCTCTGCCAAGGCTAATGATGACCTGCTGGTAGTTTATCCAGTTCTCCCCTGACTTACTCCACTCGTCCCCTCTGGATCCATTTCGACCCTGGTCACCTGACCAATCGTAGCCTCTGCCTGTGCCATTCATGACATCCCCCTCTTGATTCTTGTTCCTTTGATGTCAGCTACGTTCTCGTGTAGGGGGTGTCTTTTGTCGGTGGTTACCCGCATATAGGCTTTTGCCTGGGCCATCGCATATCTGGATCTAATCGACAACAATCCGAGCATGTATCTCATTGTAAGTTAGCGCGCTAGTCTGAGATCTGTCGTGGACTCTTCTGTCCATCTCTCTCCAACTTAAGTTGTTTTTATTCTGGTTGCTCTTACCTGACGTATTAACGCCGCTTTCACTTTATGTTTCCTGCATACTCCATTGTAAAACTGGTGACCCGCGGAAGGTTGGTGCGCCGATTTGCACTGAGATAAGCACCACGTTGTCTGCTGCGATTAAAATGGACCTTGTTCTGGAGTTTTAATGTTTACGACGTGATTCGCATATACATTAATAATAAAATACTGCATGCACTTAACACTTTTAGAACATGTATTCAACAAGATTCTTCTTCTTCTTCTGTTCATTATGCAGGGAAAGCTGTCGGTGTCTTTTTCAAAGAAAAACGTATATAAACAAATTTATACATTTTAATTGTTGGAAAATGTAAAAAAAAAAAAAAAAAAACACGGGGACCAATGAAAGAATTACTTTTATTCTCAGCGAGCTGAGAATTGGGGACGAAAGGTCCGTCTAGCTTTCTGCTTTTCATTTCTCTCATTATTTTTGCCGCATACGGTGAGGTAAATAAAATAATAATAATAATAATGATAATAACACGTCTTAATGGGATTAAAAAAAACTGCCCACGTAACGGACACGTCTTCTTCGGGGACAAACAAACCATAACAGAAGGGAAAGACAGCAAGAACTAAGTGATATGCATTAAAAGCACACAAAAAAAGATACAACCTGTAGAATAATGTGGCTGGTTTCGCAGCGATGGATACGCTTTATTTTACTCTATCCACACATTCTCACATGGAGAGAGAGAGAGAGAAAGAGAGAGAGAGAGTATACGTGAGCAAGACTTCAAACACTGGAAACAAAGTGCGGCGTAGTTCCCCGGGGTGTGAACTGACAGACTGAAAGAACAAGAGTACTGCTACCCCAGGTATATCGTCAGAGGCGTCTAATATGAAGTTATGCATGGGGTGGAGCCTCACAAGGAGTAAAAAAGGAAATGGGAAAAAAGAAAAGAATATCCCATATAGTTCAAAAGACGATCACTCTGGCTCAAACACTCGCATTTACTCTGTAATGGGATGAAGGAGTTTTCTTATAATTCTGGAACCATTCTACACTCAACAAGCCTCAGCGATGACAAACAAAACAACGCCTTAGAATCCCTAATAAATCATATGGAAACCATGGAGCCCCGAGATTTATGTGCAGTGTCATAACGCATGTATGAATATAGAATTCTCATTCAGCCTCGCACTGCAATAAATAGAACAAGACCACTTACTGGTGCTGCTTTGTGGTATTTATTCTCATTAATCAATTCTATCGCTTTGTGTATTTCCAGTGTTCATCGATGAGCGATACCTAACCTTTTAATTCGTCCCCTCTCTTTCTCTCTCTCTCTCTCTTCTACTTCTACAGAGAACTTAGGTCTAGTGGTCTTCAAGGGAAAGCTAAGGCAGAGGCTATCTAACAAGCTTCTCTACGCAAGTCAGTCTCTTAATTACCGCAGCACTGTTTCTCTTCTAGTGCTGTCGCTCCATGGCTGCATGTTGTGTGTATGTACGAGTAGTTATTTGAACATGTATTCAACAAGCTTATTATTCTTCTGTTTGAAAGTATATATTAACTTGGCATATCCTGAGCTTCCAACAATTAAAAAAGCATTTTAAAATGTCACTTCGCATTACAACTGGTATCACATACACGAAAACAATGCACACCTTTGTCTGTCCACATTACACGCCATGAACTCATTTCGTCCTAGTGGTGGCATTTGAGGGTGCATAGCTGGGTCAAAGTGCAAAGAATATTGTAACTGACATTAAATTACAGGACACAAAAGATATTAGTTGTCAAATGTGATTTTTTACAAAATCACAATTTGCTAAAAATGTAAAACAAACAAAAAAAAAAACAACAACAAAAAATACGAACGTACTTGCTATGAAACTGGTCCACTGCACAATCAACGCTTTTTCCCCCGAGTGTGCCGAAACAAAAACAATGGAGGAACAGCATAGACGCAAAAACTAGTTAGCGGTTGTTGAAAAATATTCTCTTGAAAAAGGCGCAAAGAAATTGTAATTTTTAAATGAAACTTAATTTGTGAAAGAAAATAATCAGCACCCGTTAAGGTACAGAAGCAGAAAATGGGTTAAGGAAGCAAAATAAGAGCAGACATGCTGATAGTAAACACGTGCATCTCTTAACCTGGAACAGATTTACTTCTGTCCACTGTCACAAGATGGATTTTAGGGCGACCTCTTTCTGATCTCTCTTTTACTACGGCAGTAATCAGTTACATTTTTGTACTGATTTTATTGCTATTTTTTCCGAGTCGCACCATTTTCTCTCTGTCCACTGGAGCAGATATTCTGTATCTACATTATTTAAATCCTCTCAGAGAAAAGTCATCACGTCTGGTTGTTAACCGTCCCTTCCCTAAAACTTTGCAAGGAGCGGCAGAGATAATATTAACGGCAGGCATATTCTCGCGTACCCAATCTTGGCCGCGACAGATTAGCCCCACGAAAATCACCAGCGTATTTGTCTAATTGCAGATAAGGCCAGGGTACGCGACAGATAAGAGATTACTTGTCTGGGTGACACAGTTTGGACAGACAAGGATGACAAGATTACTTTAGATAGTAATAATGTTACATATGAAAAACATTGTCGTATGAGTTTACAGATGTGTTGGTGAGTTCGCCTGCCAGGGATCTGATATTTTCATGCCATATACGGAAGACTAGACCCCTACATTACGTTCAAAATTTTTCCATGTCAGAAATATTTTGAAATCCCCCCCAACCAGCATGTTTGAAATGATTGGAGCTTTTGCCTAGCTTCATAACAAATGCTTCAGTCAGTCAAATTTACTGTGAAGATCGCTTGCCAAGACGACACAACCAGACCTTGCCAAAGTGAAGCCTAGAATTCAGAATCCATTTTATCAGACCGGACCTTTTATTGGAGTATTTATCAAGACTTACAAATCATCCCAGGAAATCTCTATCATTTTAAATAAGAAACCCGGAATATCTGAGGAAGCTGAACACACGAAATCAGAGAGGGAAATAAAGTTAAAATTAATGACCCCAAGTACACGTGTGAAAAGGCATCCGCTAATGCCTTAACTTCATTCATCTGAGCAAAATGTATGTGAGCCAGGATTAGCTTGTTGGTGATGGTACCAGTTGAAGGCTACTATCTCTGTTACAAGAAGGGAACAGTGGCTTAAGCATTAAGACGATGAACCAACTTTGTAGAATCTCCCTGACACTCATGGGAACGAGCTGCACCCTACATCCTTGACCAGCAACAAGCGTTATCAGTGATCAGTCCATCAAGAACAAACCCAGCGGGAGCAGAAACAACCACTGGCAGCTAAGTGCAATATATAAGCTGCTAATGTGAACTTTTTTTTCATAGAACCTACTATCAATCAATGATGAACCTTTCTTGTTTTAAACTATTCAATTATTTTCAAACTGTTAAAACTTAAGTGATTATTAAATTTTGTTATTTATAATTTTACAAATGTAACTTCGATTTAATCATTTTAAATGTACTGCCCGTTTGTCTCAGTCAATTTACTAAACACACTCTAAACAGAGCTATACCAGAATAATAAGAATTCCACTGAGTAAATCAGAGGTGGGGGCTTGAAGGAGTGTGACGAAATGTCTGTCCCTGTCATTTTGTGTGATCTCTCACACCTCCAGCCTTACAGCAGTATCATTTCTTCTTAATTTTTCTCTCCGATCGCTTTTATTTGGCATTTCATTTTTTTCCTTCCATACATGTTACTCTTTATGCTGGACATATCATGGGGAAAGTCTCTAACATGCCACTCCTCTATGGCAGTATTTGCTACGGGAGTAATTCTTATCTTATTGTGTCGCGTTCACGCTTCACGAAGACGTGTTAAGTTACGCCAGGTTATTAGACGGTCAGCGACAATATTTTATCGCATAATCTGTCTGACCACCTTTTCAAGCTTGTTTACTGAATAGAACCAGATTTGTTTGTCTGGCGAAACACAGGTGACTAGCGACCATCCCTGAGTTATTACGCAAGAAAAACACGGTCACAATATTATGATGGACAGAGATCTGTCTGTAAGTTTGTACACAAGGGCATCGGACATAATTTTACCATATATGGGAGACGTGACCTTTGCGTTGTGTCTGTTTGCGCCTAAGCTGTGATATCTGCACCTTTCGGTCGACACATCAGACTTCTGCACGGCATTTTTTAGGGACCGGGTTTGCCTTCCCATTTCGATCCGTACTCGCTCAGCCAGACTGCACTGCTGCAGGCTGTTTCCAGGACCACCACGTGGAGGTGGAGTACGGTCTTGATCAGCTCTGGTTCGCTGATCCTGATGCAAGCAGTCAAGCTATGGGTCGCTGACTGCATTCACTATTGCTGCATCTTGGGGTCCCGAATGAATGAATGAACCTCAGTATCTAGAATGATGATTCATGAACCAAAACTGCAAGGGCTGGTGATTGCTTTATTGATAGTTTCGTAAAGAGAACTAAAAAGCGTAAAGTAGTTCCAGGTTCCCTATGGAGCAGGGAGGGAAAGATGAAAAGAAATGATGTCCATTCTAAGCATAAGACTTACATTTTCAAAGCAGGAGAAATGTCCCTATAAACATATTCACTTTAAAATTAATGTAAGGTTTCATGCTTTAAACCAGTGTAAATGTCCATGGGAAAATATTCATTTTAATTAATAGAAGTTTCAAACTTTTCCACAAGTGTAAATGTAAATGAAACCCGAATGAATTTATATTGTGAACACTTTTCAAACAGTGGAGATGTAAATGTAAAACATATTATATCTGTACGTTTAACCTTTTCATTTAAATTTAATGTAAAGCTAAAGCTATTCAGTTTAAATGTAAAGGAAGTTTTATCCCGAGAGATTAAATTTAATTCTCATCGAGGGTAAATTCTGACATGGGATGGTAGAATAGAAGAGGGGGGGGGGCACATAACTATGTGTCAGAAAACGGAAAACGCCACACTCAGAAGAGCGTTTCGTTTCTATTTCTATTGCCAATTATTGGTGGTACCAGCAGAAAGTACTATCTCTGGAACCAAGTGAAGGTAGAAGTGGACTGACGTTGTGCGAGACGCCATCATAAGAGGGTCTTATAGACAGTTGGATCACTAATGCAAAGCAGGGGAGGCAATACCGTCACAACGAGCTAGGATTAATCATTGTTTAATTCTTCACAAAAGTTGTATGCAGATTCTAGTATTAACGTGCTCAGCCAATGCAGCACTGTTTTCGCTTATCTGAATATCTTGTGGACACTCCATTGAGATAGAAGCGTCATTACCCTTCTATTTACAAATCTGCCAAGAGTAATCTTGTGCGAAGGTAGACACCTTTGAAGCACATATTAGATACTCTTGAGTTTTGGCCACTGTTGGATCACTACTGCAAAGCAGGGGAGGAAATACCGTCACATTCACATTAGGTACGCGGACAGTATAAGCCATGACATACCCTTCCTTCAAACCACGTTCAAACCTGCAGTTCAATGACAATTTACGCATGATAGTTTGAGAATTCTATTTGATGTCTGAGATGACCAAAGTGTCGGCACAAGCGAGAACGTTTTTTTTTTTCCTTCTTTTTCTTGTCAACAGAAAATGAGTTATTATTTTCATACTATACTGCTCATCAAGAGTTTCTATCGCTTATGTTAACTTCTCTACTCTATTGTGTGTATGTGTGTGTGTTTTTTTTTTTGAGCTTTTTTTTCTCTTTTTTTTAAGCTGATAAAAGTTGTGGGAAATATCCTGCGTCCACTCCACCTATAAAACATGCATTCTTAAACTTATTCTTTTCGCAGTTTTTCTTCGCTATGTATCATCATTTTCCTTTTCACTCCGTATGGAACCTGGAACCAACACCGCAGCTGGCTCCCTTGAAGGATGATTGTGCCAAGCCTTTACATGCTATTGCAGTGCTGTTGTCTGTTAACGGATCCCGTTACATGCCCATTGAGACATATTGGGAATATGGTGTTAAGCCCATATTTTCTTGACCATCGGCACACTAGGGGTGATGTGGTCATCATCACGCCGGCCGCCTTAATCATCCCAGAGTTGCGCTGGTACCCAATTCACGAGGCTGGGTCGACCGCGGAGCCGTTTGTTTGCGGTCTAAAAAATCCCACCTCAACTGGGGATCGAACCATGTTTTCTGTTGCATTTTGTTGTTAATTATGAGGTTGCCAGCCTCGTGCACAAACTCATATCAGTCGCCATGTTCCATAAACATGAGGAAGCAGTACACTTTTTTTTTTCTTTGTTTCATCAGAGAACCCAGTGAAATAAAACGGGCGTAGAACTAAACAAGTGCCAGTGGAACAAGAGATGAGAAGAAGACGATGGCGATGGATAGGACACACACTGAGGAAACCTGTTGATAGCATTACAAGGCAGTCCTTGTTCTTCAACCCCCAGGGCAAGAGAGGCAGAGGTAGACCAAGAAGCACATGGAGAAGAGAGCTGGAAACAGGTGAAAATGATGAGGAGAACGTGGAAAGAACTTGAGACGATGGCACGTGACAGGGGGACTTGGCATGTGTTTGTTGAAGGCCTATGCTCCTTTGGGAGTCGAGGGTTATGAATGAAGTAGTAACATCGGTCTGGAGTGGGGGGAAAAGAGGGCAGAATGTGATGCATTTCCTCAAATCTGCAGTATCCAAACTATTTTTGGAGACGATAAAACTCCACCGTGGACTGACTCAGACAAGAACAATACACGTTTCTAATATGAAAGCTTCAGAATAGGAAATTTTAGACCAATTATGAAATTTAAAAAAACAAAATGTATTTACAGAGACAAAGGCCGACAAATACTGCTCTTTTACTTATTCGTTTACTTTTGGGTCTCTCTGTTTTCCGTTAATCATGGGGGGGAGGGAACCTACTATTCTGCGCCAGAACCATTTATGAAAATGTTAACCTCCTGGATGTCGATTTTTTTGTTCTCTATACTATCTTACCGATACTTATTTTAGTCTATTTGGACGGAATATGATGGCTGTTACAGACAAAACCTCTTAAGTAAATCTCCCCCCCCCCCCCCTCTCACACTCAAACCAAATCAAGGCACACCGATTGAAATAAAATAAACTAAGACGGATTCTTGTAACATTTCCTAAAGAATGGAAAAAACATATCAAATTTCCCTGCACCTACAGCAATAACAGAAACAACGCATACTTTGAGAGAACGCTATTAACATTCTGTCTACAAGATATCAGGTCTTTATCTTTCTTCACGTCTTAGCTAAAAAATAAATCGTTCACTAATCAACCAATCTCTCGTTCACACACTGGATTTACTAACTCAATAGTTTCCTTTACAACCCTGTGCTCAACACCCTTCCAGCTAAATTCATTAATTTAGCACATAAAAAGATCTTTAAAATATTTATTCCTCGCCTTTCAGATATAGACAAATAAACAACACATAAACCTGTTATTAAATAACAGCATGGACCTATCCCTCACTCCTCTCAAAGATCTCCTCCCAGCGTTTACATAAATGCGCACATCCACGCGTGCACAAAGTGCGGTGTCTGTACAGATTTAGCAATAGGGTTCAGATAAGTTCACGGACCAGCCACTGTGACATTGCAAGCGGATTCGCTGAGTGAGCAGTAACGTCTAGTACAACAGGGTTTGTCAACACTTTTTTTTTTGTTGCTTTCATGCCACTGGGAGCCGCGGTAGCATAGTGGTTAGTGCACTGGCTTGCTAGCTCAGTGGTTTATGGTTCGATCCCCAGATGAGGTGGGATTTTTTAGGCCACAAACTGCTCCTGGGTCGACCAAGCCCCAAATGGGTACCAGAGCAACTCTGGGAAGGTTAAGGAGGCCGGCGTGATGCTGACCACATCACCCCTAGTGTGCCGACGGTCAAGAACATATGGGCCTAACACCATATTCCCAATATGCCTCAATGGGCGTGTAACGGGATCCTTTACCTTTACCTTTTTTCATGCCACTAAAATGCAAACAAGACACAAAACACGCTCGCACAGCTAAATATACTGTTCAAAAAAAGAAACGCATAACTACTGAAGGCACACACATAGCCATAATTTTGACATTCAATAACTTTTTTAATTTAATGCGTTAATTGTTCAAATTGCACACAAGAATACCTTAGGGTTCAACCAATCAATTGACAGTTGTTTTGCATCTGGGTCACGAGAGTTTTTTGGCGTACGGGCTTTCCCGTTAGTATGGTGTGTGGCCTCCTCTTGCATCGATCAGCGACTGGCATCTCCTGGGTGGGCCTGTGGGATGGCTGCCCACTCTTCCTGGAGTGCCTGGAACAGATCACGACGATTGACTGGAGCAACGTCTCGGCGACAAGCACGTCTATGCAGCTCATCCCACAGGTGCTCAATCAGACTCATGTCTGGAGACAGGGATGGCCAGGGAAGGGTGAGAATGTTGTTGGCAGTCAGGAACTGCGTGGTCAACCGTGCACAATGTGGTCTGGCGTTGTCCTGTTTGTCATGAAATATTCTAATCCACATATATAAATTATTAGGTAAATATGAAGCCTAACAAATAAAATTAATAAAGAGAAGAGCAATGGTAAAATAACAGTGCTGTCACAAGGAATGTACTCGAAATCCCCCTTGTTTTCTGCTTCGTCTGCAAATTGTAACGCTTTCATGTTGATAGTAAAAGCTTACTGTTTATTACCCGCCTTCTTCAATGAAACGTGTGCTGCATTTCTAAGAAAAACATTGAGAGACTGCGTAATGACCTAAATTAATCCTAACATTAATTATATTACGTTACCAAAACGAACGAACAGATGGACAAAAGGATAGCGAGAGGGGAGGGCTGAAAATCAGGAACGCATGCAACACGCGACGCGCGATATACAAATGCTGGCATCACGCGTGTAAGTCTACAAGCACTAACTTTTTCAGACGGACAGTGATAAAATACACTACCCTTTCCCAGAGTTAGGTTTATAAATCATAACAGACTCTTATTAGAAAAGATAACAATAGATGGGTTTACGTTTGAACACATAACAGTACCCAGACAGCACATCTTCCAAACAGGAGGTAGAAGAAATTGCATATTTTGAACGCAGCCACGTAGCTCCTTTAAATTAGTATTTTTGGGTTCCTTAGGGCTTGCTGACAAATAATATGTAAAACGTTACGCAAATAGTCCAGGAATTAATAAATTATACCCAAAATAAAATATTGGGGGTGCCTGACAGCATAAAATCATTTCTGCTCATAAGATATTTTTTTTAACGTGTTTGAAAAAAATTTACGTTACAGAAATAGCCTACCATGTAAACTCCAAATTGATTGGAGCGCAACAAATGAAAGCCTAACCACGATTGGTCGGGCTATAAATACTATCTTGGTTGTTAGGGGAGACGGGAAAAGATAACATTTTTTCAAACACTTGTCGAAACGTGGCTCATTGGCCAGTCTCGCTGATATACACACTTGGGAGCGTTAGTTCGAAACCACTTGTTTAAATACACTTGATAAAGCATCAGTGCGTTGAAGCCAGCTTATATTTGGCTCAGTAAAAGCCTGGAAGATAAGCAGAAGGAAATTTGTGCCAGTTTGTGCCAGAATTCATTGCTAATCAACGTATCTGTGTTATTCGTATGAATTGTGGTAAGCTTGAACCATTTAATATCTTTTAATGAAAATTGAATGTGAATTGTTGATTTATGCCTGTATATATATGTGTAGTTCAGTGGCAAACGTGAGGTAAAGCCTAAAATGCTCCAGCCTGAACAGAGGGTGTCGGAGAGAAGTAAAACGGCATGGAATGGCCAAACAGTACACTGACACCTGGATGACTGACTAGAAAGAAATAATGCTGGAAGTGCAGAGGCGTAGTGACCATTAAGGATGGTAATGCTGGTATAAAGTATTTCAGATGAAGCTGACTGTTGGCCTAACGCTCTGAACGCAATGTTTGTGCTGTATTGTGATCAGTGTAAAAGAGAATATAAATTAGTTATGAAGTAGAAGGTACATCCTTCTTGATGTCAGGGACAGTGGTCTTGATGGTACTGAGCAGCACCTGGTCAGAGCTTTGCTGAATCCAGTGTCGGACAGCATACTCCTTGGTCCTTTTAGCTATCAGTGAGGTGTCTCCAGAGCCCAGAAGAGAATTCGAGCAGAGGAGTCCTCTCCTGCCGCCATCACTCAAGATAAGCAGAGTTGGCCAGCTGAGCTCAACATTATGTCCCCTCATCTTGAAATAACTTTATAAAAATACTATTCAGAGGGGAATTTACTTGTCTTAAAATCAGGAACTGTGAACATCTCCAATAATAGTCCCTAAAGACAAACTATTGAAGTCATGATGACAAATACCAACAGAGCTTGAACAAAACAAAACCAGTATTACCTCATTTTACTACTACACAACTGACACACATAGAACATTTGTAATAATATATGTCACTACAATATTCATATTAAATACATTCTGTACATAACTTGTAATTTAAATTGATTGTGATTCCTGGTTCCCTTGTAGTTGAATCAGGACACATATTCATTCATGCCAGTAATGAATACATATTGTTATTTGAAAGTTATCAGTGACTCTTTTAAGATATCTTTGTAGAGTGTTATATGTATGTGAGTGTCACAGTGTTGTCAAGAGTAGTGGATTAAATTAAATTGTTTATCTGTCTGTTGTTGTGACTTACACTTCACCATACTCATACCCTAGACACATAACGTAGCATCACACTATTCCAGAATAATTCTGACTGAGATATATAGATATGTGGTAGCAAGTAAGGTTATCTATAATACACTACTCTTAATAGATATAGATACCTTCACAGCTGATCTCAGTCAGTACACTAAGTCCCCTATAAGTATTTATAACATCCCACTTCACCACATATATTGGGGTCTCGCTCTTGGGATTTTGAATCTTTAACTATTAAAAATATTGGGGGTAATTCACTTCAGGGAATATAAGAATTAAAAGGTATCCTTGGGTGGAATTAAATAAGGTTGAGCTCACGGTGCCTGTGTTGTCCATTAGAGATTGAATTGTTGGTTAGACATTGTATAAATTTACATAATGATAGACAATGGCGGACCTGGCCAAATTTCGATCTGCTGCGGTTCAGACTGCAAAAGAGTTAGGATTAGATGGGCAAGTTATGGTTGCCTATGTCACAACGGAATGTGACAAATTTATTGAACGCGAAGAAAGAAGATTAGAAAAAGAAGCCGAAAGTAGGTTAGAGGCTGAAAGGGAAATTAAGAAGTTACAATTTGAAGCTGAGGCTGAGACTAAGAGGTTGCAGATTGAGGCTGACAAAGAGGCTAAAGCATTGGAAGCCGAGGAAAGAAGACAGGCTGCAGAAAGGGAAGAGAAGAGATTAGCTGCAGAAAGGGAAGAGAGGAAATTAGCTGCAGAAAGGGAAGCAGAAGATAAAAGATTACAAAGGGAACATGAGTTACGACTAAGGGAGTTTGAGTTTCAAGGCCATGCTCCTGAAAATGGTGCCAGTCCCTTTGCCTCTGATGCTACGGTTACTCAAGGAGCCTCAACCTCAGCTATGAATTTTCATTTAGATCATTTTGTTGAGAAAGACGATGATATTGAGAGCTATATAAATAGGTATGAACTATTAGCTACCACGTATGGGTTAGAGAAAGAAAGGTGGAGCTTAAAGTTATCTCAGGGACTTCGTGGGGCAGCTTATGAAGTTTTTGCAAAAATGAGCAGAGGTGATCAGGAAAATTATGACATGCTAAAGCAGGCTCTTTTGTTAAGGTATGAAAAGAATGCAGAGTTTTACAGGAAAAAAATTTAGGAATGCTAAACTACTGTCAGGTGAAACCTATCACCAGTTCTCTGCACGAATAGAGACATACTTGGAGAAATGGACTTCTCTGGGGAAAACCCAAGATCTTAAGGAAATGGTCCTTATAGAGCAACTAAGAGAGTCCATGGCTCCAGACCTGAGAAAGTTTCTCATGGAACAAGGTGCAGAGAGGCTGGGTGAGTTGCTAAATGTTGCTGAAAGGTATCAAGCAGCTCAAGCAGAGGTAACAGGTAATAAAAAGAAACAAGGTGGATAACTTTAGGGCACCACAGAACTTTAATAAATTTGATCCTAAGGATCAAAATAAAGGTAAGCACCAATTTGATAGGCCACGGTATGAAAATAAAAATAAATTCCCACAATTCGATGAAAGGAAATATGATGAAAGAAAATCTTTCAACCAAGGAAAAAAGGTGGTGTAAAAAATTGTAAGATGAACAATCATGACACTGACCATTGTAGAAGGAAACCTCCTCATTTTGCTGCTATGACATCGGGGAAAAAGGAAAAGAAGGGCAAACCTGAAGAATTACAGGAACCATACCACCCCCCAGTGTGTGAAGATGTCATCTGTAATGGTGTCACTATAAGATGTTTATATGATACCGGTTTAGATTACGATTCCGTTGTGAGTTCTCACCTGGTGCAGGCCGATCAATACACCACAGAAACAGTGGAGATTCAAACTGCAACCAAGGATGTAGCTACCATGACACTTCCCGTCGCCCGAATAAAAGTGAAAACGCGATATGTGGAAGGAATCATAAAAGCAGCAGCAGTGATAATGATGAGCCAATCTACCCTCTAATATTGGGGTGTAGATATGTCTTCTTGGGGAATCCCAAGAGACCTGTGATATTGGCAACAGTGCAGACCAGATCACAGACAAAGAAGGAGGAGGATAATCCAATAAATACTCACCCAGATGAGATGAGGAAGGCACAGGCTGAGGACAAAACACTCAAGCCATGTTTCAAGAAGTTGCCCAAATCTCATACACCTCCAGGCAAGGGGGAGTTTTATATGAAGAACAAATTGATATATAGGAAGGCTGGATCTGAATCCAATGGTCACGGACAGCTGGTCCTTCCCACTTCATATAGGACTAAAGTGTTGGAACTAGGGCATGCGATTCCCTTCAGTGGTCATATGGGAATCAGCGCAACAGGACAGCGAATAGCTTGTCACTATTTCTGGCCAGGAATAACTGAAGATATCAAACGATATGTAAAATCCTGTCCAGAGTGCCCACGAGTAGCACCTAAACATTGGACTGCACCAGCAACTCTGGGGGAAATGCCCATAGTGGGAACACCCTTTGAGAGAGTTGCCGTGGATCTTGTGGGACCTCTCACCCGAACCAAGAGAAGGAACAGCTACATTCTGACTCTGGTGGACACTTGTTCTATGTGGGGAGAGGCAGTAGCCCTGTCATCGATTGATTCAAAACATGTGGCAGAGGCATTGCTCGCAATTTTCACAAGGTTAGGCTTTCCCAATCAAATCTTGACTGATAATGGCTCTCAGTTCAAGGGGAAACTAACTGAAGAAGTTTTCAGGATCTTCAGGGCCAAACACTTCCATTGTAGTGTGTATCATCCCCAAGGGAACGGCCAAGTGGAAAGATTTAACGGCACATTGATGTCGATCCTGAGAAAGTTGGCACACGAAAAACCAGATACATGGGACCAGTACCTGCACGCCGCCCTCTTTGCTTATCGGGAGGTACCCCATAGTTCAACCGGTATGGCCGCGGCAACATTATTGTTTGGAAGGCCAATAAAAGGTCCACTCGAAGCTTTGTTAAGAACGTGGACTGATGAAAAGGCAGAGGAAAACATTACATCTTCATACCAATATGTGAATGAGCTGACCACTCGGTTAAAAAACTGGCTGGAAACTTGCCAATGAAAATTTGAAACAAGCCAGGAAGAAACATGCTGCCTATTATAACAGGAAGGCGAAAGACAGAAATTTGGCTGTGGGAGAGAAGGTACTGCTTCTTTTGCCCGGGAGTCAGAATAAGTTACAAATTGGATGGCAGGGTCCATATACAGTTCTAGAGAAGGTGTCTAGAACAAATTATAAGATAGATAGGAAGGGGAAAGAAAAAAATCTATCATGTGAATCTCCTGAAGAAATATTTTGGAAAGAGAACATCAGGAAGAGACACACTTGTTGACCTTGTCCATCGCCATGGAGATGAAAAAGGAACCACTTTCATCATTTGAATATCCATTACACCCCTGTGAGACAGCAGCACAGGTGAAAATCAGTACACATTTAACGAAAACTCAGAAAGAGAGAGTGCAACAGGTTCTAAATAATCATGCAGAGGTGGTAACAGACCGACCAGGGCATACCAGCCTATTGGAATATGATATGAAACTGATAGACTCCACACCTGTCTGTATGAAACCATATTCGATTCCGTTTGCTAAGGAGAAAGCTTTGAAGGAAGAGATAGACTATCTATTGAAGGAAGGAATTACTTCGCACAGTGAGTCTTCGTATAGTTCCGGTGTTGTACTCTTAAGGAAGCCCTCTGGAGAACATAGACTCTGTATAGATTACAGGAGACTGAATGCTATTACAGAAGGACAGGTGGATCCATTGCCGGATACAAATCAGTTGTTTGCCAGGCTAAATAAAGCTAAATATTTCTCAAAAGTGGATCTGAGTAAAGGATACTATCAGATTCCAGTAAAGCCTGAGGTTAGACCATACCTAGCTTTTAGTACCTCAGAAGGACACTATGAGTTTAATAGATTGCCATTTGGATTGAAGAATGCGCCTAGTGTCTTCTCTAGAATGATGAGAAAATTATTGGATCCTCTGAATAATCCCTGTATAACAAATTTTTATGGATGATATCCTTATAGCAACAGAAACATTTGAGGAACACATTGACTCTCTGAACATGCTGTTTGATCGACTTAGGGAGGCAAATTTAACAGCCCGACCAACCAAATGTTGCGTTGGATGTAAAGAATTGGAATTTTTGGGACACACAGTATCAGGGAAACATGACCCCTGACCCAAAGAATTTAGAGAAACTACAGAAAGCCCCGAGACCACAAACCAAGAAGGACGTGAGATCCTTTGTCTCATTATGTGGTTTCTACCAGAAGTATATCAAAAACTTTAATTCCATATGTGCACCTTTAACGGAATTGACACGTAAAGGACTTCCAGATCGCATTACATGGACACCACAATGTGAAATGACTTACCAAGAATTGAAGGAAAAGCTCACAAGTAAACCCATTTTGAAATTACCTGACTTAAGTCAAGAATTCATAGTAAGGACGGATGCAAGTAATATTGGGTTAGGTGCAACTTTACTACAGAAATCAGATGCATTGGATGGGGAATTAAGCCCAGTGGCATATGCTAGCAGAAAGTTGAATAAAGCTGAAATCAACTACTCAACTAGCGAAAAAGAATGTCTTGCAGTAATATGGGCAATAAAAAAAATTCAATATTTATCTATATGGGAAGGCATTTAAGTTGCAAACTGACCACAAACCTTTATCGTTTTTTTAGCACAGGCTAAGCATGAGAACTCTAGGTTACTCCGATGGTCTTTGCTTCTGGCTCCATATAATTTTAGCATTGAATATATATCTGGAAAAACCAATCTGGGAGCGGATTTTTTTAAGCCGCCATCCGTGTGATGAGAATCACCGTAAACCCCAGAAATAATAATAAATTTCTCTATGTGTATATAGAATAAAGGACTGACATATAATGTCTGTTTTAAGAGGGGAGGTGTCATGAAATATTCTAATCCACATATATAAATTATTAGGTAAATATGAAGCCTAACAAATAAAATTAATAAAGAGAAGAGCAATGGTAAAATAACAGTGCTGTCCCAAAGAATGTACTCGAAATCCCCCTTGTTTTCTGCTTCGTCTGCAAATTGTAACGCTTTCACGTTGATAGTAAAAGCTTACTGTATTATACCCGCTTTCTTCAATGAAACGTGTGCTGTATTTCTTGGAAAAACATTGAGACGTACTGCGTAATGACCTAAATTAATCCTAACATTAATTATACTGCGTTACCAAAACGAACGAACAGATGGACAAAAGGATAAAGCGAGAGGGGAGGGCTGAAAATCAGGAACGCATGCAACACGCGTCGCGCGATACACAAATGCTGCCATCACGCGTGTAAGTCTACATGCACTAATTTTTTTTCAGACGGACAGTGATAAAATACACTACCCTTTCCCAGAGTTAGGTTTATAAATCATCATAAAAAGACTCTTATTAGAAAAGACAAACAATAGATGGGTTTTACGTTTTGAACACATAACAGTACCCAGACAGCACAACATCTTTCGAAACAGGAGGTAGAAGAAATTGCATATTTTGAACGCAGCCACGTAGCTCTTTTAAATTAGTATTTTTGGGTTCCTTAGGGCTTGCTGACAAATAATATGTAAAACGTTACGCAAATAGTCCAGGAATTAATAAATTATACCCAAAATAAAATATTGGGGGTGCCTGACAGCATAAAATCATTTCTGCTCATAAAATTTTTTTTATAACGTGTTTGAAAAAACCTTACGTTACATAAATAGCCTACCATGTAAACTCCAAATTGATTGGAGCGCAACAAATGAAAGCCTAACCACGATTGGTCGGGCTATAAATACTATCTTGGTTGTTAGGGGAGACGGGAAAAGATAACATTTTTTCAAACACTCGTCGAAACGTGGCTCATTGGCCAGTCTCGCTGATATACACACTTGGGAGCGTTAGTTCGAGACCACTTGTTTAACTAAGCTTGATAAAGCATCAGTGCGTTGAAGCCAGCTCGCATTTTTGCTAAAATAAAAGCCTGGAACATAAGCAGATGGGAATTTGTGCCAGTAATTGTGCCAGAATTCATTGCTAATCAACGTATCTGTGTTTATTCCATGAAATTGTGGTAAGCTTGAACCATTCAGTATCTTTTAATGAAAAATTGAATGTGAATTGTTGATTTATGCCTGTATATATATGTGTAGTTCAGTGGCAAACGTGAGGTAAAGCCTAAAATGCTCCAGCCTGAACAGAGGGTGTCGGAGAGAAGTAAAACGGCATGGAATGGCCAAACAGTACACTGACACCTGGATGATTGACTAGAAAGAAATAATGCTGGAAGTGCAGAGGCGTAGTAACCATTAAGAAGGGTAATACTGGAATAAAGTATTTCAAATGAAGCTGACTGTTGGCCTAACGCTCTGAACGCAATGTTTGTGCTGTATTGTGATCAGTGTAAAAGAGAATATAAATTAGTTATGAAGTAGAAGGTACATCCTTCTTGATTTCAGGGACAGTGGTCTTGATGGTAGTGAGCAGCATCTGGTCAGAGATTTGCTGAATCCAGAGTCGGACAGCATACTCCTTGGTCTTTTTAGCTATCAGAGAGGTGTCTCCTGAGCCCAGAGGAGAATTCGAGCAGAGGAGTCCTTTCCTGCCGCCATCACGCCAGATAAGCGAATTGGCCAGCTGAGCTCAACATTATGTCCCCTCATCTTGAAATAACTTTATAAAAATACTATTCAGAGGGGAATTTACTTGTCTTAAAATCAGGAACTGTGAACATCTCCAATACTAGTCCCTAAAGACAAACTATTGAAGTCATGATGACAAATACCAACAGAGCTTGAACAAAACAAAACCAGTATTACCTCATTTACTACTACTACACAACTGACACACATAGAACATTTGTAATAATATATGTCACTACAATATTCATATTAAATACATTCTGTACATAACTTGTAATTTAAATTGATTGTGATTCCTGGTTTCCCTTGTAGTTGAATCAGGACACATATTCATTCATGCCAGTAATGTAATACATAGTGGAGTGGATTAAATTAAATTGTTTATCTGTCTGTTGTTGTGACTTACACTTCACCATACTCATACCCTAGACACATAACGTAGCATCACACTATTCCAGAATAATTCTGACTTATATATATAGATATGTAGTAGCAAGTAAGGTTATATATAATACACTACTCTTATCAGATATATAGATACCTTCACAGCTGATCTCAGTCAGTACACTAAGTTCCCTATAAGTATTAATGACCGTGCGGGCGGACCTTTCATCAACGCAATTTTGGGCAAAACGTTCATTTCGCCTACGGTAGACTCTACGCCGTCTATCATGACGCTGCAACAAAAAGAAAGATTCGTCACTAAACCAGACACGTCTCCATTGATTGTCAGCTGCCCAGGGACGATGCTGGTTGGCCCACAGAAGTTGATTTTGGCGATGGCGGCGCGTAAGGACAGGTCCTCGGTGAGGTCGTTGTGCCCAAAGTCCAGCGTCATGCAGTCTATTCCGGACAGTTTGATCAGACACATGACGTCCTGCAGGCAATGACTGGGCAGTTGAGGAAGCTGTTGTAAATCTGTCTCTGAGGTGACGAAGCCGAATAAAGCGATCCTCCGCTGCTGTTGTCACTCTGGGTCGTCCACTGCGATGCCGGTCTTTAACTGAGCCAGTGGCTTGGAACCGGTGCTAAAGTCGACTGATGGTACTCTGATGCACGTTTAGATGCCTGGCAATCTGACTTTGACTTTCGCCTGCATGCAGTTGGCCAATTAGCAATGTTCCTTAAATGTTATCGATAGAGACGCCATAAAATGTCATTGCTTGGATAAAATGAAGCTGCAAATTTTTGTGTGTGCAGCGTTATCCTTTTACAGGGTTTCAGTTGCGTAGTCAGTGAATAGTGTTCACCCCAAATTTTTGCTTTTCCCACACTTGCTTGCTTCACGTGCGCGCATAAACCATGTGGCTGTCAAAGGTCAAAAAATTGCGTCATAAAACAACTATCTGACCTATTGGACCACAATGCAGTTGTAAAACGATTACAAAAACGAACGCAATTCAGTGCTGTCAACACCTGCATTTGACACTGTAAGGAAACGATTTGAGGAGCTGAGGTATTTTTATAATACCCTAGCACCACAATTTTACATTTAAAACTACATGTCAAAAACTCATAAAAACGCGCCCTCGGATAGCTATGCGTTTCTTTTTTTGAACAGTATACAAACACGTTACTGGAATTATCACCCAACAGAAATGATAGGAAACTCTTTACAGAGCGATACAACAGGAGGCAATCTGATCATGAGAAGAAGTCCCCCCGTCGAACAAGTGTTTCGGCCCTGTATACTCCTTTACACTCTAAGGGGGGCGGGCCCACTTGGGTCATGACTCCCAAGTGTCTCAGCCTCTTGTTGTCTTGTATCGAAAATGAGCCCCTTTCACTTTGGTAGCAACTTTAAAATCCACAACTCCGCCAGCCGTGGGGACAATTGTGAAAGTAACAAAGACACCTATTTGATTCAGTGATTCTCCTATTCAATCCGCGTGGAGCCACCACTGCAACTGATCATCTTCCAGGAAGCCCGCACCAAGTACTCTAATGCTCGTGCAGCAGTTGTTTGTGAAGAAATGTGTTTTATTTGCTGAGGTTGCCATCCCCATGCACAACCTCACATTAGTGGCCTGGTACGACATGCCAGAGGGTGCAGTCGTCGTATTCTTTGTTTGCCTCTTCAAATATAAACAATGCATATAAGGGCGCCAGGATGTACTCAATTTATTAATAGCACGCATTTCTAATTATCTTTCAGACAAGTATGCAATGTAAAGCTACTCATGCATGAGTTTTATAATAATAAGTTTTAAAAGGTAACCTTCAGAGCCACTAACAAGGATCACTTAATCCAATTATAGTTTACTCCAACCGTTTCTTATGAGGATTAGGATTTTATTAACTTATGTTTCCTGTGGTTTCTATGTTTTAAAAGTCTCGATATAAAAAAATTTTTCTTAAATTAAAAGGTGTTTAAACCTTGATTTAACAATTTCAAAAAAGTCGTTGCACTCTACCAAAATACCTACCCTTTAAGGGAACGACAGGAAGATTTGAACTGTATGCACCACTGTGAAGTGGTGAGGCGGCTTAAGTGCCCTACTGATATCATGAGTTATGTTGGCGACGGCCTTGTGTTCCTGACAGGTTCAAACCAGCCAACAGGTTGTGGGGCGGAGGACAGAGGGTAGGAGGTTAGGTTCCAGCAGGTAACCCTAGCCCAGAAAAAAAGATGTCTCAAGGAGGTAAAAACGTCAAAGCACTTGTCTGACGGGTCGAACCATTTCTGACGATCAGATTGCCTCCTGTTGTAAAGCTCTGTATTGAGTTTCCTATCGTTCAGAACAGATCATGTGATCACCATCTGGTAATCATAAACTGGCATCTTTTGAACATAATCAAAAACACAGGAAGTCAATTTACTAAAGATATGCTTATTTTTTCCCCTCTGGCGAAACAGTCTTGTCAATTAGTCACTTACGTGAAACATCATGGATCTTATCTCTGAGATGCCCTTCCAGTTTGCTCCTTGCGTATGTGCGTTATCTGTCGACTATTAACGTACTTAATAATTTAATTACCAGCTGAAGACTTCAATTTTCCTCCCAACGGATCGCCACTTTATATCTTATTTGTGGGCTATGAAAAGGCCTTCCACAGTTTACACTGAGAATCAATTTGGAAACTGACGAGCATTTGTGAGGTCTCCCTCAAGTTCAATAATCTAATAAAGAAAACAGCTCGACAATCATGACTTTTGGTGATGACCCTGCCCTTCTATTCCATTCGCAGTACCGAGATGAACAATAAAATTAGATTGAAGTGAAAAATAAAAGATTATGAGAATAAACGCGGCAAATTATAGCCATATTATGCATCCCTACAAGATGTGAACTCACACATAACTTTTTTAAAATTTATTTTATTAATGAAGAAAAATATCCCGTTCAACCTCTGATGGGTTATAATTAGGATATATATTGTTTTCAATTCCAAATAATATGAACAACTGCCGATATGAGAAAGTGGCATCATATTTCATATCTCTTGGCAGCAATACACATGAAGCTGGAAGAACAGTAATTTCAAAATATGAATGCAACAAAAGGTAAGAGAAAACGAACGAACGAACGAACGAACGAACGAACTTTATTTTCAAAGGGTTGAGAAAGACACATGGAGATCAAAAGAAACTGAGTCCAACACAAAAATAATAAATCCTGAACTTAAATGACAAGGTATTCCTATTGTTTGGCTCTGAAACAGGGAGAACTAAAAAACACGATAATCAAAGAAGCTTAAAACTTTTACGAATGAGAGCTTGCGCAAAACAGGCGAATTAAAATGGTATGACGATGCGGGACTGATGGAATTATGACAAGGTCTACAATGTGGGACTAATGAAATTATGACAAGATCTCCAATGTGGAACTGATGGAATTAGGACAAGATCTGCAATGTGGAACTGATGGAATTATGACAAGGTCTACAATGTGGGACTAATGAAATTATGACAAGATCTCCAATGTGGAACTGATGGAATTAGGACAAGATCTGCAATGTGGAACTGATGGAATTAGGACAAGATCTGCAATGTGGAACTGATGGAATTAGGACAAGATCTGCAATGTGGAACTGATGGAATTAAGACAAGATTTGCAATGTGGAACTGATGGAATTAGGACAAGATCTGCAATGTGGAACTGATGGAATTATGACAAGATCTGCAATGTGGAACTGATGGAATTAGGACAAGATCTCCAATGTGGAACTGATGGAATTATGACAAGATCTGCAATGTAGAACTGATGGAATTAGGACAAGATCTGCAATGTGGAACTGATGGAATTAGGACAAGATATCCAATGTGGAAATGATGGAATTAGGACAAGATCTGCAATGTGGAACTGATGGAATTAGGACAAGATATCCAATGTGGAAATGATGGAATTAGGACAAGATCTGCAATGTGGAACTGATGGAATTATGACAAGATCTCCAATGTGGAACTGATGGAATTAGGACAAGATCTGCAATGTGGAACTGATGGAATTATGTCAAGATCTCTAATGTGGAACTGAAGGAATTATGACATGATCTCCAACGTGGGACTGATGGAATTATGACATGGTCTCCAATGTGGAACTGATGGAATTATGACATGATCTCAATTGTGGAACTGATGGAATGTTGACAAGATCTCCAGTGTGGAACTGATGGAATTATGACAAGATCTCCAGTGAGGATCTGATGGAATTATGACAAGATCTCCAATTTGGAACTGATGGAATTATGATAAGATCTCCAATGTGGGACTGACGGAATTATGACAAGATCTCCAGTGTGGGACTGGTGGAATTATGACAAGATCTCCAGTGTGGGACTGATGGGATTATAACAAAATCTCCAGTGTGGGGCTGATGGAATAATGACAAGATCTCCAGTGTGGAACTGATTGAATTATGACAAGATCTTCAATGTCCGACTGATGGAATTATGACAAGATCTTCTGTGTGGAACTGATGGAATCATGACAAGATCTTCAATGTCCGACTGATGGAATTATGACAAGATCCCCAGTGTGGGACTGATGGAAAGAAGCAGACAAAAACAAAATGAGGAGGATATAACGTTAGCTTTGGATTGGTCACATAATGAGGAAATCAGTCAACAGCAATTACAAGACAGTCTTTAATCATCACGGACACACGCGGAGAAGGGAATTTGAAAACAACTTAGCACATGGGACAAGACAAGAGGGCCTAGCGTGACTTGATGAAGGCCTATGCTTAACAGGGTGTTAGAGAGCAATAAAGATAATAATTATTCACAGCTATTTATCTTCTGTTGCTGGCACAGTCGAGTAAAGGTAAAGCAAAAGCAAATACAAGCCTGTCTACCTTTCAACAGATAAAGTCGACAACGTTGCATATGTCCTTATCCGCCTTTACTGAGAAAGATTAAATTTTAATACGACGCCCGCCCTTGTTCTTGCTGTTTGTTTCCTTTCTCAAACCTGGTTTCAATTATACTTATCACTTGGCTGTAATGCGCTAGCTTCGCTCATCACTCTCTGAGAGCGAACTTCTCATGATATATGCGACTCCGTCCACTAAGCAGCTCATGCATCACCAACATGCAGTTTCAAGAGAAGAAAGGGTTATGGGATCACATTACAACGACCTGCTTGCTATTCGTTATGCTCACAAAAAATGAAAAAAAAAAAAAAAAGCAATTGTAAGAACCGTCTGGGAAAGATGTATGTTTCCCGCGCTTTTCTAGCTGTTCGCACCAGTTGGACCAGCGGTTCCCTTTGCGACACCACGGGAGAGATATTGCGAGTTATTTCTCTGTCTCCGAACTCTCGCTGTTGTAATGACAATTCAAGCATATTTGCAATGTTAGCCAGCAGCTTTTTTGTGTAACATAAGCAGACAAGACGTATACACTGGAGAAAAAGTTAATATCACGAGCTTAACGGTAATTGTACGTTAAGAACACTCGGGCTAGTCATCGTGTAACACGATCTCTTAACTTCTGGCTTAACATAAATCTCCGAGTTTTCAAAAACTATCATTACAGTGTAAAGAATCCTATATTTTATCCCACATATTATACGTTTGAAAATGAGAATCTTCAACTTAAATGTCAAATCAGTCCTGTTTTATGGCTCTGAAACATGATAAACTACAAAAACAACAATCAGGAAGCTATATTTCTTACTTAAATGGGTGCTTGCTAAGAACAGAAGGGTTGAATTGGTACGTCAAGATCGCCAACAGTGAAATGATGACAAAACCAGACAACTAAGTGGAACAAGAGATGAGAAGAAGACGCTGGAGATGAATGGGACACATCTACTGATAACATTACCAGGCAGTCCTCGTTCTGGAACCCCCAGGGTAAGAGAAGCAGAGGTAGACAGAAAAACACATGGAGAAGAGAACTGAAGAAAAATGAAAATCATGAAGACTTTGAGCTGATAGCACATGACAGGACCTCGGCATACATTTTTAGGCGGTTTACTTTCCTTTGGGCAGCTAAGGAGTAATGATGATGATGATGATATGTTTACCAAAGCAGCTATTGTGCACTGGCGCGCCAAAATCTAAGGACTGAAACAACCTCTGCAAGGGAGTATATTAACTAGTAAAACTACAATACGTTACAAATCATGATCACATTTTTTAGGCCTAGCACTTATATGAGGCTAGGTTTTAAACCATCTCAGATTTCAGGTTAGACAAGTCGTTTCTGAAGGCTAAAACCATCACAGATATGAGGCTACAACTTTCTTAGCTGCCGTAGAAGGTGCTGATGATCAATTCAATAGCACTTCTGGGATGATTCTACGTTTTCATTACATTTATTCTAAGAATCTTATTGTTACATAATTGCTACATAATGCTCCCTATCCTATTAATTATCCACTAATGTCAGATTACTATGTCTGTACGCCAGTGAAGATTTACGGTGCCAATGTAAGCCAATATCCCTACCCCCTTACTCTGTGTCAAGCCACTCTCAATAGTTCAGTGTGATATTTCACAATGTTATCCACGTGGTACTGTGAAGATCTAATGCAACTTCCTTCATAAAGGCTACTGAATTCATAACATACGTTATTTGTCAATGAGTATTTAGTTACGAACGCACACAAAGAACAACTATTATTAACCACCAAGTACTGATGTCAAGAAGGGATCCACTCGTTCGAAAAAGTCGGAAACCACCGCGTAAAGACGACTCATTATGCGCACAATTGTTAAAAGGGATTGGCAAATGATGGAAGCAAAAGATAAGACACATATTACAGCGTAGATAGATATACGTTTTCTGTCCAATAATGCCAACAGTGAGAACATAAATCGCATGAGGGAAAAAAACTGCACTAGCAGATGTTTTCCATATTACCAGAACAAGAAAAGTAGATTTTGTTAAAGGAGGGAGGGACAAACAGACATATACAGACTCACAGATATGGACAGTTTGAAGCCTAAAGATGTGTACATTCATCACGGAAGTGCCTGAAACATAGTCTGATGCTATTTTATACCTGTATTCATGAAGGTTGTAGTCAGAGGCGTTTAATATGAGGTTATCCATGAGTCTGACAACTTCATGATGTAAAGCAAATTGGCACAGAAACCACCAACCCAGTAGCACACGAAATGCTTTGGCGCATGTTTCATGCAAGGGAGCCAACAACAGTGCTGCCCCTAACTCTTTAAAGAGCGTAAAAGGAGAGTGATAATGATCACGACGATGTATGACAATGAAAGTAGTCCCGCCCATTCAGACAGAAATGGTGACACCACACTACGATGTTTGTTATTATTACAAAAACACTACCCGTAAGCGTGGGTCTTAACATTACTGCTACTAAACGTTTTGAACTAACTCTCTCTCTCTCTCTCTCTCTCTCTCTCTCTCTCTCTCTCTCTCTCTCTCTCTCTCTCTCTCTCTCTCTCTCTCTCTCTCTCTCTCTCTCTCTCTCTCTCTCTCTCTCTCTCTCTCCCAGTAGACTTCTTTTTGACTCGTCGGTAGAGTTAGTGGACGTTGTTTATTTCTCCAAGTGAAAAAAAAGAAATATGTATTAGAAAATAAGTTTCGCTAAACATCTTGGGCTACAATGCTTCCCTATGATTTTCATGCTAAGCACTGTCATTCCCAGGCAAATAAAAAAAAAAAAAGAAAAGAAAATAGGAGTATGACACTTGGGAATCAAAACCCAAGTGAACCCGCCCATGTACAGCGTCAAGAAAATGAAAGGGCCTAAAGCAGGGGTCGGGGAAAAGGGCAAATTACCCCAAATGGGGTGAAAATGAAAATTTTGGGGGTAATGAAGGCTCAAAAAATTCAAAACATCAAGTGTTGATTTAAAGTGGGAAAACTGTATTGGTGTGTGTGTTGAAAGAGCTCCAGTCATGCTGGGTCATGTTAGTGGCTTTTCAGCTTTGGCCAAAAAGCAGAATCCAAAAATCGAAGTTACCCACTGTATGATCCATCGCCAGGCATTGCTTGTGAAGCAGTTGGAACCTGAACTAGAAGCTGTCATGAATGATGTAATCAAGATTGTCAATGCTGTCAAAGGGCATGCACTAAACCCGCGGCTATTTCGTGATTTATGTGAGGATTGGGAACCTGAATATTCAGGCCAAGTGAGGTGGCTTTCACGTGGAAATGTTCTGAATGGAGTGTGGGCTTTCAGATCTGAACTAAAAATCTTTCTGGTGGATCAAAAACATGCCCTTGCAGATAAGTTGAGAATCTCCACTTGGCTTGCACATCTCGCGTATTTAGCTGACATCTTTGGACATGAGAATTCATTGAACAAGGAATTGCAAGGGAAAAACATATATGTCTTTTTACCAAGAGAAAAGATTTCAGCATTTGGATCAAAGCTTCTGTACTGGAACCAGAAAGTGGAAAAAAACAAGACAGCCACCTTTCCAAAGCTAGCAGAGTTTTTGGAAGATTGTGAAGATCTCTGTCTTTGTGACATCAAGGAGTCAGTTACAAGGCATCTGACCAAACTCAAAAAGCGGTTCTCTGATTACTTTCCAGAGCTTGATTCACATACTGCCAGTTGGGTTGTAAATCCCTTCAGCTGTCAACTTGCTGATGTACCTGAAGAGGCACTTCTTGAACTTCGCTCCAACAGTAAAGCACGCATGGAATTTCAGAACAAGACAGATCTCTCATCTTTTTGGATGTCAAAAACTGCAAAGGCTTTTAAAATTGCACATGTGGAAGCGATAAAAATGCTGCTGCCTTTTGCAACAACCTACCTTTATGAACAAGGATTTTCTACCCTTATGAACTTGAAAACAAAGTACAGAAATCGGTTGGACCCCGAAGACAGCATCCAAGTTGCTCTGACATTAAAAAGCCATGATATGGATGTTGTTTTGTCAAATATGAAACACCACCATTTTTCCAAAACCTGAAGTGGAGATGTTTTGAATGAATTCTTCAGTTCTTCAATCCTTTTTATTAATTTTGTATGTGTGCTATTCTTATGACAGCATGTGTGACCTTTTAAGTCTTTTATTAACTCTTGACTTTCAAAGCAGTTTATTCTTCATTTTAAGATCAATTAGCTTGTTGTTGTTTACTTTGAAGTCTAGAGGGGTAATATCATTTAACACAAATAGATTTTGGGTAATACCCAAAAAATTAGCCCGACTCCTGGCCTAAAGGCTTGTCTGATGAGGATGTACTTCTGATAACAGACTGCCACCTGTTACAATGCTATGTACAGAGTTTCCTATTAATGTTTGGTTTTTTTGCGGTGGAAGTGGGGATTGGTGTGGAGAAATCACAAAGTATGTTAAATACATCTCTTCCTCTGATTAAAAAAAAAAGTAAACATTATAATATCCATGTTTGCTCTAATATTAACGATGAACAACATAAAACGCCTGCTTTATCAATTTGCAGTTATCTGTAAGTGTTTTGATTGCTTATATTAACCCAAAAGTGTTATACAGGCAGGTACATATACATTTACTGTATACCCACCAATCTGTGTCAAGTGTACTCCAGTTTAACTTGGGGGGGGGGGGGGGGGGTGGGGGGGGTGTTCGGGGTGCCTCTGCTCAAAATCCAGATATTTCTGCTTTAATAAAATATTCTACGCAAGCACCCATTTATGAAAGTCTGTAGCTTTTTTGTTGTTGTCTTTGTTGTTCTCCATGTCTCAGAGCCATACAATAGGACTGACTTCAAATTTGAGTTGATGATTCTTATTTTCGTGTTGGATCCGATTTCTCTTGATCTCCATATATTTCCCAATGCAATGAAAGCTCCTCTTGCTTTTTGTATTCTTATTTTGATATCACTGTCTGTCCCTCCAACTTTGTCTATATTGCTGCCAAGATATGTGTACGATTCTACATCTTGTATGGTGTTTCTTCAAGTTCAACCCTGTTATCATTACCTGCATTTATTCACATTATTTTTGTCTTTTCCCTGTGTATTTTCAGACCCAATCGCTGTGACCTCTCATCGAGTGTTTGCAATTTGTCCTGCATCTGATTACGGTTATGGGACAGAAGAGCCAAGTCATCAGCAAAATCCAGATCATTCTTAGTCAGAGTCCACTGGATTCCATTTCTGTTGTGTGTTGTCGATGATCTCATAACCCAGTCTATTGCTAGTAAGAAAAGAAATGGAGACAAGAGGCATCCCTGTCGCACTCCTGTTCTTATCCCAAATGGTTCTGTAAGCTGTCCTTCGTGAAGAACTCTGCATGTCATGTCTTCACTACCATGTTTTGGTAATAAATAAATAAAAAGGGAAATCCGAGTGTGGCCTGTGGACAGTAAATAAATAACGCACAAAAAGGGGTATGTTGCATTCACTCATAAGAAATGAAGTAGAAATCTAGACAACAGGAACACACACAGAATAACAACTTCTTTATGTCTTACAAGCTGCTGCAACATAACCCTTTACGTGCATTATTTATTTATGTTTTTGTAATGTGTTTTCTTTGTCCCCCTTATTAGCTTTCATATATTCAACATGTACTAGACCTTTCAATCTGTTCTATATTCGAATTTTTACCAACGATGGGGAAATTTCAGCACAATTTAGTATTTGTTGTTATTCTCATTTAAACTATATTAACATGGCTGATTAGCACATATAATTTTCCAAGTATTTGGCTTCGAAAATATTGCAGCTGTTCACACATAACAGGCAGACGAAAATTATCCTTGCTCACACACAAGTGGAAGGAAACACGTCTTTTCCTGGTAACACAAGACCGGCTTAATTACGTGATATCAATTATCAAACGATAACAATGGCTTTAAACAATCGCACGTTTTTTTTTTTTAACAGCGATTACAGGCATGAACAAGGGTAATCACTTACACACATAAACGAGAACATTCGTTCTGCTTTAAAACCCGTACTAATACATTCTGGCCATATCAACAAAGTAATTTATTTTATTTTACTAGGTTCTAGGGGACAACAATAATCGACGGCTATAAAAAAAAAAAGTCAGAAGAATAACTAATTCAAGGAAATATGAAACAAACTCATAAAATGCAGATTTAAAAAAAATTATTACTATTATTATTATAATTATTCAGCGCGGTTGCGCAGTGGTTAGTGCACTGGCTTCCCAGCTAGGCGGTCCTGGTTCAGTTGATATTGGATTTTTTTTTAGACCGCAAACGGCTTCTGGGTCGACCAGCCTCATGAATTGGGTTTCAGTGCAACTTTGGGAAGGTTAAAGCGGCCGGCATGATGCTTCTTGTATACCGATGGTCAAGAAAATATGGGCCTTTGTCGTATATTGGGGCAACTACAACAGTAGTTTCGCCGGAAATAGCCTATGAAATATTATGAAGAAGGTCTCCAGAAATTGGCTCGTTAAGAAATAATAGAGACCTATCCGAGATAAGGACAAGAAGAAGAGAATGCGAATACTTTCCACTGGACAGCGTTTTCTAGTGAATTATGGAAAGAAGTTCTGTTTCCCCGCGACCTTAGCTTCTGCCCTTAGATCCCGTAACAGAAAGAGCCCTCAACCTCATCTGAGTGTAGAAATTTACCTATAAGTAAATATTTAACACCGACAGCACAGAGTGATACAATAACGAACTAGATAATGATCAAACGATTATTGGGTTTATTAATTAAATATCTACACATATAGGGTTAGTAGTAATTAGAACGTGATGATGGCGAAAGACGATTCACAGAAAAACACACAGATGAGATATTAATATTGTAGTTAGTTAAACAGTCACTTTAAATACCTCGGAGCTATTATAGACCGAAAGGGAGACATCAAAGAAGAGTTGGCCACTCGAAAAGCAGCAGCTGGGAGACTTTTTCAGGCCATAAATCGAGGATTCCTCAGCAAGAGAGAGGTTGGTAAGAAAACGAAGATGGCTGTATACCGCTCCACCTATGTCCCAGTCCTGACATATGGATGCGAGTCATGGGCAATGACTACAACCCACAAAAGCCAGATCCAAACCTCAGAAATGAGGTATCTGAGGAAGGTGGTTGAAGTAACAAGAAGAGACATGGTCCGCAACCAGACGATACGTCAAGGTCTAAAATCCCACCCCCTGCAGACCCAAGTAGAACAGTCCCAACTAAGATAGTTTGGCCATGTCTGCAGAATGGGAGAAGATCGGCTACCACGACAAGCATGGGAAACAAAGAGCCAGGGATCCAGACCCCCAGGACGACCCAGAGTCCGCTGGGAGGACAACATTAGACAATCTCTGAAGGACAGAGGATTAGAATGGAACCAGGCCAGGAGGAAGACAGCCGATAGGATAGTCTAGCGCTCTCTCTCTTCCAAACCTCTACACCTCACGGTAGAAGGGGAACGACTAAGTAAGTAAGTAAGTTAGTTAAAAAGAATGAACCAATGTGAAGCGAAATGATGTGATACGACACTTGTTACCAAAATGATGAGTAATCTACACAGTCATTGTGTCTCTAAATGTTTCTCCCGGGTAGGATGATTCACATGTATGCCTAAAATGTCCAAGGTAGTTATAAGTTATAATGAGTGGGTTATATCTAAGACAAGGACGTTCTATGAAAACTTTTGTGGTACTGGGAATGTTGATGATATACAGTCCTTCAATGTTTGACAATATCTCTGTAGCGTTGACAAACAGTTGACAATTGTTGCATGAAAAATGTCTGTTGTCTGATCTCCGAAGGGTACTGGCCAGACTGCAGATCGTCACGAAATGATCTTGGCATGTAGAATTCATCACATTGAGTATGTACGCTTGATTTTCAAGATATACTTTGGAGTAATCTGCACTTGATATCTGTATATATGACTCAACTTGTGACTGGAGTCTGCTTCATAAACTGCGCTTAAGAGTGCGTTGCACTTGGTATAAATATGAATATCAACTTTTGAGCTCTTTAGCTCGCCTCAGGTGATAAGCTTTCGAGGGAGCTGAACTTGATATAACAGGTGAATAAAAATGCTGCGACCACCTTGTAAACGTGGGCGATAATTTTTCCTTCTTAACTGAGGAAGTTAAGGATGTCCTAAAGGCAAATTCTGCTCTCCAGACGTACACTTTGCTTGCTTCTTTCTGGTTAGACGTTCAACACGTAATATGTCGACTCAGACTTCTGTTGGACTGAAGAGACACAAAAGTCTTCGTAAGTTTTCACACTTAATATCAATGGTTGACTTTTTTTTATACTACTCCTCGCTAATGATGAGTTCCAAAATGAATTCCAAAATATTCAATACTCCAAGATGGTATGTCTGACGATATATGCACACGGACCTATGTACCAAAAGAAATCGGTCTATAGCCAGGTGTGTTTCCCAAGATTATGATGAAACCAGATGTGTTTAACAAGGTGGGAAACTGAATCAAAGGAGCGTTAAGTTACACTTTAGATACAAGTCGAGAGTAATAAAGATTACTTTAACACCGATGAAAGAGCACAAGGTGGAACTTTAAAATCGATGAAAGAGCACAATGTGGGAGAAAATAAAATAAGAAAGTTGTTGGAAAAGATAAAGCGATAAAGACTGACCTATTATACGACAGCCTAACACTATATTCACAATATGCCTCAATGGGCATGTAACGGGATCCTTTTTTTAAATTGTTCTTGCGCTAGGCGTTTTATTTAGAAATTAAATTCCGGACAACTCTTAGCTGTAGACGAGTGTTAAGAAGGTGCAGTATACTGCATTTAATGAATGTTTAGGGTGCAACTCAAAGCTATTTCGCTGACTGAAAAACTATCTCAATATGAATATGCATAATGGTCTTAGGAATCTTCTAATTCTCACCTAGTTTTAATTTGCATTTACAGCTCTGATAATTGTTCCCCTCCTCCTCACTGATCCAGCCTAGTCTCGCATCTCTCCGCTCTCTTGCTTTAGTTTTTCTCTAGGTTCACCAGCGGACTTTAGAGGAAATCTATTTCTTCTTCTTCTTTTTTTTCCCTCCTGCAGGGGTTCCATATCAGGAGTGGTGACCATCTGTTTTTGTCTTAACTGTATCCACTGCTTGTGCCTTCAAGCAGGTTGGGTTGATTATCTTTTTTCAATCTGGTGACCTCTCGCAACAGAGTGTGCTGTCGTGGTGTTTTTTTTTAAAAGATTTCTATCAACCCCTCGATACATCCTTTCCCTGTGCCCCAGTCTGTTTATCCTTGCTGCTGGCAGATTGGGATTCGACCACAAGGTGTCTAAACCAATTAAAACAGATCTGCTGTGGATGGCTCTTCCATTTGAATTAGTATGGTACTGCTGTGATGTATCTTTCTAGGCGTGTATTTTTTTCAATGTTAATGTATGTCACTATGACAATCTTCATGCCGCAGTCCTTTCATTGAGATCGTATGGACTCTTCGTTCGTTGGTTTTTAATTTTTTTTTTAATTTTAAAATTTAAAAAAAAAAATTTTTTTAATTTTTTTTAATTAAAAAAAAAAAATTTTTTTTTTTTTCGTTTTTTTCATCTTTCCTTTCCTCTCTTCCTATCACATCTAACATGTACACAAACAAATTTTATATCATCAGATTCATCATTCATTCATTTCTATACAATCTAAAAATTAGAGCAATTGACCAAAAAACAAAAAAACTATAGAATTTACAAGTCACCCACTATAAAAATGGGGCGTTGTGAAAAAGAATGCAGTGGTTGGGCAAGTTTTCTGAATTTTTATGCAGCGTGCTAAAGGATGCCCTAACCATTTCTCTTTCTCTCTCTTTATCTATACATGTATATATATGTTTGTGTGGATATATATATATATATATATATATATATATATATATATATATATATATATATATATATATATATATATATATATATATATATATATATATATATATATATAGTCGCCGATTCTGTCCACGCCGATATGTCCAATGATTTCCGTATTCACTCTAAAATGCAATTCCCCCCCGCAGTCACTTTTTTTCTTCCTCCCGGAATATATCGATTCATGAAATTCCAAACTTTCATAAATGGGTGCTTGCGTAGAGCAAAAGGCCTGAAATGTTATGAGAAGATTACCGATGCGAGACAGGTGACAAGAATAAGACAAATGCCTGTCGAAGAAGCGGTAAGAAGAAGAACCCTGACATTGGATATGATACACCCTGATGAAATCTGCTGGCAGTATTAAAAGGATGAAACTCCCTGGGAAAGAGATACAAAGGGAGATCGAAAAATATAAGGAGAAGGGAGCTGGACACAGACAAGGAAGTCTTCTTCTTTGTTCATCCTGAAAAGGACGTTGGTTGCGTTGTGTCCGTTTACAGCGCAGCTGCGATATTTGCGCCTTTCGACCGACACATCCGACTTCAGCGCGGCATTTTTTGGGACCGGGTTTGCCTTCCCTCTTCGATCCCTACTCTCTCAGCCAGACTGCAGTGATGCAGCCTGTTTCCAGGACCACCACTTGGAGGTGAAGTAGGGTCTTGGTCAGCTCTGGTTCGCAGACCCTGACGCAAGCAGTCAAGCTATGGGTAGCTTACCGCATTCGTCACTTTTGATGCGTCTAGACACCGAAAAGCCACAGAGACGCAGGAATTTGTTGAAGGTCTACGACCCTTATGGAGATGAACAGCTGAAGCACATTAAAAACGCACCACCTGTATAATCCAGGAACAGAGTGTGGAATGTAAATATAAGTGTTTACAAGTTTACATATTTGGAATCTTTATTCATTTTCCTATGAATCCATGCTGGTCATTAATTTGTACATTTGATTGTTATGAAATTCATTGCATTCTGTGCAGGCAAGGGAGAAAACCAAAAATGCAACCAATAAAAAAATTCATTCACACTATCCTCAGTATCTGGTATATCCACCGTGTGCTTGCAAACAAGCTTGGCAGCGGCTCCGCATGGAACGCACAAGTCTCTGAAGGAAATTCCGGGGAATCAAGTCCCATTCACGTGTAAGAGCAGCTTCGAGCTGTTACAGATTAGCTGGAGAACCTTGCCTGTAGACTCTGCGTCCAAGCTCGTCCCACAGATGTTCTATAGGGGACATGTCTGGTGATAGGGCAGGCCAATCAATCGTCACAATGTTCTGCTGCTGTAGATATTGCTGCGTAATGCATGCGGTGTGCGCACGTGCGTTATCCTGCTGGAGAAGCTGCAAGTCTGGATAATTTGTGAACGCAGGAGCAACCAATGCATCCAGAACCTCATCTCGATATGTCACAGCATTAACATTTCCACGGAAGACGTGAAGAGGCAAGCGATGGTGAACACTGAATCCTCCCCAAATGTGAATACTGCCACCTCCAAATCGGTTGTGCTGACGAACACAGCAATCTGAAAAGCGCTCTCCACACCGTCGCCAAATCCGCATACGTCCATCAGCAAAGGATATGTTGAATCTGCTCTCGTCTGTGAATAGGACAGCATTCCACTGCAGTCTAGTCCAGCTGACATGTTGCTCTGCCCATTGCAGGCGCTGCTGACGATGTCTGTGAGTGAAGTTTGGCCCTACGTAAGGTCGTCTTGCAGTAAGGCCTGTATCTCTGAGTCGTCGTATGACTGTCATTCGAGAGACTTGCCCACGTCTATCCACTATTGCTCTTGCTGTTTGACTTGCCGGGAGAGAACGATTCCTTAGGTGACTCAGCACAATATGACGATCTTGCGTAGGGGTAGTAACTCGTGGTTGGCCACTCCGAAGTCTATCCCGGACACTGCCAGTGGTTCCGTAACGTTCATTGAGAAGTACAACTATAACAATGGAATATAGATATTTTGGGACGAGCTGACCGACACACTTGAATAAGTTTATGTAACGTTTATTTATCATAAGAAAATTCAACACAACAATAAATTAGAATATCAAGCACATATAAATACACATAAGTTAATTGAATTACTAAAAGACTAATAATAGACTCATAGGTGTAATCCTTTCCCCCTCTGTTTAGCCCACGATCCTGTTAGAAGAAAAGTTATAGCCCCAAAGAGTCACAGATTTATACGCTATGGTCTAAGATTTCCCTTTATAGTTAAGACCAGAGTTGATACATTAATCTATTCTAAGAGGAAATCAGCATTTAGCAACAAACTTGCGTAAAGAAATTTCAAAGTGGGTGCATGAATATAAAAAATGAAAGAATAACTCGTTCTGCTTTCTCTCTGTTCATTCAGCAGGGGCCCCTGACATACTTTCTTACCTACACACATGGTGTTTCTCACCGTCTGGCGCAAACTTCAGGACACTTCTCTACAGTGAATCTGTATTCTTTTGATAAAGAGAATCCCAGCTCTGCAGATACAGGTTTCTTCCAATGTTCCAGGGAGCATTCACTTCACAATTATATTTTAAGATTACTGTTAAGGTCACTTGAATCAGTTTGGGTAAGAAAGTTTAAACGGGCTCACAGTGTCAGAATCACGAGGTTTCCACTACTTAGGAAAATGACAGGTTGGTAATTTCTCTCAAATGTAAAATTCTTGGTCACACCACAATTAGTCAAAAACGTCGGAAATGTTACTGTTTGTAATTTCTCTCGCCACAGGGGTTGAATATAAAAATGAGATTGTTGGGAAGAATTATAATCTGGCTCGATAGGCCCAGTTATTGCATTTAGTATTAAAGTTCGTGAGATGAGTACTCTGTCTGTTTCTGGATGCAAACACAATGCCAGACAGGTTGTAACTTGGAAACTCACTTATTTAAATTACAAACATATTTCTTCTAGGTTCTTCTCATATACTAAAAAACCGCTGGTAGATTTTGGGCTTTACCCAGAATACTCTATAAAGAAAAAGAAACATACAGAATACTTAAACATAATATTATACACATCCTATCCTACCCTTGCGTAAAACATAATATTCACTTCGGTTATTAACTTCAAGTTAGAGACTATAAGCTTAGCGCTTGTCTCGTCGTTTAAACTTCCGTGAAATAAATTCTAGTCATTAAAAGAATCAATCATCATGAATTAGAAATACATAAGTATCTCATCAATACTCAATGATTAATCAGTGCATTTACTTAGTTAGTTAAAATATTCTCTGACTGGTTACTAGCAATTAAATTAAATTTATTTATAGCTGTATGAGTTTTAGCTATAAATTTTAATTTATTTTGCTCTCCACTGTAACACAGTAACTTAAAGAATATAACTGACTTATCATTTAATCACTCTGCACAGAAATTAAACTATGAAAAAATGAAATAGGCGATCTACCACTAAAATCACTCAACGCTACTAGATATATATATCTACCATTAGCGCAGAAGTAAAACGATCTCCAATCGACCAACTAAATGATGCTTCTATTAACAGAGATCTTAGGAATCGAGAGCTAGATGGTTCTAGTCTTTCTGGCTGTACTGGATGAATTAAGTTAGAATTCTGGAGTATATATCTCTCTGAAATCAGGGGAAGGTTACGTCTATAACCCGACCCGACTCATTTGCCAGATGTTAGCACCTACATCCAGATTTACATATTTCCTTGCTCATTCTACGTATGAAACGAATTCTACACACCCTTACCGAGACCAGACTTAACACCTGCAGTACATTCTCTCGATCTGATCAGACTTACTTACTTACTTAGTCGTTCCCCTTCTACCGTGAGGTGTAGAGGTTTGGAAGAGAGAGCGCCAGACCATTCTATCAGCTGTCTTCTTCCTGGCCTGGTTCCATTCTAGTCCTCGGTCCTTCAAAGATTGTCTAATGTTGTCCTCCCAGCGAACTCTGGGTCGTCCTGGAGGTCTGGATCCCTGGCTCTTTGTTTCCCATGCTTGTCGTGGTAGCCGATCTTCTCCCATTCTGCAGACATGGCCAAACCATCTTAGTTGGGACTGTTCTATTTGGGTCTGCAGCGGGTGGGATTTCAGGCCTTGACGTATCGTCTGGTTGCGGACCATGTCTCTTCTTGTTACTTCAACCACTTTCCTCAGATACCTCATTTCTGAGGTTTGGATCTGGCTTTTGTGGGTTGTAGTCATTGCCCACGACTCGCATCCATATGTCAAAACTGGGACATAGGTGGAGCGGTATACAGCCATCTTCGTTTTCTTACCAACCTCTTTCTTGCTGAGGAATCCACGATTTATGGCCTGAAAAAGTCTCCCAGCCGCTGCTTTTCGAGTGGCCAGCTCTTCTTTGATGCCTCCCTTTCGGTCTATAATAGCTCCGAGATATTTAAAGTGGTCGACCTGCTCCAGGACCTGTTCTCCCAACTTAATCTGATGTTTTCTTTCTTCTCGTGATATCACCATGGATTTTGTTTTAGAGCTGCTTCTGACCCTCCCTCTCTCCTCCCGCTCTTACTACCGGACTTGCAGGGTGGATTGGAGAGGTGCCTCTGATTTAGCAATCAGGGCAACATCATCAGCAAATGCCAGCTCCGAAATATAGACCTGTCTCATCTTCCAGTACCCCACTGAATACTTTCTTGTTCTCTCCTTACATGCCTTGATGACATCACCCACGAGGAGTATGAAAAGATAAGGTGACAGGATATCACCTTGTCTTACACCAGTGGTGGTCCTGAACTCTTCTGACTTATGGTTTGCTGTCCTCACATAATTTCTGCAAGACTTGTAGAAGCTCTGTATAGCATGAATCAGAGGTGCTGGAATATTCTTCCTTGCCAAACAGTCCCAAAGTTTGCTCCAGGGGACTCTGTCAAACGCCTTTTCCAGATCTATGAAACAAAGATGGATCTCACTCTTATACTCAAGGGCCTTTTCACTCAGCTGTCTGAGTGTGAAGATTAGGTCTTGAGTACTTCGGTTTGCTCGGAATCCGCACTGGACCTCATCCAATTGTGGCTCAGCTAGGCGTCGGAGTCTCTGCTCTAGGATTCTAGAGTAGATTTTACCAGGACACTGAGAAGGGATATGCCTCTATGGTTTCCACATTGTCGATTGTCACCCTTTTGAAAATTGGTGTTATGATGGCAATCTCCCAATCCTTTGGTATGGTCTTGTTGCACCATGCTGCCTGTAGGACCTTTAAGAGTAATAGGTCGCCTGATGCTCCCATGTACTTAACCATTTCTGGTGTTATACCATCATGCCCTGCTGCTTTGCCCATCTTGATTTTCTCTAGTGCTGCCCTCAGTTCTTCCATCTTTATGTCATCTTCACCATCATTGGTTTTCTCTTCTGTGCTAGTGGTTATCATTTCTGTTGCTTCACCATGCTCACCATCTAGGAGTTCTGAGAAATATTCTTTCCATCTTTCCATTACTTCCTTCGGGGCAGTAAGCAATTTGCCTTGCTTGTCCTTTATAAATTTGAGAGGGCATTGTTTTTCCTTCCTCATGTTCTTTAGGGTCTTATAGAACAATTTCTGGTTTTCTTGTGCATCTTTTTCTAGCTTTTCTCCAAATTCTTCCCAGGACTTCTGTTTTGCTGCTAGCACTTTGTTCTTTGCTTCTGTTCTGAGTATCACATATTCTCTATATTTTTCCATTTGTCCTGTTGTGTTTTTAGCTCCTAAGTATTGTTTCCATGCCATTTTCTTCTCTCTTATTTTCTCTTTGACTTCCTCTGTCCACCAAGGTGTCCTCTTTCTCTGGTTCCCAAGTCGGACTTCACCGCATGCTTCTGCAGCAGCTGTCTTTATGATATCCTTGAATTTATTCCAGAGGGTTTCCAAGTCATCAGGTCGTTCTTCTGTGTTGCTAGCTGCTGTAGCAATAAGCCCCTGATATCTGGTCTTAATTTCTGGCTCTCTCAGCTTGTAGGTCCTAATGCTCATTTCTCCTGCTCGTTTACTTGGTTTCTTGCGTGATGTTGGGCAGTTCCTAGGCTGAGCAACTCTTTCAGTTGTTCGTTTGATTGTTAGCAGGTAGTGATCACTTCCAATCTCTGGCCCCCTCCAGACTCTTGCATCTCGGACATATCTGAATGAGCTTCTCCGAACAATGGCATAGTCGATCACTGACTTCTCATTCTTGGTTGGTTCACATCTAGTGTATGCATGTATGCGCTTATGGGGGAACTTTGTGTTTGTAAGGATCAGATTCTGCTCACTGCAGAATCTAAGGAGTCGCTTTCCATTGTCATTGAGAGTATCTTCTCCATATCTTCCGATAACTCCACCCCATCTAGCATGGTCATTTCCAACTCTGGCAGTAAAATCTCCGAGCATGATAACTTCATCTAGGCAGTCATCCACTGTCCTTTGAAGCAGCTCGAAGAATTCCTCCTTGACCTCTGCTCTCTCATCCTCATTTGGCCCATACACTATGACCAGGTTGACTATGGTTTCTCCTTCTTTTAGTTTTACAACCATAATGCGCTCCGAGACAAAGTTCCATCCCTTGATACTATCTTTTTGATTTTGGGCCACAATGCAACCCACGCCCCCTTTAGCTCTTTCATATATGGGTACACCACTGTAGAGCAACGTGTTGCCATCGAGATCCATGACTCCTTGTCCTTTTTTCTTCGTTCTGTTATAGCCAGGATTTCTAGTTTTGCTTTCCTCATCTCTTCCACCAGCTCCTCTTCCTTCCCATTTATACTTCTTGTGTTCCAAGTTCCATAAGTCGTAGTCCGTAGTCCGTTCCAGTTCGTCGCCTTTAGAATCAGTCCGGTTTTCTCTCTTGTATTTCTCGTAATCATAGTTTAAGACAAACAGGTGATTGGCCTGTTGTGCCTTTGCATGGTGGAGGGGCTGCCTCCTTACGGCCTCCATGCAGGCCGCCCTCCTCCTTTTTCATCCGGGCTTGGGACCGGCATGGGCGGTCTGATCAGACAACAGCAATAAAACTCACGGTGTGCGTTTTACACGTTCTGCTTCATATGGCCGTTCCCAGCGATCAATGTCTTTCATCTCAAATCTTTCACCGAGAATAATTAACTATAGGCGGACAGATCAGATGAAAATAGTAGACGATAGTCTTACTTCTTATCCCTGTCGAGAACGAATTAACACGATACGACCTCATCAAAGAACTTAGCTAAACAGCAATAAAATGCGTTGCTAAATTAGAAAGGAAAAAAAAAAGACAAAGGTATGAATGGAAGAGTATATCTTAACAATCGAGCGTATGCGAAAAAAAGAAGGGTAAAAGAGCGAAAGAGAAGTAAAAGGCAAGTGCAGAATAAAGAATAAATATCTGAAATTTATTAATCATAATATCTCTGCCACACTCATGACAAACACGGGGAAAATCCATTCCCACGCTTTTTTTTCCAGCTTCTCTGCATCAGTATATATATAATAGTGGTGCGTTTTTAATGTGCTTCAGTGTGTGTGTGTTTGTATATATATATAAATATAAATATATATAAATATAAATATAAATATATATATATATATATATATATATATATATATATATATATATATATATATATATATATATATATATATATATATATATATAATAGTTAATTTTCTTGTTTTTTTCCGCCGCCTGTCGTGTAATGATGGTGCATTCCATTGTTTTCAGATATAAATTCTCGGAGCCCAGGTGCTGTGAACACATTTAATTACAGTAGTGTAACCTGTGTCCATCAGTGTTGTGTCGTTACATTTACATGTCTCTATAATGACTCGTTCTGTGCATACTCTGTTCATTTTATTTAATAGCATATAGACCAGTGTTTCTCAACCATTTTGTGTTCACGGCACACTTTTCAATTTTCTACAAATTTGCGGCACACCTATCTGACCCCGCATCTGAATAAAATATTAGTGTTAAATACTAAATTTAATACACTAATTTTGTGAATTCAAGCTGTAAGATCAGTTTTACATTACAGGATCACTAAAAATATACTTCATGTAGTAAATAAACAAAATTTTTGCGGCACACTTTGATAGGGGCGGCGGCACACTAGTGTGCCGCGTGACACCGCTTGAGAAACCCTGATATAGATACACAGAAAGAGAGAAGCGGGCATGCAAAACTGCCCTGCATATGCGAATATCTCGCTTGGCACTCCGAGGCACGTTACGCAACCAATATTTCTGTAGTGGTTTGATTACGTCCCCACAGGACAGGGACAAAGTCCCGAGTTCGACTATCGGCCGGAATGATTTTCTGCCGACTCCTTTGTGTTCTTTTCTTGTTTCTTTGCCTCTACACAACAGCATACTACATTAAACAGAACAACGAGTTGTTCGGACGATGTCTGGGCAAATTGGAAATATATCAATTAATTTGTTGAAATAAGGTGGGACTCGGAGAAGAAAATCACTGAAAAATGTTCCCCTTCTACCGTGAGGTGTAGATGTTTGGAAGAGAGAGCGCGAGACTATCCTATCGGCTGTCTTCCTCCTGGCCTGGTTCCATTCTAGTCCTCGGTCCTTCAAAGATTGTCTATTGTTGTCCTCCCAGCGGACTCTGGGTCGTCCTGGGGGTCTGGATCCCTGGCTCTTTGTTTCCAATGCTTGTCGTGGTAGCCAATCTTCTCCCATTCTGCAGACATGGCCAAACCATCTTAGTTGGGACTGTTCTACTTGGGTCTGCAGGGGGTGGGATTTTAGGCCTTGACGTATCGTCTGGTTGCGGACCATGTCTCTTCTTGTTACTTCAACCACCTTCCTCAGATACCTCATTTCTGAGGTTTGGATCTGGCTTTTGTGGGTTGTAGCCATTGCCCATGACTCGCATCCATATGTCAAGACTGGGACATAGGTGGGGCGGTATACAGCCATCTTCGTTTTCTTACCAACCTCTCTCTTGCTGAGGAATCCTCGATTTATGGCCTGAAAAAGTCTCCCAGCTGCTGCTTTTCGAGTGGCCAACTCTTCTTTGATGCCTCCCTTTCGGTCTATAATAGCTCAGAGGTATTTAAAGTGGTTGACCTGCTCCAGGACCTGTTCTCCCAGCTTAATCTGATGTCTTCTTTCTTCTCGTGATATCCCCATGGATTTTGTTTTACAGCTGCTTATGACCATCCCTCTCTTCTCCAGCTCTTCCTTCCAGACATGCAGGTTGGATTGGAGAATGTGCCTCTGATTTAGCAATCAGGGCAACATCATCAGCAAATGCCAGCTCTGAAATACAGACCTGTCTCATCTTCCAGTACCCCACTGAATACTTTCTTGTTCTCTCCTTACATGCCTTGATGACATCGTCCATGAGGAGTATGAAAATATAAGGTGACAGGATATCACCTTGTCTTACACCAGTGGTGATCCTGAACTCTTCTGACTTATGGTTTGCTGTCCTCACATAATTTCTGCAAGACTTGTAGAAGCTCTGTATAGCATAATCAGAGGTGCTGGAATGTTCTTCCTTGCCAAACAGTCCCAAAGTTTACTCGATGGGACCCTGTCACATGCCTTTTCCAGATCTATGAAACAAAGATGGATCTCACTCTTATACTCAAGGGCCTTTTCACTCAGCTGCCTGAGTGTGAAGATTAGTTCTTGAGTACTTCGGTTTGCTCGGAATCCGCACTGGACCTCATCCAATTGTGGCTCAGCTAGGCGTCGGAGTCTCTGCTCTAGGATTCTAGAGTAGATTTTACCAGGGACACTGAGAAGGGATATGCCTCTATGGTTTCCACATTGTCGATTGTCACCCTTTTTGAAAATTGGTGTTATGATGGCAATCTCCCAATCCTTTGGTATGGTCTTGTTGCACCACGCTGCCTGTAGGACCCTTAAGAGTAAAAGGTCGCCTGATGCTCCCATGTACTTAACCATTTCTGGTGTTATACCATCATGCCTTGCTGCTTTGCCCATCTTGATTTTCTCCAGTGCTGCCTTCAGTTCTTCCATCTTTATGTCATCTTCACCATCATTGGTTTTGTGAGCAGATATATCAAGACCAATTTTATGTTAGAAAGCACTCATGTTTAATAAGGACTAATCAACTTTTTTTCCCCCTTTAATCCCATTATCCGAAATTTCAACTATCCGAACAGCCCCTGTCACGAATTAATTGGGATAATTGGAATTCTAGAATACTTACAAACACATACAATTTTAAATAGCGTATTATTTTTAATTTGATCTCTCCCTGTTCAATGAACGCTATTACGAGACAGCGCATTTCACAGCCTGTGATTAGTGGGAGAAGAAAATCACTCAGCCTGCTATTCCTTTATAATTATGCCTATTTTCAGACATAAATAGTGGAAGTCACTTGCGGCGGTTTAATACAGTAATTGTTTTGATGGTAGTCTCAAGGCTTAAGGTCTATACTAAATGACGGAGGGAAATGAGGAAGTGCCTATGAATACCGTTTGGCGGATTGTACCACCCAGTCGATAATGAAGAAAATACAAAAAATAAAAACTGTTCTTGCACCAGGGACGAAGAGATAGGAAACAGAGCGTGGGGCCTGGTCTAGGGGAGATCGATATTTGTGATTCTGGCATAAAAGACGTGATAAAGAAGGTCTGTTTAATAATCAAAGAAGCAGGGGCTGAATGGAGCTGGAGAGATTATACAGAACAGCATTTCACAACTGGTGGTCTAGCCCCCGCCCCCCCCCCCCACCCCCCCCCCGGACGCGAGCTCTGTGTAATGGTGCAAATTAGGACATTCGTTAATTTTAATATGCATCAAAATATTCCTGTGATCTTACCGTGGTGCTATCTGTAGCAGTTAGTTTTACATAATGATGCTACCAGCTTCATGCATAATCTCATATTCGTCGCCATATACAACATATGATACTACACCTGAAAGAATCTATGGCTCAATGAGTTACTTTACTGCATCAGTGTTCTGTCGGTATCCTAATACATTTTTTTTTTAAGTAGGCAAAATGATTCCGCTGAATTGGCAGCACAACTCAAGGGATTCGTAATGAGGGAGTTCCAGCAATTAGCATAAAACTACTTACAGTTTTTTGTGTGCGTTAAACGGTTCACAACACTGAGGCACAGAATGAAAATGGGGTGAGTGAAGGCATGCAAGAAGAAAGTCTAAAAAGATAGATATAATTGTTGAGATACTTCTTAATAGACTAACTCCACAAATTCCCCCAGACATCCAGTCAGCAAAAGAAGAGCTAGATGTCAACTGTGAAAGACAAAATAAGGAATAAACTGTTTACAAAGTCATAACGTTTCTAAAAGATGGAAAAGCTGCGGGTCCTGATGGCATTCCACAGAAGCCATCGAAGCGGATACTGACACTGTGACAAAACGGGGCGGCCCCTATCGATCTTTGTTGCACTCCGGCAGTACCTGTACATTTGTGGTACTGATTTTTAATATTTGCTCTCAATTGTCGAACTTTTCTGTCTTTTCTTCCTTCGTTATTTTTCTACTGAGTAGCAGATATTTGAGTATTGTCGAATCATTCGACACTCCCTGCAGGTGATAATAATCACTTTTGCTTGGTGCTGCCCAGATGTGTTGGCCATAGGCGCGGCAGATTAACACGTACATCGGCTATTGGCTTAATCACCGATAAGACATGGATGACAAGATTACTTTAGATAAAAGTAAGATGACTACATCTCGAACACATGGTCATATGCGGTTACGGGTGTGTTTGGAAGTTTGTACATAAGGGCATCGGACATCTTATTACCATATATGGGAGAGTTGACCTCTGCCTTACGTTCAAAATTATCCGATGTCAGAATTTAGTGAAATTATCCCATAACCCGCCTGTTTGAATATGATTGGAGTTTTTTGATAGCTCATAACAAACGAAGGTGTGGGAAGGCAGGGAATATAATCTGATCATTTTCTCAAGCTATTTCACTTAAGAAATCGCTCGCCAAGACACCAGACTGCTAAAGTGAAGAATTAGAATTCAGAATTTCTTCTTAAAATACCGGACACCTTTTATTGGAGTATTCATCAGGACTTACAATATAGCCCAGAAAATCTCTAACATTTTAAATAGGGAAACCGGGACTGGGGAAACTGAAGGACCACACACGAAGTCAAAGAGGGAACTGTGGTAAAGTGGGATGATATAAATATTTATAGGGGACTTAGTGTACTGACTGAGATCAGCTGTGAAGGTATCTGTATCTAATAAGTGTGGTGTGTTACAGATGACCTTACTTTGCTACCACATTTAGACCTCAGTCAGACTTATTCTGGAATATTGTGATGACTACGTTGAATGTCTAGGGTTATGATAGTGATGAAGTGTATGTTCACAACAACCAACAGACAGATAAACAATTTAATTTAATCCACAATACTTTACAACACTGTGACACTCACATACATAGAACACTCTATAAGACTATCTTAATAAGTCAAGTGTTAACTTTTAAAATATGTATTAATTCCTTTCAATAATAGATATCCTGATTCAACTACAAAGTGAACCAGGAATCACAATCAAATGTAATCACAAGTTGTATGTACACAATTTATAGATAGGATCTTTGTATTGACATATATTATTATTACAATATGTGTGTAAGTTGTGATGTAGTACTATGAGGTAATACTGGCTTTTCAAGCTAGGTTGTTGTTTGTCATCATGACTTCATGTGTTTGTTACTGGTGGAAATAATATTGGAAAGGTTCACAGTTTCTTTTATTTGAAACAAATAACTGTCCCTCTTGATTTAATGTACAGTCAATTTTAGAGGGGGGTTTACACAAGATTGAGCTGCTCTGGCCAACGAAATCTTAACTTCTGTGTGGGCGGCAGGAAAACTGTCTCCTCTGCTCGCTTGCTTCACAGTTTTCTTGAGAAACAACACTGGTCGATATCTTGACCAAGGAGTATGCTACCAGCCTCTGGATTCAGCAAAACTCAGACCAGGTGCTGCTTTAATACTTTAGTACCACGGTCCCACAATTCAAGGAAATATTAAACAAGTACGTTGACTGGCGATGAGTTATGGCACAATTCCGATCTGCCTCTGTCGCAGGCTTTTATTAGAAAAATATGAGCTGGTTCTCAACGCACTTGCTTCTACAAAGTTTATTTTCAAAAAGTGGCCCTGAACTGACGCTCCTAATTGACTATATTAAATGGTCTAGCCAATGAGACCATGTTTACAAAAGCCTTTGAAAAAAAGTACCCTTCCTACCGTTTCCATTAACAACCAAAAATAGTATTTGCAGTCGACTAATCATGTTTCGCCTTACATATTATTCTAGCCAATCAAATCGGATCTAACGTGGTGGCCTCATTTCCCCTAAAGCAGTGTCCAAACACGCCATTATGAGCAAATATGATCCTGTGTTGTCAGACAACACCACTATAGTATTTTGGCTATAATTTGTTAATTATTAGACTATTTGCTTAACACCTAACATATTCTTTGTCAGCAAGTCCTAAGGCACCCAAATATATAAGTTTAATGGAGCTAAGTGGCTTCGTTCAAAATATGTATTTTCTTCTACCACCCGTTCACTTCTATACGTTGGGGTGTCTTCTGTACTGTCAGGCTAATGTCAGGATTTCAGACGTAAAACAGTATTGTGTCATGTTTCCTAATAAGCATTAACCATGTTTTTTTAAAACCTTACCTCGTATTGGTAGTGTTTTTTGTCACTGTTTATTTGAAAAAAAAAGCAAGCCTGCATGCTTTTTGCGTGGGGTGGCATTAATTTTCAATCGCGAAGCGACGTGGTAGTATTGCATGCGTTCCTCCGTACATCTCTCTCTCTCTCTCTCTCTCTCTCTCTCTCTCTCTCTCTTCTAAGCCCGTCTGTCTTTTAGTTTACGCAATGTATATAATGACATTAATGTAATATTAAATCTAGGTCATTAAGCAGTGTGCGTATCTCAAGGTTTTCTAAGAAACACAGTACCAGTTTTATTTTTAGAAACGCGTGTATTTGATGCAGTAGGCTTTACTAGCAAACGTGAAAGCGTTACAATTATGCAGACGAAGTAGAAAAAGGGGATTTCTTGTTTAGCTAGTATGACGTTCTATAACACAGGCGTACGCTATTGTGACCGCACTGTTCTTTTACCATTCTTCTTTCCTTTTATTGAATTAATTCGTTAGGCTTTACATTTACTTTCTAATTTAGATATGTGGATTTAGAATGTTTCACGACAGGAACTTATTAAATTAACGACACCCCCAGATGCGTGTAAAAGGCCGATTCAAGCCCCTTTTATTCGTCTGAGCAAAAAGTCTGTGAGTCAGGATTGGCGTAAGTTGTGATTTACATTTCGTATTTTATTACTAACATGTGAACTAATATATATATATATATATATATATATATATATATATATATATATATATATATATATATATATATATATATATATATATATATATATATATATATATAACCATGTGAAGTTTAATGTGTGAAACTCGCTATTGGATGTCAGTCATTTGAGGCTTGCAACCTCAGCATATAGAATGATGATTCATGAACCACCATTGCACAGGTTGGCGATTGCTTTATTGCTAGTTTCGTAAAGAGAACTAAAAGCATAAAGTAGTTCCAGGTTCCCTATGGAGCAGGGAATGAAAGATGAAAGAAATGATGTACGTTTTAAGTATAATAATTACAATTTCAAAGCAGTGTAAATGTCCATATAAACATATTCACTTTAAAATTAATGTAAGTTTTCAAGCTTTAAACCAGTGTAAATGTCTATGTAAAAATATTCATTTTAAAGTAATGGAAGTTTCAAACTTTTCAATCAGTGTAAAACATAAATGAAAACATATTCAATTTATATTGTGAACACTTTTCAATCAGTGGAGATGTATTTGTAAACAGACTCTATCTGTATTATTAACATTTTCATTTAAATATAAAGTAACTATGAAAGCGATTCTATTTAAATGTAAAGAACGTTTTATCCCGAGGGATTAAATTTAATTCTCATCGAGGGTAAAATCTGAGTAATTGGGATGGTGGTATGGGAAGATAGGAACCCATAACTATGGGGTGGAAAACGCCATACTCAGAACAGCGTTTCATTCTATTCTTTTACCATAGTTTTTGGTGGTACCAGCAGAAACTACCATCTCTGGAACAAGAAAGGAACCGTGGCCTAAGCTTTAAGACGAAAGGCCCACATGGTAGACTCTCCTTGACATTTCTGGGAAACGAGCTACCCCCGACAACCTTGATCAGAGACGAGCGTGAGCAGAGTGAAAAGAACCAACCCATAAGAAAGAGCAGAACCGTCATTGGCAGCTAAGTTCAAATAGATGTTACCACTTGAACTTCTTGTAACATCTCACATTCCATAAAGACTGTGATGATAACTTTTCTTGATCCATAACTATTCAAATTATTTTCCAACTGTTAAAATCTAAAGTGATTATTAAATTGTTATTTGTAATGTTACAAATTTAACTTCGATTTAATCATTTTAAAGTTACTGCATGTTTGTCTCAGTCAAATTACTACACACACTCTAAACAGAGCTATACTAGAATAATAGAATTCTGCTGAGTAAATCAGGGGTGGGGGCTTAAACGAGCTGAAAGTAATAAGTGCTTAAATCCTTCACAAAAGCGTCGGCAGAATTACAGAGTTAACATACTCAGCCAAAGCAAGATTGTTCTCACATATTCTGAATGTCTTGTGAAGACTCCCTTTGTAATAGAAGTGTCATCACCCTTCTATCTACATCTCTGCCAAGAGTGATCTTGTGTGAAGGTAGATACCTTTGAAGCCCATATTAGATACTCTTGAGGTTTGGCCACTGTTGCACCACTACTGCAAAGCAGGGGAGGCTATCCCGCCACAGACACCCCTTCAGAGATATGATAGAAAATTACTGTTAAGTCTGGGAGAGAGAAATATACTAGCAAAATTGAAGGAAGGAAGGATATCTGGTCACATTGTCTAAGACATGAGATTTACAAGCGTGCATAAATTACAGAAAACTAATGTTACTAAGAATGCCGTGGAAAATATTAAACATGATCATCCGTGAGAGATTAAAAGAGTTCATAGATTGACAACTGAGAAATGAACGAACAGATTTTCGACAAAACGGATCCTGTACCGACCAGATAGGCACATTGCTGAGAACAGTCGAACAAAGATTGGAACTGAACTCATCTCTATACAATAGATTTGTGGACTATGAAAAGGCACCTGACAGTGTTGACAAAGAATCCCACTGGACACTAATAAGGCATTATGGAGTTCCCCCTGAAGATCATTAAGAAAGCATATGAAGGCATGGCAAGACGTACAGGATTCTTCACGAAGGACACCTTACAGAACCGCTGGAGATGCCTCTTGTCACATTTTTTTTTTTTCATTTTACTGGCTATAAATTGGATCAAGAAAACATCGACATCAGCCAACATCAATAAATTCAGTTGTCTCTGATCAAACAGCTTGACCGTCTAGATTGTGTGGGCGACTTTGCTACTCTGTCCCATAACAGTAACCAGATGCAAGACGTAATGAAAATACTTGATGAGAGGTCACATCAAGTACTTCTCAAAATACGCAGGAAAAAAGCAAAGATGACTAACATTAAAGCAGGAAACGATAATGAGAATGCACCTAAAGAAACACCCCTACAAGATGTTGAAGAATACATACATCCTGGCAGCTATATGGACAAGGAGTTTTCATTGCCTTGGAAAAGATGTGGAAATCAAAAGACATCAAGTCCAACACACATACACACAAAAGGAACCTTCAACTCATATGTGAAGTTAGTCCTGCTGAATGACTCTGAAACATGGACACCAACAAAAACAACAACCAAGAAGTTATAGTCTGTCATCAATGAGTGCCTGCATAGCACAGTGTGACCTGAAATGGTATGACAAGATCACCAATATAGAACCGATGACAAGAACCAGGCAGGTACCTGTGGAACCGGAGACTGGAAGAAGATGCAGGCGATGGATAGGACACACGCTGAAGGAAACCTACTGATAGCATTACAACCTTGTTCTGGAATACCAGGGTACGACAGGTAGCAGAAGACTGAAAAACTTATGGAGAAGAGAACTGGAGACAGAAATTAAAATGATAAGGGGAAAATGGACAGGCCCTGAACTGATGGCATTTGACAGGAGGACTTGGCATGTGTTTCTTGAAGGCATGAGATCCTTGTGAAGCTGAAGGGTAATGAATTAATGGATGTATATTTAATTGCGCGCGCACGGACATGGAAACGTATACAGGGTCAATCGTTGACACGCTTTACCATTATAGAAAATGTCGGACAAGTTTGCAAGTAAAAATGATATATACTATTGGACAAAAGTTAAGGGCCGCCATTCAGTTTAGACAAGGTTTATATAATTGATTCCCAAACTGTAAAGACAAGTGAAAATGTCATTAAAACTGAGCTCAGAGAAATGTGTATACATTTATTTCTGTGTGCACTAGGTTAATTTTTTTTTAAATGTCCAAAAACTGGGTCACTTTAACCCGCACGTGAAAATTGCCATTGTTGCTGCAAAAACTCGTGGTTTTTGCAACACGCCCCACTAGTTCAAAAGGTGAAAAAGTGAGTTGAATTTGAATGCACGTGGAAAATGATCATCGGTAAAGAGTGTTCACCGTTGGTATGCAATAAATCAGTATGACAAGTGGTCCAAATGATCACTGCATTAGCCATGCCACCAAGGAGAAGTCTCAGCACTGTAGACCGTGGTCGAGCCATGGCATGGATTCAGGATGGTCAATCTGTTCGTCATGTTGCAAGACGTTTAGCAGTGTCCCACTCTACCATTCAGAGACTTCTTGAGAGATTTCAAGCTACCGGACATTTGGAAAATCGACCCTGCTCACGAAGAATTATATAAACCTTGTCTAAACAAAATGGCGGCCCTTAACTTTTGTCCAGTAGGATAATTAATATTAGGCAGAGAAACGGACAATCAAAAATGGTAATTTCAAACATACCGTCGGGAAAGGCAGAGCAAAGGGCCCCAGAAGGCAATATCGATATTAATGATTTGAAAATGCAGGACAGCACGAGGGAGGTCCGCGTCGAAAATGGTCAACAAACAGGATTGTGTTGAAAGCATCAGATACGGCATTCATTCAGTGTCCAAGTCTGAGCGACGCCTGGAAGAGGTCGGGAACATTTCTGCCAGGATCGATAGCAGACGACCAGTTCAAAAATAGATATCTCGAGAAGGCCTGGGGACTACACAAATAAATGTCTTGTCACGCAGTGAAATGTAGTATAAAACCATGTTGTAACGTATAAATCTCTCACTTTCCCGATCTCTGTCTCATTATGCGTCCATCTCCACCTCGTAGACTAACACTCTTTGACCCTATACTTTCATCTTGCCTATCCTTTACTTCTTTTTTTTTTTTTTTTTTGGTCTAATACTCACCCCAGTCAACGACGATTAACCTTCATGCCTCCTTGGAAACTTCAACACTCTACCTAAAAGTACCATTCTATCTCAATCTACAGCAATCTTAATCTATATCTACTCCACTTGTTAATTCTTGCCTCATCTTTCGCTCCATATGAGGTACCATTGCTGAGCCGGCTTTCTTGTAGGAAACCTGCTTCAAAATATAGTATACAATTCATTTACATTACAGCATCCAATATTTTCGCCGGAACCCCCTTCCGGCGAGAGAATTGGGGTGGGGGGGGGGGGGGGGGGAGGGGGGTGGGGGGGGGGGGGGGGGGGGGGAGAGAGAAAGAAAGAAGACTGTATACTTCCTTGCTGATTGGGATGACGTCTACAAATAGAGTGTGTACACCACTTCTCCATATTATTTCAATTCTCTGGTGTAGCATGTTTCACGGGGCTGGCGTTTGCGTTCTATTATGTGTTATTCCGCATGTCTCCAGCATGTTACGTCATCAACAACAACAAAATTAAAAAGTTCTTTTCTGCAGCCATATGTCTTGTTAACGGATTCATTTTCGGATGGCATGTTCAGAGATTTCCTGATTTATACTTTTTCATGTTCATAACGTTCTTTCATGGGGGAAAACTCCGTATATTACACTAGCATAAATTGTGGAAATATGCAAATTTCTCTTAATTTCAAGTGGGCTTTGCTGAATAGATAACAGGAACGAATTTCTTTCACTGATAGCTCCCAAGCCAGGCTCAGAAGACGGAATCGCCGCATTTGATATACAGCTGCGTTAAAGCATAAACATGCATTTTAATATGACGAATGGGGGAAAACATTGCATTCTCATTTAACCGTCACGTATGATCTATAAAAGAAGGCAAAATTCTCGCTACGTGGATTTTCTTCCAGCTCATCATAAAACCTTTACTAAAATGATGTGGATTGTGTCAGCTCATAAAACATGTACTTAATTAAACTGTCTGCATGCCAGTACTATCCAATCAATGAAAGCAATTTTCGTTCCTCCCTTGCAGGCTGCATAAACAACACAACATTTGCAGTCATCGCTTTGTTGTGACGCATTCTCTTATTCCTTCCGATGACGTAACACGCTGGAGACTGAGACGGTTACAGGATCACGATTCATAGGGAACATGTGAGTAAACCCCATAAAAGAGGACAATAAAGGCATTTCATTGTGCGGTATAGCCGTGGGTGGGGTTTCAATTCTTCTTCTTCTTTCAAAGAAGGCAGTGGTCAGCTTGAGGCTATTTGTATCTCCACAGAGGTTTTTCCAGGAATGTTACTACTGGTGACGGCCATATGTGTTTTATCTGTTCCTCACATATGGCATCTTTGAAGCAGATGTTCCGCAGTCATTTTATCAGAGCCACATTAACAGTCATCTGTAGTTCCTATCTTTAGCTTGTTGAATAGATGGTAGCCAATCTGTTGTGGCCCGTGCGGAGTCTGGAAATTCCAAAGAAGGGTCAAATTAACGGAAGAAGTAAAATGGTAACGGTAGTCTCATAGCATAAACTGCCGTAGTGGAGTGAAGTGTTAGAGACTTCATTATACTAAGTGCCAGCTTGATGAGGTGGGGGTGACAAGTTCCTTTCCTCGCTGACTTTGCTTTCGTTTTACCTACGCTTCCAATTCTCAACAAAGTTCGTTCGCTCCCTACCTCAAGAGCAGAGTCAGGTACCCACTTACAGCTGGGTGGACTGGAGTAAGACGCTACCAGATTTCGAACCCGGTAACTCTGCCTCGAGAATCAAGAGCTTCAGCTACTCTACGTTCAACGGAAGAGGTATTATAAATCAGTTCATTCATTTGATGTCATTCTGACTAGTGTTTGGCGACGATGTCTGTCAATTTCCTACTGTCTCTTGCGTCCTGTATTAGCTCTGCCTTCAAGCTCATCCCATGCCAAGCTGTCACATCGTTGGGACATATATCTCTCACCCTCGAATTTACGAGTTACTAGCAATAACCCGTCAATAATGACGGAAGTAAATCAAATGATAGATCTGTCCATGCACTCTAAACACATATGGTCCACGTTAAACGAAGCGATCGATTTGGGCACTCATGGATGCAAAGCCCAAGACTGAATTATAGGAACGGATATTTTTCTTAAAACGTCGATGTTGTGGATGCGCTGGGTTGCTCAAAAGATCCTTGAGATACGGAGGAAATGGACGTCACTGTTCTCCTTCTTGCTCCAACAGCACTGTACCTTTATGGCAGCAATATTTGAGTGTGGTTGATCTTTCCACTTGAAAATTGAGAGAGTGACAGAACTGACATTCCTGATCCACTGGGCCACAGTTGTGTACAGCAGCTGCATTCTCATCAAAGGCATCATGATTTGGAATTGTTGGACTACGTGCAGCTCTTGATCGTCTCACTTGTTGTGCAGCTGCTGCTCTACGTTCGGTTGCTTCCTCTGAAGTCTCCTTCGCTCGTTGTGATGCTCTCAACTGACGAAAGCGAAAAGCTTCTGCGGCGCTGAGATTCATGCTCTTCTGCAGACTGATTTGCTCGTTGAGACTGACGCTGTGCTTGTCTTTGTGCCGCTTCATGTTGTCGTCGTATTGCTGCTTCTTCTAGAGTCTCTCTTGCTCGTTGTGATTGACGCGATCGTCTCTTCCTCTAAGCATCTGCAGCTCGTTTTGCAGCCATCTTATCATTTTGATCCATAATAATAAGTGTGCAATACTTTAAATTAAAATTTTGTCTTGAAGAAACAATCACAAAAACTTAAATTTTGAGGTTACTTTTAACAAAATGATGAGTTAAATCCGTTTCCGGAATGAAACTGGGTTCTACACCGACTTTTCTTCGTTGAGTGTTACTATTTTTGGGAGAGTACATATAAGGGAAACAATACAATTAATGTCTAACTTTCAACCACAGTTGCATCCCTTAGATGTGACCGACGTACAAACGGCGAGAATTATGGATTTTGATGATTACCAGATTCTCAAATTTTTCTCTATTCGCAGCGTGCGTGCGGCCCCCCCCCCCCCCCCCCCCCCCCCAAAAAAAAAAAACTGAGTATTTCGCTCTTCTTCTTTCTCTCGCCCCCCCCCCCCCCCCCCTTTTTTTTTTTTTTTTTTTTTTACTGTAGGCCCAATTGTAAGTAGTCTGACAAATTTTACGTTGGATTACTGTTCGCATTTCACGTTTAGATATTACGCCTACGAGGTTCATCAGACATTCTAACATATTCCCTTACATTGTAAAAATATGTCCTGAAAATCCCTAAACTTCACACATTCTTCTTGCATTTTTAATGACACGTTGGGATACTTGTTCTAACCTGATCCCACAAGTGGCCTATCGATATGTGTGTGTGTTTATATCACTATTTCGGCATGTGCAGGTATACCTCAAGTGTGTCTTACACTTCAACTTATGTCACTAGTGCTTGCCTAACCTTTGGTGTTTATATAATGCTTGAATCGCGATTGCCTGTGTCATTCTAATTTCAAAAGTACAGCAGAGGCCACAATGTTAAACGTAAGGCACTGTCTAGTGTCTGTTTTTACAGTTTGTATCATTGGTGTCTCTGTCCGTATCATTACTGCCTTTTGTTTGTATCAATGGTGACAGTGACCTTTGAAGTGTTTCATTATTTCTCTTTTCGTTCCATATGGAGCATGAAGCCACCATAGTGATTTCCCCCCCCCCCCCCTTGCAGGAAGCCTGCACCAAATCAGTGCGTTCTTGCAGCAGTGGTTTTTTTGTAGCAATGTGTTCTATTATTAGCCCCGGCTTATGACATACCTGAGGGTACAGAAGTGCTATTCATTCTTCGTCTTCTCAGAACCCTCGTGTACTACACTGGACAATGACCCGTTTGCAAAACAATAACTAATTTTTGAGTGAATTGTAATTTTGGAGGGAACTCGTTGTTGTGGCCTGACTAGCCTTAAATATTAAATTGTGTTCGGATGTCTTATACAAGTAAACCAATGCAATGTCTTCTTTTCCATAATAGTTTATACCGTGTTCCCATAAGGTACTCTATTTTTAAACTTTTCTTATGAAGCCAGTATCTCAAATTTTGAAATACAAACAAACAGGGGTAAATAGATCAAAACTGCCATTATATCTGGCATAATATTTATATAAAATATTATATATTAATATAGTATTAATTTTCCATAAACTTTTTACAAACATGCCAGAAAGGATAAATTCGACAGTATATCCTGGGAAATCACCAAGAGCTAGTGCTCAGTGACGGTGAATCAAAGACAAAAAAATCTAGGGAAAAGGCAAGCACATGCAAGGCTAACTTCACTGAAGATTGGGTTTTTTATTTGATGCTAACACTTCACTTCCATTCATCACTGCTGCAGCTGATATAGGATTCATTTCCTTTCAACTGGTGTGTTCTATACCTTTCTCCCTGTGATATAGCGATTTCTAGTTAGACTATTTCTCTTAATCGTCAATTTAGTTATTTCCGTCCTTCTCTCAAAACGTCTTCCCACTAAGCACTACAGACGTGAAGGTCTGATGCTGTTCTTACATTACATATGACTTTTGACAGGTGAAAGTCAATTAAATATCTATTACAGTCAGTTATATAACTGGAACCACCAGGCCTTTACACCCCTCCCCCTTAATATTATTTTTGTTTGGTGCTTTTGTTTGGTTTTGTTAGGTTTTATCTCGTTTTTGTTTGTTTTGGTTTTTTTTTTTTTTTAACATACAAGCATAATTGGTAACTGATTTGCCCTATTTGTAATGATTTGACATGTGTGATGCCACTTTCCCATATCCGCAGATGTTCATATTATTTGGAACTGAAAACGAAATATATCCTAATTATAACCCATCAGAGGTTGAACGGAATATTTTTTATCATTAAATAAAAACAAAACAAAAAATACAGACGTTAGACCGATGTTCTAGTTTGTTCTCTTTTTTCCTTCAAAGCCTCAGCTGGCCATCAGGCAGACAGACAGATCGAACAAACGAACTTTATTTTCAAAGAGTTCAGAATTGGGCACGCAGGCCCGTCTAACATTCCGCCCCTCTATCTCATCTTGCACACTGTCCTTTCATTGCAACATGTTACTTTAAGCATTAATTTAAAGGCATGCAGCATTATGAAGGTAATATAGCAGCATACATTTATAGTATCCAATCATAATCAAAATTATTATTATTATTTTTAAGACATATAGGTAGGTAGATAGGCAAATAGATACAGTAGACAGAGAGTCAAGACAGATAGAAGACAGGTATCTTTCAGCCTAGCTGGTAACTATCAGCCACAGAACTGGGTTGATAAGAGAAAGTTGCTGAAAACCTGCATATTCATTGTACGGATCTGAATGAGGCCGAAAACGCCAATTAGGAAGCGCAGTAACTGTCATTTCATGTATTTCGGTAGAAATATCGATTGTCGCATAAACGAATGATACTTATAATCGACTAATTAATATGTTTAGAACATGTGGAATATCTTAAGATGGAGCTATAAATATTTAGCTTTGTCCAGGGTACCGGTATGTAACTGAATTAAAAGATGTACCGGTAGCGAGAAAACTGTTTCCGAAGAAAGGAGCAAGAAAAATGTGATGAGTGTAACTGAGAAGCAAACTCATAAATTAAAAAAAAAAAATGTAGAATCGATAGAGAGATAACGCAATAGTCAAAGAAATGAGAGCATTTTAATTTCATACGCATAAGCTTCCAAAGCAAGTAACGGTGAAACCATCAACCGCTCCTTACACATAAAAGCGGTTTCTACTCATTTTTATATAGGCCTGCGTATTACTGAAGTTAGCTATAAAGTTTTACCCTGCCGAAAGAAAAATAAATAATAACAGGCACTTAATTCTGATGCGGTCTTATGATGAATTTGAGATAAGCTATCTCCTCGCTGGAGAAGAAATAGCCGCCTGTGTGAGAAGCTTTGTTTACACGACATTTTCATCGCGCGCCATCTTGACGCCGCCAAAGCGAGATAATTCTTAAAGAGATACTAGGGCTGGGATCTGGAGACAGATTATTACGCAGACGACATAGAGGAGCCTACAGACGCGCACGTTTGCTGCCGTGGTGACAGATACTAGATCTATAGAGTCAAGATATACGATGAAGACGGTTGAAGGAAATAGAGATCTTTGATGTTATTTTCGCTTTTCCACTTTCACAGTTCCAGACTGGCAGTGGTATACCCTAGACTTCTTACAGCAACACTTGCGATGCAGAAAACTCAAACGTGATAACTTCTGACTCCCATTTTTTAATACTGTACTAATTTTGGCAGAGTTTGAAACGAAATAGTCCTGAATTCTCTTTCAGTAACTTATGGCATTCGTCTTCTGCTTTCCGATAACTCAGCTTCCTCAATCTCAAGAATAAGCTATGTGTATTGTTTATGTCCAATGCGTTGACTACGCACGTAACACTGGTGTATTATCACTACGTACGGCGATATACCGGGTAGTTGTGACGAGGCCCACGCATGTTTCAGTGTTGTCCATAATTTCGCAAGTCGAAGAGCAAAAAAAAAAAAAAAAAAAACTTAATATCCCCTTTCCAAACAAAACAAAGTCTGGAAAATTTAAAAGTCCGCAATCTGACGTCAAGTGCGAAAAGAAAATTTCGTGTTTACTGAAATATCGTGGCGCCAAGTAATAATGTATGAGGCTACTGCAGTAAGCATTTAGAACAAAGGTGAAAAAATATAACCAGGAAAAAATAGTTTACAAAACTAATCCATTCGCCAACGAGGTTAAAAAAAAACGAAAGTGACAACGACTGACGTGGATAACAAAATGAAACTATTCAGTCTACGGTGAACTTAGCTTACGTCAACAGATCGCAGTAACAGCAGAACAGAAACAGCTGTATTCTAGGCAGATCATGATATGCATATATGAAGCCTTGTTAACGGATTGGTTGTCTAAGATTTTTTTTTTTACATTTTCTGTAAACTGTTCTTTTCTCTAATCGTCAAAGAAAGAAAAGTCATCTACGAGTCAGAAATAATGGTGTGCAAGAGAAGGAACAAGGAACTGGTGAGCGAAGGTGTTGATTCCACAAAGTTAAATTGTGGACTAATAACGAAAGAACAACATAAATGTGAATGGCATATGCAACACTTAATTCCAAATGTCAGTACTCCAATTTCAACTGAAGTAGATAGACCCTTCTGCCATCAATGGTACCTATACCTTGTAGCGGTATGGCAGCTTGTGTACCCTGACAATCCCCAGAGCTATGCCAGTGGGAGATTTACTCCTGGTAGGTTCAACCAAGCTGGACTGGTCTGCGTGGGTAGGGTCAGACAAAAGCTGGTATTCTGGTCCTCCAGGTTGGGGGTTTTAGCACAGGGCCGACACCCCTGTCTATGTAAAAAAATCGCACATGTTACGGAAACAACAATAAATGGGAAAACTTTGCTGCGGGACGGACATCCGGAGTCTCAGGCTCGTATGACTGACAGTGGTGAAAGCCGAAAGGAAGCCACTGGCATGAAAACGGATGCCCCGACCGCAAAACACGAAACCAGAATTGGTTTTTGGAACGTCAGAACAATGAATGAGGAAGGGAAAGCTGAGACAAATCACAGCAGAGATGAGGAACTACAAGATACATATCCTGGGAATAAGCGAGAGCAGATGGACAGGTAAGGGGAGAATAAAAACAGCTACAGGGTAAACATTACTTTATTCTGGCAGAGAGGATGGTCAGCACAACGAAGGTGTAGCCATTATCCTGAAGAAAGGAATGGAAAGGTCTTTACTGGAATGGAAACCCATCAACAACAGACTGATAAGAGCAAGACTGAGAGGGAGGTTCACCAACACCACAATTATACAATGCTATGCACCAACAAACGACAGCGATGAAGAGATCAAGGACGAGTTCTACGAGGGATGGTCAAAAAGTAATGCCTCGTAATTTTTAATTTCATTCAATAGGCAAGAAAACAGATACAAGGGGATTGACATAAGTCTTGGGCCTGACCATGAAGGAGTCACAGGAGGAAGATGAAACTTGGCACATTTAAAGTTCATCATATTTGCACTGAATGTGTAAAGTACGCGTTTGTTTCTTCAATGGGTTTTCCCGCTTCGGTGCACCGCGCAATGTACCCTATTGACCGGATCTGCTGCTCCAAAGATTTGACAAAACAATGGAAAAGAAGGAGGCCAGAGCTGTGATAAAATTTCTGATGTTTCAGGGAAAAACACCTACAGAAATACACAGAGAGATGGAACCAGTGTTTCGTGATTCTTGTCCTTCATATCTTTCTTCTTCTTCTTTGATCCATAACCGCCAACCGTCAAAGCAGTCAGCGGCCATCACGCCTGGTGGCGTCTTGTAGGGCAGCAACAAATTGATTCCACTTTGCTCGGTCGGCGGCCATCCTTCGTACAGTGCCCCAACTGTGGTTCATTCTTTGCATCTCAGCTTCCACAGTTCTCCGCCAAGTTGTTTTTGGTCGGCCTCTCTTTCGCTTTCCCTCGGGGGTCCATAGCATAGCTGTTCTTGTGATGGTATCAGGGTCCCTTCTGAGGACATGGCCAACCCAACTCCAGCGTCTGCCAGCTATGATGGTGTGCATGTCCTCCTGGTTACTCCGAATAAGTAGTTCTTGATTGCTGATGGTGTTTGGCCAAAAGATTCGGAGAATTTTCCTTAGGCAGATTGTGTGGAAGGAGGACAGTTTCGACATTTCCTTCTCTGTTACCCTCCAACATTCCGCACCATAGAGAAGCACAGAAAGTACACAGCTCTCATACAGTCTTAATTTGGTGTTTGTGCTGTACTGGGAAGACTTCCAAATGTTGTTGAGAACAGCAAAAGCTGTTCTCGCTTTATTCATTCTGTTGTTAATGTCCTTGCTTGTTCCGCCGTCAGGTGTTACTATGCTTCCTAGGTAAGTAAATGTGTCTGTCTGTTCTAACTTCTGGTTCCTTACTGTTATTGGCTCAGGATTGCCCACATTTAATGTCATGACCTCTGTCTTCTTCAGATTGATGTTCAGGCCAACCTGCTGGCCATACTTATTCAGTCTATCGGTTTTGTCTTGAATGTGTTGGTGTGAATGCGCGAGTAGTGCAATGTCATCTGCATATTCCAAATCTTCCAGTGTAGAAAACGTTGTCCATCTAATTCCTCTTGGACTGCCCTCTGTTGTCTGGCGCATCACCCAATCTATGACTGTCAAAAATAATGTTGTTGATAAGGGGCATCCCTGTCGTACTCCTGTTTTCACTTCGAAAGTTACATTACTCGATCCAACACTGCACGTAAAGTTAGAATAGAGGCTTTTTATAATGGAAACAATGCGGCTGGGAATTCCATAAGCCCTCAGAATTTTCCATAGGCTGTCCCTGTGTATGCTGTCGAAAGCCTTTTCAAAATCAACAAAGTTAATGTACAGCTGTCTCTGCCATTCTGAGCACTGCTCTATAATGTTCCTGAGGGTAAATATATGATCTGCACATCTTCTGTTCTTTCTGAAGCCCGCTTGTTCTTTCCTCAGTTTATGATCAACTGCTTTTGAAATTCTCTGGATGATTATCCTGCCTAGTATTTTGCTGGAGGGTAATTCCTCTCCAGTTGTTGCAGTCTGCAAGGTCGCCCTTCTTGGGCAATTTGACAATTATTGTCCTTCATATACTTCGGTAAAAAAACTGGTGTCAACAGTTTAAGTGCGGCTGCTCAAATGTTGCTGATCTGCCAAGATCTGGTAAACCAGCCTCAGAGTGCAACGATGAAAATGCAACAAGAGTGAAGAAAATACATTGACCAGGATCGAAAAATGACAATTGTGGAGATAGCTAGTAGAGTAAAACTAAATGAAAGAACAGTTTATAGAATTTTACACAACAGACTGAACATGAGAAAAGTGTGTGCACGCTGGGTTCCGCGACTGTTGACACGTGAACAGAAGCAAATGAGGGTAAATTGCTGTCAACAGTTGCTCAAAAAGTGTCAGTCAAAAAATTTTTTGGAGACCATGGTGATTGATAGTAGATGAGACTTGGGTACACCATTATGACCCCGAATCGAAAATTGCCAGCATCCAATGGAAAACCCCGGGCTCCCCAACACCTGTCAAGCCGAGGGCGCATAAATCTACAGGAAAAGTGATGCTGACTGTTTTTTGGGACGGCAAAGGTGTCCTTTTGAAAGATTATCTGCCTCATGGCAACACAGTTAATGGACAGTACTATGCAGATCTTCTCACCAAATTAAGAAAGGTTGTGACCAGGAAACGAGGGATAACGCGCACTCAAAATCTTCCTTTGCTTCAAGACAACGTTCACTCTCACAAAGCACGGCTTGTGCAGCTAGCAGCCAACGATTTGAATATTGAAATTCTTCCACACCCACCATGTTCTCCAGATTTGGCTCCATCAGCTTTTTTCTATTCCCAAATCTTAAAAAAAAACAGCTAAAAGGAAATCATTTTGACAGCGATGAAGAGGTTAAACTAGCATGTGATGACTGGTTTAGTTTGAAAAATAGGGTGTTCTACTCCCAAGGTCTTTTCAAGGTCAAGCAGAAATGGCAGAAGTGTGTCAATTCAGACGGTGGCTATACTGAAAAGGAATAAACACTATACACAATTTTAGCTCTCTGTGACATGTCCTTCATGTTCAGGCCCAAGACTTATGTCAATCCCCTTGTAAAATTCACATTGAAATGTAGCCCCAAGTCTGAACTTCAAAAATTTATTTCTCAATGTAGTCTCCGTTATTTGTTAGTTTTTGTCCATCTTCGCACAAGGGCATGTATCCCCGCACGGTAAAAATTTGTTCCCGTTTTCCTAAACCACTGGCGTACGGCGCGTGTAAAGGTCTCGGTGTCCTCAAAGTGATGTCCGCGAAGATCTTCTTTCAGTGGTCCAAACAGATGGAAGTCAGAAGGTGCAAGATCGGGACTGTAAGGGGGATGTGGTAATAATGTCCAGCCAAATTCTGCAATCGCATCAATGGTGCGTTTAGCGGTGTGTGGCGTGGCATTATCGTGCAACAGTAGTGTAGTTCTCTGATCTTTTAATGGGTAAAGTCGCCGAAGACGACCTCTAAGCTTCTTCAAAGTTTCAATGTAACGGTCTGCATTCAACTTGTTTCCCTGTTCCAAGAAACCGAGAAGAATCACACTCTTCTCATCCCAAAACACGGAGGCCATAACTTTCCCTACAGATGGTGAACTTTTTAACTTCTTTCTTGTTGGCGATGTTGTGTGACGCTTTGCGTCAGCCATTGAGGATTGACCTACTTCAGCTTCGTCACAACGATGTACCCAACGTCGGACAGTGCTAACATCCACTGTTGAATCTCCATAAACATTCTTCAAACGTTCATGGGTGCGAATTGGGGTCTTGCCTTCAGCATTGAGGAATTCTATGACATAACGTTGTTTTAACCGAACGTCTTTGGCTGCCATTTTTAAACTGTTACAGTGGTGCCACCTGTTACTGAAACAGGTTGGTAATGCTATACAGTGCAGAAGAGTGTTTGAGGAATCCTGCTAAATTTACAAATTGCACACCGATGCAGTATTTACATACATAAAAAATAGGAGGCATTACTTGTTGACCTTCCCTCGTATCAACAGGTACAAAAAGAAATGGAAACTACACCCAGGTACGATCTCATTATAGTAATGGGAGACCTAAATGCGAAAGTGGGAGCACACAATAATTATAACGAAAGAGTAATGGGGAAATGCGGCAGCGGAACAGTAAATGAGAATGGGGACAAATTAATAAGCTTCTGCAGTATTAACAACCTGGTCATTGGAGGAACACTTTTTCCCCACAAAGAAGTGCACAAGTTAACATGGGAATCACCAAACGGACGAGACAAAAACCAGATAGATCACATAATGATCAATGGCAGATGGAGACATGCACTACAAGACGTGAAAGTAAGAAGAGGCGCAGATGTGGGAAGTGATCATCACCTAGTAGTAGCAAGACTGAAGGTGAAACTCAGAGCTGCTGGACCAGTTGCAGTCAAACAGAAAAGATACAACATCACGAAACTGAAGGATCCCCTCACCAGAAAAGCTTTCGTGGTCGACGTAAAGAGAAGATATGAGATTATCAAAAGCCAGGAAAGAACAGAGACCGATGATGTTGACCAGAGATTCAACACCATCTCAACAATATACAAGGAAAGCAGCAAGTCACGCTTGGGATTCCAGGAAAGAAAGAGCCAAGACTGGATAACACCAGATACGCTAAACACCATAGCGAAGAGAAAGGAAATGAAAAGAAAGAAAACAGAAGCTAAGTCTCCCAGGTTAAAGGCAATATATAGTGAACAGTACAGTCAGATGGACAAGGAAGTTAAACGTCAAACCCGTGCTAACAAAAGGACATTTCTGGATGACCTTGCAAGACAGGCAGAAGAGGCAGCACTGAGAAATGAACAAAGCACAGTATACAAAATAACTAAAATCATCAGTGGAAAACGAGGTGCAAACAATATTACATTTGTAAGAGATAAGCACGGACATCTCATCACGACAGTAGAGGGACAGGAAACAAGATGGGCAGAGCATTTCAGAGAAACTCTGAATAAGGAACCACCAGAGACACATTTGAATGTTCCTGAGGCTGAAAATGATCTAGATGTTAATACAGACATCCCACGAAAAGTAGAAATCATCACAGCAATCAAAGGGTTAAAGAATGGAAAAGCTCCTGGTCATGATAACTTAAATGCAGAGCTATTTAAGACAGACCCAGAGCTAGCAGCAGAACTATTAGAACCACTATTTGCACAAGTCTGGAAAACAGGGACAACACCAACAGAGTGGAGAAAAGGAATAATTGTCAAATTGCCCAAGAAGGGAGATCTTGCAGACTGCAATAATTGGAGAGAAATAACTCTTCTCTCAGTTCCCAGCAAAATACTAGGCAGGATAATTATACAGAGAATCTCAAAAGCAGAAGACCACAAACTGAGGAAAGAACAAGCAGGATTTAGAAAGAACAGAAGATGTGTAGATCATATATTTACCCTCAGGAACATTATAGAGCAGTGCTCAGAATGGCAAAGACAGCTGTACATAAATTTTGTTGATTTTGAAAAGGCTTTTGACAGCATACATAGGGACAGTTTATGGAAAATACTGAGGGCTTATGGAATTCCAAGCTGCATAGTGTCAATCATAAAAAGCCTCTATGCCAACTTTACGTGTAGTGTTGGGCAGAGCAACCTAACCTTCGAGGTGAAGACAGGAGTACGACAGGGATGCCCCTTATCAACCACTCTATTTTTAACAGTCATAGACTGGGTGATGCGCCAGACAACAGAGGGCAGTCCAAGAGGAATAAGATGGACTACATTTTCAACATTGGAAGATCTGGAATATGCAGATGACATTGCACTGCTGGCACATTCACATCAACACATCCAGGAAAAAACGGATAGACTTAATAAATTTAGCCAGCAGGTGGGCTTGAACATCAATTTAAAGAAGTCTGAGGTCATGACGCTCAATGTGAGCAACCCTGAGCCCATATCAGTAAGGAATCAGCAACTGGTACAGACAGATACCTTCACATACCTAGGAAGCATAGTAACACCAGATGGTGGGGCAGGCAAAGACATCAACATCAGAATGAATAAGGCAAGAACAGCCTTCTTTAGCCTAAATAACATCTGGAAGTCCTCCCAATACAGCACAAGCACAAAATTAAGATTATACCAGAGTTGCGTGCTTTCTGCGCTTCTCTATGGTGCGGAATGCTGGAGAGTCACAGAGAAGGAAATGTCAAAATTGTCCTCTTTTCACACAACATGCTTAAGAAAAATTCACCGAATCTTTTGGCCAAATACCATCACCAACCAAGATCTGCTTACTCGTAGCAAGCAAGAGGACATGCATACCATCATAGCTGGCAGACGCTGGAGCTGGGTTGGTCATGTCCTCAGAAGAGACCCCGATGCCATCACAAGAATAGCTATGCTTTGGACCCCTGAAGGAAAGCGAAAGAGAGGCCGACCAAAAACAACTTGGCGGAGGACTGTGGAGGCTGAGATGCAAAGAATGAACCAGAGTTGGGGCACTCCATAATGTCAACATCACATATAAATCCAAGTTTATATTACCAACAGTCTTTCTGAATAGAACATGGAACAAAAATGACGACTCTTATATGACACGCTCAAAAATATACTTGAGCAAAGTTCTCGCTCGTCAAAGCTACTTCAACAACTATGTAACACTAAACCTTTTTATTATTTTTTTTATTTTGCCTCATTTTGGTGAGGCGCTCCCCATTCAACCTAGACACAATGTCCGTCAGTTACATTTAGGGTGCATGCCCAAATATAAAAGGCCGCGTGGGCTGGTAACATTAACACTAGACTTCTTTACTTTATGGTACATCTGTGCTCAGACATGAAAACCATTCTTGATGCTAAAGACATCCTGTACAGGCCAGACATAGCTACGCTGAGCAAAACTATTGAATAAAGCTTGGAAATGAACACCACTTGATATCAGATTTATGGACTATGAGAAAGGCATTTTACAGTTTACAGAGAGAATCGCTCTAGAAAGTGATGAGGCATTATGGAGTCCCATTTATGTTCACTGTCTAATAAAGAAAGTATACGAAGACATGAAATGTATATTTCTTCATGATGAACAACTTACTGAGCCCTTTGAGATGAGAGTTTCAGTGCGGCAGGGAAGCTATTACATACTATTAACTGGATTATGAAAACAACAACATACAGAAATGGAATTCAGTGGACTCTGGCAAAACAACTTGAACAATCTAGATTCTGACAGACGCCTGGCTCTTCTGTCTCATAACTGTAACAAGATACAAGACATATGAGAATACTTAATGAGAGGTCACAGCAATCAGGTTTCAAACTACACAGGGAAAAGACAATGATTATCAGAATACATGCAATCAACGATAACCAGATTGCACTGGGAGATACATTCTACCAGATCTGGAATCACTTATATATGTATATTTTGACAGCTCATAGACAAAGTTGGAGGAACATGTCATGATATCAAAATAAGAATAAAAGGGAAGAGAAGCTTTCACTGCATTGGGAAATATATAGAAATCAAGTCCAACGCAAAATATAAGAATCTTGGAACTCAAAAGTCAAGTCAGTCCTATTGTGTGGCTACGAAACAAAGAGAACAACAAAAATGAAAACCAGGAAGACAGACTTTCACAATTTGGTTGATTACATAGAAAAGAAGGGTTGAAATGATAATGACAAGATCGCTAATGTGGAACAGATGCCAAGAGAAGAACCAGATAACTGCCAATGGAACAAGAGATGAGAAGAAGATGCTGTAGTTTGACAGGACACACATTAAGAAAGCCATTTGATAGCATTTCTGTTGTGGAATCCCCAGGGTAAGAGAAATAGAAGACCAAAAACACGTGGAGAACAAAACTGAAGAACGATAAGAAAGGGATAAACCAAGACACGGAGAAAGACAAGCCTTGAGCAGACGGCACAGAACAGGATGCTTGGCATGTATTTTTGCAAGGCTGTGCCCCACAGGGAGCTGAGCGGAACTGATAATGATGTCTCTTGATGCTGACAAGCAAGACTCTTCTGAAAGTGTAATGAACAGGTAATAACCAGTGTCATCTATTCATTTCACACTTGCTGCTCCATTATTCACTCAATACACTCTTTACATCTTTCTCACTTCTTGCAAACAATTCACTTTGCCCAGCTCAGTCATAGTCTTATCCAACCTTACTGACAAAGTGTATTGTTAGTTACCTCCACTCAAAACTAATGTCCTAATTTTCATCATCTGGTATTAGTCTATTGGATGTGTCCATTGCACAAAACAATATATTTGTTGAGAAAAGCAGCATTCAAAAACATTTAAATCATGGGAATAATAAAGAGCATAAGAGCTAGATGAAGACTGACAGACAAGACTACAGACAACTTCACATTATGGTATTTGAAGAAGTCAACAAGAAAACTGATGGGGAACATTAGAATCAAGATCAGTGGATAGTATATCACTACATCTCACAGTAGAGCACTTGATGATGAGTGCGTATAATATTTCCTTATCCACAACTAGTGTGTAACTTTTTTATGTATAAATAGTGTGTGATGTTTTTATATACAAGTAGTGTGTAGCATGTTGTGATTTATTAATATGGTGTGACGTTTCTTTACACATTGCATATCATGTTATACTCTATGTATGTGCAGAAAGAACATTGAAGTGTTGCGTGACACATGTTTGATAATATGAAAACACTTAATACAAATAAATACACTGTTAAAAATTAAACCAGAGCAAACACAAAAGCAAGACAAGTTTAGGCAGTAGTGTTGATAATCAGTCCGTGGCCATGGTACTATTACACTGGCTAACAAAAAAAAAATTTTTTTTTTCTTTCTCTAACATTTCTATGTTTTTCTGGTCAATTTTAATGCGCTGATTTTAAATCTGCAAACCGTTTTTCTCTATCAGGTCGGGATCTCTAGAAATACGCAATTGAAGTTTTTTAACAACCCATACAGTATTACAACATCATTTGTACAAGAAGTATAACAGTTATGTAGGCTTGAATTTCTTTGCAGTCGACTTTCGTCGGTGAATGGCATGTGGTACATCGCGATGAAGCATCCAACAATAATCGGCAAGCATAGTCACACTCCACCGTCCTTGATAACGTGACTCCATTACGGCGATATCTTGATGGAATCGTTCTCCATGTTTATCGCTGACTTTGCCAAGGTTGTCAGGGAAAAAGTCAAGATGCGAATCGAGCAAATGGATTTTGAGGGACATGTTACAACCCATAATTCTGTATGCATCTATGCACTGCTTAACAATATGCACATAGTCGACAGATTTGTGATTTCCCAGAAAGTTATCGACGATCGATTTGAATGCCATCCATGCGCGAAGTTCACTACCATGTAACAAGTTCTCGAATTGTTTGTCTGCAATAACTTTCCTAATCTGAGGTCCTACAAAGATACCTTCCTTTATCTTTGCATCACTAATTTGCGGAAACTTTTCTCGAAGATAAGTGAAAGCTTTGCTCGTTTTATCTAACGCTTTTACGAAATTCTTCATGAGCCCCAACTTTATATGTAATGGTGGTAAAACTAGTTTTAAAAGTGAAACCATAGATATTTATCAAGCAGAAGTAACAATCAGTAGCGTGACTTTTGTTTTTAAAGTGGATACTTTTCAACGCAGATTTGTCGGTTCACGCCATATTACTGGCACTCCAAAAGGCATCGACTTATGCTTCGGCGATTTTCGTAACCAACCTGCCAATGTATTTGCACAAGTCGAACAAACTGCATTTGGCATCCAAGATTTATTTGCATCATCAACTTTCGAATCGAAATAAAGTTCATATGCTTTCTTTAGCAATGTTGTAAAGTTTTTCTGGTGAACACGATCGGTAAAATATCCGCACACGTAACAGAACAGATCAGCCGAATTTCTACAACTTCTAGAAGCCATATTTCACTCAGAATTATTTCAAAATACAGTAACTATTTGAAATATAACGTAACATATGTCATGCATCTTTTAGCAGTATAAAAAGTAGAATTATTTTGCATTTTATTAATTTTTAAAAAGTTATATCGTAAAAATGAAACGGAGCAAATAACGGTTTCCCAAAAATATATTTATTCACAAATATCTTAAGAACCCGACGTGATAGAGATAAACGGATTTCAAATTTGAAATCAGCGCAAGAAACTGACCTAAGAACACTTATTCTTATATAAGAAAGAAAAATGTTGTTTGTCAGTGTTATCAGTTGTAAATTTCAGTACACTGTACATCTGGGGCACTATTAACAAGGAAGCCCAGTGCATTGCAGGGCTTCCAAGGGTAGTATCTATATCAGGGGCATCTATGTCACTGAATGTTATATCTGATATTAAATACTGATTCTAAGATCAGCAAAGTTTGGTTACAAAACTGAGTATGGAACCATCACTTAGATATCAAAGAGAGCAAACGAATGTCTTTAAAAAAAATTTAAAAGTATATTATGACACATGAAAAGTCAAGTGACACAGCAATTGTCACATGAAATTTCATACAAATACTACCTTGTTTGGATACTGTGACACTGGATTTGCCCCATGAAATTACATACATATATTACCTTGTTTGGATACTGTTGTAGCATGTTAACCATTGCCTAGTAAATGAATGAGAGAAGGAAAATATGTCATGTGTTGCAGGCACGATGCTTGTCTATTCTTGGAAGACAACATGGGTCAACCAATCAAAAAATAGGAGCTTGGTGGAAAACTGATCAATAATGCTACGAAAGTTTACTATAGAGGATAAAACCGTTCGAAGTGTAGTGTATAAGTGTATGCAATGTCAGAAATGGATGAAAATGGTCTCATTTTACCAAGGATAACTCCAATTCTATGCTTGCCAAAGGAAAAATGGATGGAATAAGTACTTTTGGAGAAATGTGCTAGTAAAGGTGTTAGTATAACAAACGATGCTGTGTTTTTCCTGATTAAATAAAATTTGATATAAAATCAATATCAGAACCAATTACGGAAGACGACACATGGAAAGAAAGCAGAACTTACAGAGAATGGAAGAATATCACTCAAAAAGTCCTGGATAGAAAAGGTGAGCTGCACGAATCAGAGGTTTGGAATACCACTCACACAGTTTCACTCAGAAAGGCTAAAACTTACTTGGTCATTCCTCTTCTACCATATGGTAGAGAGGCTAAAACCAGAGGCTGAAACAGAGTTACCAACCCTTGGTCTCCAATTCAGTGGATGCGAGCCTATAAAAAAAGACAGCGGAAATTTCAAACTACACATGCACATCATAAAGACAGAAGGATGGAGGCTAGAGAGAAGCTTGTCAAGGCTAAAACCTGTACCATCTGATGCTGGGCAGCGCAATCTCCACCAAACCTAGTCGTTTCTGCAATTTATAATTATCCTAAGAGGGTTCATATGTGTCATCACAAATCAGAAGTCTAAGACTCCAGAACAATCATTGCATCCTGAAGAAACCCAGGAGCATCAGATATTGTCTGCTGGAATTCAGCCCTAGTCCACAACAGTGTTTGGGGGACTGGAGCAAGACTTCAATTAACATTGTGTACATTCATACAGAGGACAGGCACAGATTCAATCTGTAGCCAATGTATGCAACCAAGTGTGAGAACCAATCAATGACTGTTAATGATGAACAGTGTAGTGTATTAGCATAGCTAAGAGACTAAAGTGACAGGAACTTTTGCTGAACTTTTCAACAAAATTTACTTGGAAGACTAAAGGCCGAACTTTTTTTGAGTTTAATACTTAGATTAGAAATTCACCATCATCCAAATTTTGTAATATACTTATCCATTGAGTTCCATCATCCAACATTCACCACAAAGAAAGAAAGATAGTGTAAATATTAAATAATTCAAAATTGTAACACTCTGACTTATTAATGTTATATTGTTGAAGTTTGAGTTTTATTGAATTGTTTGATTATCATAGCGAAGGTGGCACGTTAGGATCTGACTTTACTCTGAATATTTTCTTAATCAGATACCTTCACAGCCGTGACTATCCTGTGATACCAGTGTTCTTCTCTGAAACTTCACTCATTCAAGACAGAATTCTAATTTTGTTTCTTCAGTAATACAACTGACACTACACACTTATAAAAACCTTTCACTACAACTGTGACACTGGATTTGTCACATGAAATTGAATATATATATTACCTTGTTTGGATACTGTGACACTGGATTTGTTCCTTGGATCAGCCACCCAAAAAGTAAAACAATAGGTGGTACATGTGACATTGTTGTTGCCAGGAAACAGCGCACCAGCAATTCGATCACCACTTTCAGGTTTTTTGCCCTCTGCCTTGAAAACTCTTTTAGAAAGATCGATACTGCTGGAACTGACTGAGGGGTGATCATCATAAGATGCACAAAGGTTGTTCTGATTCTGGCCAGATGTGGCTAAGAGATCAGAGCTGTCACTGCTGCTTCCATATCCATCTCCTTGTCCTGCTGTGGTTGTCACAGCTAAGGGTGGCTGGTCTTGGTTGTTGTCATTACTATCCGCAATGTTCTGATCTGAATAACTGTCATCACCACACACTGTTTAAAATGGAGGAAAAAAACCACATGTAATATATACACTGTTGTTATGACTAATTCGAGTGAAAAAAAGGACATTGCTAACTAATGGAGAAGAAAAGTGTAAGAGATATCTAAAACACAAAGGAGACCAGTAATGAACTGGAACAGGCTCCAGGAAAGGAATGAATGAAGTAATCTAGTTAAAAGTCTTTATTCCACAGGGAACTGAGGATGAAACATGATCGTTTAACAATAATTAGTAATCAGCTTAACTGTCAAAATATGACAACCAGCTATAGCCATTAGATAGAATACGTAGCGCTTCTTTGAACGCATCATAATGGAAAATGTGAGAAAGATGTCAGTAAGTCAAAAGAAATGACCAAAAATATGCTCAAAAACATGTGAAATATATACATAAAACCACAATAGATGCCAATGTTTTAGGCAACTGAGCAAGAGGATGACAGAAGGATATTCAGGAAGAAAACATAAGATGGACAGTGAGCAACCTGACGGAATGGTGCTTTACTTCTGTAGTATATGCCTTTTATTATATACATATGCTGTACAGGGTATACATACAAATAATATACAATTTCATGTGCGTTGTGAGGGATTTTCAAGGTAAACTCTTGACTACATGTGATTTTGGCATTGTATGCAGATTTAAGAACACAATCCCTGCATGCATAAGGTGCAACAAAAATACAATTATGTCAACTTTATAAAGATCCATTCAAGGTTCATGGATCTCTAAAAATTTCATGAACGCAATGTGAAATAAACATTGTGCCACATGAAATGTGCCTACTACAACTATGCATGATATGTTAGTGGAAAAAGATATTATTAGCACTGATCATATCTTGTAGGGAGAACCATAAATAATGTTTCATTAATTAATATTACTATAAGATTACTGTCATCTATTAAATTGTTTAAACCCAGTTCATTTATTCTGCATAACCAAACTAAAAATAATGAAAAACAAAACAAAACCTTAATTAGACCTATATCTTCTTGAACAATCCTAAAAAACACGCCCTCTCTGCTACTACAAAACCCTTTAGCACATGGTAATTTAATGTCTGTAGTGTTTTATGGGATCAGAATCAGAACTTCAAGACCTTACCTCTAGACTGGAAAAAGTAACAAGAACGTATGGGATGGAAATTAATATAGAAAAAAGCAAGATATTGGTGAATAGCCATAAGAAACATGTTCCGACCAACATTACGTTAAATGGGCAAACGTTAGAAGAAGTTAACACCTTTAAATATCTCGGGTCCACTATATGTAGTGATGGAAGATCAATTAAAGAAATCAAGACAAGACTTGAGATGGCCTCAGCTGCCATGACAAGGTTGAATGTGATCTGGAAAAGTAACATCAGTTTTCCTGTGAAGATCAAATTATACAAATCACTTGTATTATCTATTCTCTTGTATGGGTGTGAGGGCTGGACACTCACTGCAGATACGGAGCGAAGGATTCAGGCTTTCGAGCATAAATGTTATAGAAGAATTTTGCGCATTTGCTATAAAGAGCACAAAACAAATGTCTATGTTAGAGAGAAGATAAACACCTATGCAGGTCACCAAGAACCACTTTTGTCAGTAGTGAAACGTCGAAAGCTTGCCTGGTTTGGGCATGTAACTCGTCATGACTCCCTTTCGAAAACGATCCTTCAGGGAACAGTCGAAGGTAAACGGAGAAGAGGAAGGCAGAGAAAATCCTGGGCTGATAACATCAAAGAATGGGCAGGACACGGTTTTTCCACACTTGTACGCATTGCTGAGGATAGAGAGCAGTGGAGGACCCTGTCTGCTGATGCTTCCACCATGGCACCCCTACGACCCATGACGGGTTACGGGCTGAGATGAGATGAGTGTTTTATGAGTGTTCAGTGGAAGAGTAGTTACAGCGCTTGCTTCTCAAAGCAAAGTTACTAGGATCGAAACCTAGTATTTTCACGATTTAGTCTATTCAGCTGCAAAGGGTATCTGACTCTGCTCTTGAGTTAGGGAAGGTAAAGGCACCAAGCAAAGAAACCTGTCACCCCCACCTCATTAAGCGGAGGCTTAGTATATGTGAAGTCTCTACAACTTCACTTCCCAACAGAAGTATACGTTATGGGACTACTGTTACATTTTACTTTGTTGTTGATTATATAGTGTTCCTAGCATTACAAGGCAGTCCTTGTTCTGGAATCCCCATGGTAAGAGGAATAAAGGAAGACATAAAAAAAGACATAGAAGAGGAAACTGAAGATATTTAAACTTTGGTGTGAACTTATTGAAGGCCTATGCTCCAAATGGAGCTGAGAGGCAATGACAACGGTGTAGTTATTGTTACTGTTGATCAGAACTGACATCATTGCACTCTGGGCAAACTCATACGTGCTCAGTCTCCCTCCGGAAATGTCGAAGGGTATGAATGATAACTGTTCTTGTAGCACACAAGTTAGTGTACATGAAGGATGCATCCTCTTATACGCCCTTCCCTGTTAATCTTACGTTTGATGCCCAACTCCAACAGTATTGGCCTTGTTAATTCATCCTATTGCAGTGTTGTTCTCTAACAGGCAATCATCAATTCTCCTTAGTATCTCTCCCATATCCATATCAAGTGTCCCAACTATGGGTGCTCTCGAAGCTAGTCTGTCAGTTCCCTCATTGTCATGTACCCCTTGCATGACCAGGACAGTAGATCCACACCAGTTCCTGAAGATTTGAATAACTTACAGAAGCCTAGAAGAATGATGTAGTGTTTCATTCATCCAAAAGAATTACCAGAAATGGTACCAGAAACTTAAGGACAGTATATTCCAGAACAAAATTGCTGGAACAAATTCAAATAAAAGCCTATGCTCAAAATGGAGCTGAAAGGCAAAGAAACGAAGACAATAGTATTTTGGTCATCTTCCATTTGGTCAGCTGTCTTCAACAGGATGAAGCTTGTTCTGACTGAGATACCCATTTAAACATAAAGCAAGACCTGTAAATGGTTTCTGTTGGGCCTTAAATCCATGGAGCAAAGATGCTAATAAATGAATAACCTAATTAAAAACTACTAAAAAGAAAGTTTCTGAGATGTCAGCGTACTAAAAATCTCATAACAAGCAGTTTCAAATATGAATAAAATGGATTAATGCCACATAACAACAAAACAGTTAAACTGTTCAAAAGAAAATGGACAAGTTGTGACAGAAAGCTGCAAACAACTGCACATCCTGGTCATAAAGTCATACTAGACAAATGGAAGACCTGGAAGATTTCTTGCACACACACAAAATTATGATAAAATAAAAATATTTTGCAATGAAACATGCATGACATTCATAAAGCCACACATAGGCAAGATAAGTGTTTAATTGTTGTGTTTCAGATAATCATTTAATTTAGCATATTAATATAAAGCACTGATATTACTTTGAATTCGGTTACTATAATTTTCATATTTACAACATACTTTTTACTATCTGTAGATATCTGTAGCCATTAGCTTATTCTTTAAAACAACAGATTTATAATATTTCAAACAGTACGTTTAATGTCAGTCCCATCAGCTGTGACTGTCTTGTAGACATTTTAAACAGTTAGGCTCTTCTATTTTAAAATAGCCCATTTCCATGTATCCTATTGCTGGGAAATTTTATTTCCCTAGATAACTGACAGTGTGTCCAATTGGTGGAATGGTTAGAGCACTTGCCTCTCGTGGCAAAGTTATAGGGTTCTGGAACAGGTAGCATCACATTCCAGTCTACCCAACTGCAAATGGGTACCTGACTCTGCTCTTCGAGTTAGGGAAGGGAGCTAGTCACCCCACCTCATAACGTTGAACCTAGTATAGTGAAGTCTGTAACGTATCACTCCCCTAAGGTAGTATCTGCTACCTTTAACTTTCTCTTTCTTTAGTTGCTTGACAGAACTTACCCCCACCTGTCACCGTGGACTTAACTTCCTCTCACAGGCATGAGAGGAAGTTAAGTCCATGGTGACAGAGGTGGGGGTAACTTCACGGTTATCACTAGGGGCGCCTGCTAGCCACAAATCGAAAAGGGTGCAGTTTCATAAGTCTGCCCGTGCTGGTTTCAACGGAATTTCATGCAAGACTTCTGCCATACACCCTCGTTGTGCGCCACGGATAATGGCCTGAGGGTCTGAACTAAACTGGCAGAGGATCTTGGAGTCGGTGGATCCCTAAAGATGTGGTGTGCAGAACTCACTGATGAGTGGTATATGCTCTGCTCTGACACCCATCAATCCACTCCCAAACCATGGGTCAAATGATAACTGAGTCATCAGTGAATGACCCCAAGTCTAAGGTGGACCAATGTGCCAAGAGACTGAATGGCTGTTGGGTAAGCAGTCGCGAACAATGGCTATCTGGAGGGCGAGCGGGGCGGCACCAGGCAGATGGACTCCTTAAGGACATCCCTTGCCTCTTCCCTGGTATGGTGGCTCTACAAGGGTGACCAAATATTTCCACCATTCATTGCAAATACACCATGAGAATTTTAACTATCCAGAATCATCGCAGGAGCTACGGAGATCGTGCTCTGTCGTCGATACCTGCAGCAAATGAAATGAGAAAATACAAATGCAGAAGGAGAGGTAGGGGAGAGAAGAGGAGAGAGAGAAAAAGAAGGGCAGGAAAGAGAAGGCTCAGAAAAAAAGCTGATCGCATCTCGATGAAATATGTGTGTATAGGATACTGGAATTGTCGAAGTGCCAATCAACGTGCAGCCATTACACAAACAATCATCTACAATTTCGATATCCTCATGATCCACGAGATAAATTTAAAAGCCAATAGTGTTATCAATTGCCCAGGCTACAGATGTTACTCTAATCCATGTGGACCTGGTAGACGAGAGCAAGCTATGTATGTAAAACATGAGCTCCCTCATACATGGCTGGATTTGTGACACAGGTGGGCACGGAAAAAACCCTACAGAAATTCTGGTCCTTACATCAAAGAATGAATAGGAAAAGTGCAAGTCAACCCATCCCTAATATCAAAAGCTCTACAGGACTAAGCCTGAAGAGGGATGAAGACAAGGGAAGAGCATTATTCAATCGATATGTGGAGCAAACGGTTAAAAGTGACAAAAGTGCCCGCCTGAAAATAAAGGACAGTGTGCTGGAAAATGCCCTAAGGAGCCATATATACTTCGATCTCATTTCTGAAGAGGAAGTGGTGTACACATTGAAAACCAGCAGAAACACTGCTCTGGGTCCTGATGGTGTACAATACCATCACATTAAACAGCTCAACGACACAGCCATTATAAATATGGTGAGCGATTTCAATAACAGCATACAGAATGCTGAGGTGCCGGAAGACTGGCTACAGTTACCTTTGGCCACTTCCTAAACCCGGCAAAGACCCCACACAGCTCAAAAAGCTATCGAATTATCACACTACAGAATGTCTATAGTAAATTACTTGAAAAGATAGTTGCAAGTCAAGTAATGAGACACCTCGAAAATGCACACATCCTTTCTGATACCCTGGGTAGCTATAGGCCTATGAAAACAACATGGGGTAATGCTGGAACCTTTGCATACGATGTGTACGAGGGATTCCAGGGTAAAAAAGAAGCGGTGGCTGTCCCAATTGACCTAGAGGATGCTTATAACAGTGTGGACTTTGCAACCCTAATAGACTGTATAATGGCATGTGGTGTAAATCCTTGGATAACTAGGTGGATAGCAGCTGCCTTAATGGAGAGATCTGTTGCATTTCGCTTGGGAACTTGGACATCAGAACCAATGCGCATTTGCCCGGTACTACCCCAGGGTTCCTCACTATCACCAGTGCTGTTTAATATCTACACAGCAAAAGTAGCAACCTTTCAACCAACAGGACTGGGACGAACATTAACTTTCGCGGATGATATACTCATGTACAGAACTGGCTCAGACAGACAGGAAATGGTCCAAGGCATACAAGAGACACTAAAGGCGGTTTCTAAATGGTGTGAGGAAAGCAGATCAAAGGTCAATCCCAACAAGGCCTGTGTGATGTGGTGCTCTTTGAACAACTCCGTAGTGAAAGCAGACCTTCCAGACATCACTTTCAATAGAACATTGAAAGGCAAGACAGGCTGAAGTATCTGGGAGTAACGTTTGATCGTGGGCTATCATTCAAGTATCATGTCGAACTGATCATACAGAAGTGCAAGTGAGGTCAGGCAGCCTTAAAAACAATGGCTGCTGCGTGCTTGGAACAGAAACTATTGTTTCTCCTGTATCATCAGCTCGTGATTTCAGTAATCGAGTACGGGTTAGGAATACTCACGCTGTCAGCGTCACAATGTGAATGACTGGAACGCATTCAAAATGAAGGGATGCAACTAGTTTTGGGCTGTACGCATGATACCCCTATTGTGACAATGATATACATGCTCAGATTGCTGTCGATTAGATCCAGATTAGCGATGGCCCAGCCAAAAGCATATATGCGGGTAACCACCGACAAGACATCCCCTACATGAGAATGTAGCTGACATAAAGGAGCGAGAATCAAGAGGGGGATGTCATGGATGGCACAGGCATAGGCTACGAGTGGTCAGGTGACCAGGGTTGAAAATGTATCTAAAGGGGAAGAGTGGAGTAAGTCAGGGGAGAACTGGATAAACTACCAGCAGGTCATCATTAGCCTTGGCAGAGAGTGCAGATCTTGGGGCAATGGAAAAGCAGAGCTGGAGATTAATCAGCTGATAAGTGATCATGCTGGGGATGATGACGCCATTGTGTACACTAATGGGTCTGCAGTGCGTGGTGCGAAATCATCTTCTTCTTCCTCGTTCGTCCTGAAAAGGACGTTGGTTGCATTGTGTCTGTTTACAGCGGAGCTGCGATATCTGCGCCTTTTGGCCGACACATCCGACTTCAGCACGGCATTTTTTGGGACCGGGTTTGCCTTCTCTCTTCGATCCCTACTCTCTCAGCCAGACTGCAGTGATGCAGCCTGTTTCCATGACCACCATGTGGAGGTGGAGTAGGGTCTTGGTCAGCTCTGGTTTGCTGGCCCTGACGCAAGCAGTCAAGCTATGGGTCGCTGACTGCATTATCTATTGCTGCATCTTTGGGTCCCGTGCGAAATCAGGATGGGGCTTCTCTGCGAGAATAAAGGGCAGGGTCATCGCTGAACAGAGTGGAGCCTACATGACAACAACCTCCAGAATGAGAATGGAGATAGAGGCAGTTACTGCAGCACTGAGATGGTTGTCTGAAACTCCATCAACCACGGCAGTTATATTGTCAGACTCTCAAGCCATGCTTCGGAAAGTTCAGAATGGATGGTTGCGGCAGGAATGAAAAACATCAATAGAATCCTCAAGTCTTGAAGAACTGGTGTGGATCTACTGTCCTGGTCATGCAGGGGTACATGGCAATGAGAGAGCTGACACTGGCCTCAAGAGCACCCATAGTGGGGACACTGGACATGGATAACGGAGAGATACTAAGGGCTATTAATGATCGCTTGCTGGATAATGATACTGAAATGGATGAATCAACATGGCTGAGGCTGTTAGAGTTTGGCATCAAACGTGGGACTAGCAGAAATGGACGTTAGAGAGAATGCATCCGTCGTATGTACAACCAGCGTGCTACAGGTTCAATTAGCATTCATACTCTTTGACATTTGCTGAGGGAGACTGAGCACCTATGGGTTTGCCCAGAGTGCAGTGAGGTCTATTCTGATTAACAATAACAATAACTTACATGCATGTCCGCCTTGCAGAATTGTATCCCATGCTACTGTCTATTCATCTGCTATTATTCTTACGCTTTAGAACTATGTTATACACAATCCAGACCACAGAGTCTTTTATATTTGGACATGTACCTTAATATAAACGATAGATATTGTGTCTAGGTTGAATGAGGCGCACCGCACCAATATCATACAAAATTACATATTTTAAAAAAAAAACATTTATTTGGTTTTTATCAAATTTATTTTTCTTGGCTTCTTTATCTGCCTTTTCATGTCCTTCCATGCCTATTGTCAACTAGTGAAAATTCCCAAGATATTAAAACTGAACATCCTCTGGAGTATTGGTATGTAATAGCAATAAATATCTCCTCCACTATATCTGGTCTACTGCATTGTCATCAGTTTATCGTTACTCTTCACCTCCCTGTGAAGCATAAGCTCTCAATCAGTTCATGCCAAGCTCTCTTGTCCTGTGCCATCTGCTTAAATAGTCTCCACATCTTCTTTATCTTTTTTTTCAAATCAGTCTCCTATTCTCTTCTCCATGTGTGTTTTTTGGGGGGGAGGGGGGGGGGGGGGGGGGCGGGGGGGGGGGGTGGGGGGGGGGGGGTGGGGGGGGGGGGGGGGGGGAGGGCGGGGGGGGGAGGGGGGGGGGGGGGGGGTGGGGGGGGGGGGGGGGGGGGGGGGGGGTTGTGGGGGGGGGGGGGGGGGGGGGGGGGATCTCCTCCTATTTCTCCTAACCTGAAGATTTTAGTAACATAGTAACACCAGAGGGCGGGGCAGGCAAAGACATCAACATCAGAATGAATAAGGCAAGAACAGCCTTCTTTAGCCTAAACAACATCTGGAAGTCCTCCCAATACAGCACAAGCACAAAATTAAGATTATATCAGAGCTGTGTGCTTTCTGCGCTTCTCTATGGTGCGGAATGCTGGAGAGTTACAGAGAAGGAAATGTCGAAATTGTCCTCTTTTCACACAACATGCCTAAGAAAAATTCACCGAATCTTTTGGCCGAATACCATCACTAACCAAGACCTGCTTACTCGTAGCAAGCAAGAGAACATGCACACCATCATAGCTGGCAGATGCTGGAGCTGGGTTGGCCATGTCCTCAGAAGAGACCCCGATGCCATCACAAGAACAGCTATGCTTTGGACCCCTGAAGGAAAACGAAAGAGAGGCCGACCAAAAACAACCTGGCGGAGGACTGTGGAGGCTGAGATGCAAAGAATGAACCAGAGTTGGGGAACTGTACGAAGGATGGCCACCGACCGAGCAAAGTGGAATCAATTTGTTGTTGCCCTACAAGACGCCACTAGGCGTGATGGCCACTGACTGCTTTGACGGTCGGCAGCTAAGGATCAAAGAAGAAGAAGATTCTAGAACAATAACTGCCTTGTAATGCTATTTAACTGGTTTCCTCAGTGTGCACCCAATCCAGCAACAGCATCTATTTGCCATCTCTTCTCACTAAGGCTCCAACAAGAAAATGTCAGATATCTAGGGAAATGAAAATTCCCAGTAATAACAAAACTTCTCAGACTACAGCTGGGAAAAGGCTATTTCAGAATAGAAGAACCTTACTGTGCAGGATGTCTTCAAGGCAATAATATAGAACATATTTTGTTAAAATTATTTAACTAGAACAAAAGTTAATAAATAGTAATTGGGGAGGTGAAGGTCTGATGCTGTTCTTACAATAAATATGACTTTTGACAGTTGAAAGTGAATTAAATATCTATTAAAGTCAATTATATAACTGGAAACACCATGCCTTTACACCCCTCCCCTTTAATATTATTTTTGTTTGGTTTTGTTAGGTTGTATCTTGTTTTTGTTTATTTGGGGGTTTTTATTGTTTTTTTTTTTAACATTCAAGCATAATTAGTAATTATGATTAGCCCTATTTACAATGATTTGACAGGTGTGATGCCACTTTCCCATATAGGCAGTTGTTCATATTATTTGGAATTGAAAACATATATATAGGCTAGGCTATATAGGGCCTATATCCTAATAATAACCCATCAGAGGTTAATCTGGATATTTTTCATCATTAAATAAAAAAAAACACTATATATCCGAATTATAACCCATTAGTGGCTGAGTTTTTTTAATTATGAAAACCCTTCTTGTCTAATGTTGATTTAATCTAAAAAAAATTGTTTTGTTCCCCTTTTTTAATTAATATACGCTGTGGCAATCTAATTGTATTATATTTCTACTATTACTGGAAATTTAATATTAGTTATATTTAAATTACTAGTGCCAATTTCTACTAATAATTAACAGACAGCACCTGACTAGAGACAGATGACCCAGGTTTAACATGACCTAGACTACCTTGTCAATCGATCACTGTTTGTGTGCTGGTTTTTTTAACGGTAGTTCCCTTAAAATGAGGAGAGCTTACAGGTGTTGCGGTACTGTCATGTTCTAACCGAAAGACGGTGATCTTTAAAATCAAATGTAATAAAAATGTTAATCTCGTTAACTGTGCAATATTAATTATTTTTTTTTAACGCAACGGTGACATGTTTAGTGAGTGTAAGCTTGTTCGCTTTAATTTTTTTTTTTTTCAAGAAAGATGGTGGTCTACACTCTCCCTTAAATTTCTATAACTATCTTAATCGCGATAGACTTCAAGTAGGCATCTACAAACTATAACAGTAAAACTGTTCTATAAACTGGGAAAGAATAATATTTGTACCTACTGCCAAGATCGCAACGACAAATTACATTGACACGCTGAAGCCAGCTAAAAATAGAAAAACATTACCTTGATCGCAAAATGACATAAGTAACAGTAGGAAGAGCAGGTACGATGTGATTGGTGTCATTATCCTCTCATAAAGAAATATCTGGTCCAGACCTCGTCTCAGCACCAAGAAATGGGCGGCATTATCTGCAGATGTGAGAAGTTTTTCAGACAGCTTGAAAATCCACAACAGTTAAAATAAATGGCTGGCGAGTTGGCAAATCCAACCACATTCTTTGCTGTCGCCACCATAGCATCAAAGTGAAGCACGTCCTCGTTTCACCACATAAAAGTCAGCACGTGGAATCCATTGTTCTTGAAGTCTTACTTCGAAGTGGCGAAATAAGTCAACCATGTCCGTTTGACGTCTGTTGTCCCCTTTATGCCGAAGCCTGTCAGACGGTCTTGATTGCTTCGTTCGTCTGCTCCTCAGACAAACTGACCCAGACAGTTCAGAAAGTAGACTCGTCCATTGACACGAGACCAGTGTGTTGTGCTGAGCGCTTGCCTGCAGGCCAGCAAAGCGAGCGACACTGGCCAATCAGCTGATCGGACCCATTTAGTCTGCTAGATTAAGGGGACAAAATGGGTAGATATAACCAATTGTGGAATAAAACAACTTTATCTGTTGCTGATGTCATTTTATTTGCTTTTGGAGGAGCAAGGACAAGAAACCATAATTGGGAACAGTTTGACAGGGCTAAAATTACGACAACATTGAGTAATAACTAAGACAAGAATAGGAAGACTCGCGGACTCGGTTAATTAGGAGCGTCGCAGATCGGAAAAAAAGCATTAACCATGATTTTGGCGTGTTATCGTTTATTATTATAATTTTAATTACCCAAACCGTTTGCGGGGGCCTGCAATGATAATTGATATGTTATTCCTTCTCATCCCAACCCTCGTCAAGTTAAGAACAGACATACTGAGTGATATCAAAAATAATCTTGTAATCCAACAAAAGCTTAGCGATGTTTGTTTTTTTTTATAGTTCGCTTCGATTAGTATCAGCCGTATTGCGTCACTTACAAGTTCAACGCTGCTGCCCTTTAGCTCCTGGGGTACTTTTGCATATGGGTAAGAAATCAATAATTATGTAAACACAAAGTCCAAATCATGCAAAAATCACAAATTTCTCTTTGCGAATATTATGCATCAAGAAAAGGATTGAGTTGTATTTTGACATTTTCAATCATTCTACTTGGATTGGCCCACGATGGGGTTACACAAGGCTTCTCGCTCGGTGTGTAGAAATATATATTAAATATTCAAGCGATGCCACTCCAATAATTTTGAAAATTATAAATCAACCAAGCTTCTTCCTTCCCTTTAAGGATTGATAACGTTATATACATTTTACCTAATTATAATGCATCAAATGCACAAGTTATCTGCCATCAGCCATACAAGCACCCCATCAGACTACCCCTTTTCCTCACACCATCATTGTAATCTCGGACACCCGGACAACAGGGCAGTTATGAGAGACTTCATTTTATTATTTTTTAAAATTCGTTTGTGTTTATTTTTATTGTTCCTTTGTTTGTTGAAAAGGAGAGGTCACACACAAAAACATTCACACAAATTTGATTTTGATTTACTCTATTTGGACTGAGTGGAGTGGGGAAGAAGTTACTATATTTCGGTATTGGAAATCTGACTTTATTTTCTTGAATTAGTATACCATATGTCCTAAGTATAACCCATTAAGGATTGAACGGGATATTTTTTTTTAATCAGAAGGCAGTGCCCGTCAAAAGTTATGTAGGAATTTCATTTTAGTGTGAGGAACTTAACAAACATGCTACGCTATTTGAATGGCTATGGATGGGGTGCAAGCATACAGACAATGATCATGTTCTATAAATCTTTCCAAAGAGTCAAAATTGATTATGGAAGCATAGTATATGTCTCTAGAGCCCAAAGTCACGAGATTAGATAGAATTCATCAAAGTAAGGTAGGTAAACACCCAGGCCATTAATTGGTAATAACGTAACAGATGTGAGAGACTGCCATTTTGGCCCAGGTGATGACACACACACAAGCATATTCACCCAATTTGACACTTTTTATTTACTCTATTTGGAATGATTGAGCGGGCGAAATGGTGTGGTGCCATATTTAAGTACCGAAAAATAAATTATTATCTTGAATTAGCTACACTATATATCCTAATTATAACAAGGACTGTGAGTTAGAAGTGCAGACGAAACGTTTACCCTTTGTAGACGGGAGAGAACGGAGGACAAAAAAAGGAAAAATATGACTGAACACGTGTTTGAAGTTCGAACGGCAAAAAGACGCAAGTGGGGGTGAAAAGAAAAAAATTCACGTCCCGAGTTGACATAAAGTAAGGAAATGGACAAGAAACGGACATTAGCTCTTGATCGAGACAGTCATTTCTTGGGCGTGTTTCGATACTTGGTCTTTATTTGAATGCCGCGGCAAAACACATGAGGGATGGTTCTCGAACAAATTTCAAAAATTAAACTTTAGAAAAAATATGTTTTTTCTTAATACTAGAGTTATGAAAAAAAAACCTAGCTAGTTTGATAGCCCATCCTGAGCAGAGAAATAATATGCTTTCATTTATACAGACGGATAGATAATAAAGAAGATATTGACAAAAGACTGTATTGTTCATATCATACATGCGAATGCACTGTTAACCCAATGTCACTAAAAGTTACCAAAATCTTGGCCTTGAGTCTACAAACGTAAAATCGAGCTGTAATTAAAGAGAGGGAATGTGGTGGAGAATTGTAGCTAAAAATAACTTAGGCAGCAGATTCGTGTAGGAAATGCATGTAAAACCAAGTATGTTTTTATGAAAAAAAACAAGTAGAGACAGACGGACTAACAGACCGTAATACATACTTGACTGAGATTTGACTGAAGTGACTTTTGGTTGTTAATTTGAAAGTTAGGGGGGAAGTCGGCGATTGGCCAACGCATTTTATAGTAGCGGGATAGAGAGGTGAAAGTTTGCCATTCGACATAAGTCTGTTTAGAGACGCAGTTTGAATCCCTGATGGTGTTGATTCCATACGAATATAACTATATAGTGGGACGCCATCATACGTCCAACAGCTCAGCTGAGTTTTGCTAGCAAACTTTAACTGTGTTCTCAATTCTGAATTCTGGTAAGAATGAACAATATTTATTCTGTATATTTTAATAATTCGAGTGATTGATACTGCCATATTATAAAAATGATTACGACAAGTAAGTGTTCGCTCTAGATCCCCAGCCCTAGATCAGGGTCTAGAGACATACATACAAAGAAAATATATAAGCACGCCTAATTGAAACTATGAAAAAGGATCTAGTGTTGAGATCAGTGGAACATATCACCTATCTTATTCAATAGCAGGAAGCTATTGAACATATCTCAGATGCAATGTAGTCTTGGGGAACTAATACTATGTGAAACCAACTTGGTAAGATGTGCTGTGTGGTCAGAGAGATCTGACTCAGTCTATGTGGTGTTGTTGTGTGTAGTGTTGTGTGCAGAAGTGGTTCAGGAAGTAGAGTTCTGACACATGACCAATACTTTTGTTTCAGAACTGTGAGTTTCTATTTGGCACCAAAGCGGTGTCAAATGCTGTAGTAATATATACAAGTGTGGACCAGAGCTGTCTATCATTGTGTCAGAGCAGCCGTATATTGCCCCCAGCACGGAGAGGTGGGGCCACAAGACTTTTGTACAGGATCGACGCAGGCGAGATAAGTTATATCTGGCCTGCTGGACTTTCACCAACGACATTTTCAACTAAATTATCCCTAATTTACCAGTAAATAAAGTCATGACATTGGGGAAATTAAACTATATATATTTATCCCTTAAGTCAACGAACAATGTTTGGCAGTCATAGACTGGGAGTGATTACACCATCCCAACAGCATATCTAGTTATAAGTTCTCCTGTGACTATCTTAATATAATTACTATTAACCAGTCATTTGAAATAATTAATTACACATTTTCCATTTTATTATGTCATATGATTTTGCATTCCATTTATGATTCCATAATATTTCTTATGTTCTGGCCAACTAAACATTTGGTTCAGAACAAAATAAATTTATCAAAAGATTTAACTGTAAAAAACTAAAATAGCCTGAGTTAGTTCAGTGTGTTATAAATTTTATTAATATTATTAGACTTCTTAAATCTCTGTGTGTGTGTAATTTACCACAACACATTACATATCAGTACCCTAGATTTTTAACGTAGCCACATTCATTAGTAAAAAAGATATGTGTGAGGTCGTAAGTGGTAGCAAGAAGGGCCTTCTGTAATTCACATCTACATTTATCTCAGGAGCCTTCACAGCTGACCTCATACATCACACTAGGTGACATCAACCATACAATACCATCAAAATCCACTACATATATTGGGGTCTTGTCCGGGGATAACACTGACAAACAACATTTTTCTTTCTTATATAAGAATAAGTGTTCTTAGGTCAGTTTCTTGCGCTGATTTCAAATCTGAAATCCGTTTATCTCTATCACGTCGGGTTCTTAAAATATTTGTGAATACATATATTTTTGGGAAACCGTTATTTGCTCCGTTTCATTTTTACTATATAACTTATTAAAAATTAATAAAAAGCAACATAATTCTACTTTTTATACTGCTAAAAGATGCATGACATATGTTACGCGATTTTTCTAATAGTTACTGTATTTTGAAATAATTCTGAGCAAAATAAGGCTTGTAGAAGTTGTAGAAATTCGGCTGATCTGTTCTGTTACGTGTGCGGATATTTTATCGATCGTGTTGACCAGAAAAACTTTACACCATTACTAAAGAAAGCATATGAACTTTATTTCGATTTGAAAGTTGATGATGCAAATAAATCTTGAAAGCCAAATGCAGTTTGTTCGATACATTGGCAGGTTGGTTACGAAAATCGCCGAAGCATAAGTCGATGCCTTTTGGAGTGCCAGTAATATGGCGTGAACATACAAATCACGCTACTGATTGTTACTTCTGCTTGACAAATATCCATGGTTTCACTTTTAAAACTAGAAAGTCTGTGGTTTATTCAAATATTGAATTGGTTTCGAAACCAGTGCCTCATGATCCAATCACGTGTCCGATCCAAGTACTACCAGAACAATATCCGTTGGACGTGAATGAACCATCAGAAAGTGATAGTTTACCTGCTTTAGAAACTAATTCTGACTCAGATTACATACCGGTGAATGATGGTGTTTACTTAATTAACCATTCAGAACTTTCAGATCTAATACGTGATCTCGCTCTTACCAAAGGACAAGCGGAATTACTCGGTTCGCGACTCAAAGAATGGAATCTTTTAGCGCCCAATACTCCGATATCTAAATTTCGTCATAGACACAGAGAACTTGTTCAATACTTTGAGATGGATGATGACATTTGCTATTGCAAAGATGTAAACGGTCATGAGCACATAGTCAACGAATGGCGATTTTTCATCGATTCTTCCAAGACTAGTCTAAAAGCCGTGTTATTGCATAACAAAAATTTATTTTCATCAATTCCAGTCGCCTACTCTGTTCATATGAAAGAAACTTATGACAATATGGCTATACGTTTGGAAAAAATAAAGTACAATGACTACCAATGGCGGATTTGTGGAGACCGAAAGGTCATTGCAATTCTCACGGGCGTTGGGGCTCATGAAGAAATTTGTAGGAAAAAGCGTTAGATAAAACGAGCAAAGCTTTCACTTATCTTCGAGAAAAGTTTCCGCAAGTTAGCGATGCAAAGATAAAGGAAGGTATCTTTGTAGGACCTCAGATTAGGAAAGTTATTGCAGACAAACAATTCGAGAACTTGTAACATGGTAGTGAACGTCGCGCATGGATGGCATTCAAATCGATCGTCGATAACTTTCTGGAAAATCACAAATCTGTCGACTATGTTGCATATTGTTAAGCAGTGCATAGATGCATACATAATTATGGGCTGTAACATGTCCCTCAAAATCCATTTGCTCGAAATTCGCATCTTGACTGTTTACTTCTGACAACCTTGGCGAAGTCAGCGATGAACAAAGAGAAGAGTTGGTATGTCGATACCGTCCCGAAAATTCGCAAGTGCAGTCCGACATGGAGAACGATTGTCAAGACGAGCCGTAATGGAGTCACGTTATCAAGGACGGTGGAGTGTGACCATGCTTGCCGATTATTGTTGGATGCTTCATCGCGATGTACCACATGCCATTCACCGACGAAAGTCGACTGCAAAGAAATTCAAGCCTACATAACTGTTATACTTCTTGTACAAATGATGTTGTAATACTGTATGCGTTGTTAAAAAACTTCAATTGCGTATTTCTAGAGATCCCGACCTGATAGAGAAAAACGGTTTGCAGATTTAAAAACAGCGCATTAAAATTGACCAGAAAAACATAGAAATGTTAGAGAAAGAAAAAAAAAATTTTTTTTGTTAGTCAGTGTTAGTTAACTGGCTAATTAGAATTACCTTAGTCTATAGTAATTAGAATTACTTTAGTTATTTATTGGTTGGATTTTTACCCTGATCATTGTTATTTTGTGTGATGGCTGAGCTAGCAAAGTTCAGATCAGCTGCTGTGCTAACGGCGAAGGAAATGGGAATGGATGGTCAGGCTTTAATTCAGTATGTAACTGCTGAATGTGACAAGTATATTGAATGGGAAGAAAGAAGATTAGAAAAAGAGGCCGAAAGAAAATTAGAATCTGAAAGGTTGGCTGAAGAGAAGAGGTTACAAATTGAGGCTGACAAAGAGGCTAAAGCATTAGAGGCAGAAGAAAAACGGCAGCAAAGGGAAGCAGAAGATAGAAGGTTGCAAAGGGAGCACGAATTACGACTAAGGGAGCTGGAATTACAAGGCCATGCTCCTGAAAATGGTGCCAGCCCTTTTGCCTCAGATGCTGCAGCTAGTCAGGGAGCCTCAACATCAGCTATGGGGTTTCATTTAGACCATTTTGTTGAAAAAGACGATGACATCGAGGGGTACCTCAGTCGTTTTGAATTATTAGCTACTACATATGGGTTAGAGAGAGAGAGGTGGAGTTTAAAGTTATCACAGGGACTGAGAGGTACTTCTTATGAAGTCTTCGCAAAAATGAACAGAGAAGACCAAGACAATTATGACATGTTAAAGCAGGCTTTGTTATTGAGGTACGAAAAAAATGGTGAATTTTATCGTAAGAAATTTAGAAATGCCAAACTGTTGTCTGGGGAGACATACCACCAATTCTCTGCCAGACTGGAAACCTATTTGGAGAAATGGACTGCTCTGGGGAAGACCCAAGATCTTAAAGAGATGATCATGATAGAGCAATTGAGAGAGTCCATGGCTCCAGACATGAGAAAATTTCTCATGGAACAAGGTGCAGAGAAGTTGGGGGAGATTTTAAATGTCGCTGAGAGGTATCAGGCAGCCCAGGCAGAGGTAAGTGGCTCTAAAAAGAAGCACATAGAAACTTTTAAAGCTCCACAGCCATTTAATAAATTTGAAAATAGAGAACAGGGTAATAAGGGCAGGACAAACTTTGAACGGCCAAGAAATGACTATCGAGACAGAAACTCACAGTTCAATGACCAAAAATACAATGAAAGAAAACCGTTTAACCAAGGAAAAAGATGGTGCAAATGGTGCAAGAAAGATAACCATAACACCGAATTTTGTAGAAGGAAACCTTCAAACATTGCTGCAATGAAGTCGGGGACTCAAAGATTAAAGGTTAATCCTAATGGACAGCAGGAACCTTATCACCCCCCAGTTTGTGAGGATGTTATTTGTAATGGGGTCACCATAAGGTGCCTTTATGATACAGGTTTGGATTATGATTCAGTTGTGAAGTCTAGCCTAGTGGACCCAAGTCAGTATACCACAGAAACAGTGGAAATACAAGGGGCGACTAAGGACATACCACTCATGACACTTCCCATCGCAAGGATAACGGTGAAAACTCGCTATGTGGAAGGAGAAATCAGAGCAGCAGTGATAGATGAACCAATCTACCCTCTGATATTGGGGTGTAGATACGTCTTCTTGGGGAATCCCGAGAGACCTGTGATCATGGCGACAGTGCAGACCAGGTCACAGAAAAAAGGAGGAAGAAGGTGAACCTATAAATGCTCATCCAGAGGAGATGAGGAAGGCGCAGGCTGAGGATAGGACACTCAAGCCATGTTTTAAAAAATTGCCCAAATGCCACACACCTCCAAGCAAGGGGGAATATTTTATGAAGGACAGATTGCTATATAGGAAGACAGGAACTAGATCCACTGGTCACGGACAGTTGGTTCTTCCCAAGGTATATAGGGCAAATTTAATAAGGAGCTTACATGTTGGAAAAGATGGTGACCATGAGAAAGTCGGTACCATCTGCCAAAAAGTTGCTCGAAAATACTATTGGCCCGACGTAAATGTCGATATTGAAAACTTTGTAGAAGCATGTGGCGTATTTCATGAGGGAACACCCACAAAGGGAAAATATGTGCAGGACCTAGAAACGCCACGGGGCACTCTTAGGCCTGGAAGGAAAAATTATTATACTCAGGTAGACAAAGTGGAATGGGAGCCCCCTTTTCACACCCAGTCTTCACTTGAATGGATTAACATGGCCACTATGCGACGAGTACAAAGAAGAAAATTACCCCAGAATAAACTGACAATCCCTCGGTCAGAGTTATATAAACTGGATGAAACTAAAAGAGAGCGAAGATCTCTCATAAGCAATCTAAAGTGGGGAGACAAACCCAAGAGGAAAATTGGTAGTGGTCGATTTGTGAGTGATGATTCTAGGAAGAAAAGTCCTCATTATAAAGCTTCTAATGGAAGGGACCCGACGGGTTCCATGAAAAATAAGTATGAAAATTTAAAGGTCCAGATGTAGCACTATTAAGGACCTGGACAGATGAGAAGGCAGAAGAGACTGTTACCTCATCTTATCAATACGTGAACGAACTGACCACTCGTCTGAAAGCTGGATGGAAACTGGCAAATGATAATTTGAGACAAGCCAGGAAGAAACATGCAGCATATTTTAATAGGAAGGCAAAGGACAGAGAACTAGCTGTGGGAGAGAAGGTGCTTCTTCTACTACCCGGCAGCCAGAATAAATTACAAATTGGATGGCAAGGTCCATATACGGTTCTAGAGAAGGTGTCTAGAACAAACTATAAAATTGACAAAAAGGGGAAGGAGAAAGTTTATCATGTAAACCTTTTAAAGAAGTATCTGGACAGACCACTCCAGGAAAGCACCCCCTTACTGACCTTGGCTATCGCAACTCAAATGCAAAAGGAACCACTCACCTCGCATGAATACCCATTACATCCTTGTGAAACAGCCGCACAAGTAAAAGTCAGTAAGCACCTGACTAAAAATCAGAGGGAGAGAGTTCAACAGGTTCTGGAGGAACATACAGATGTATTAACAGATAAACCAGGACATACAAATTTGCTACAGTATGACATGAAACTGGTAGACTCAAACCCAATCTGTATGAGAGCCTATTCTATTCCGTTCGCGAAGGAGAAGGCATTGAAGGAAGAAATAGATTATTTGTTGAAGGAGGGGATTATTTCACACAGTGAATCATCTTTTAGCTCCAGTGTCGTTTTGTTGAGAAAACCGTCTGGGGAACACAGACTGTGCATAGATTACAGGAAACTGAATGCTGTCACAGAAGGACAAGTGGATCCATTACCAGACACAAAACAGTTATTTGCCAGATTAAACAAGGCAAAATACTTTTCAAAGGTGGATCTTAGTAAAGGCTATTACCAGATTCCAGTGAAGCCTGAAGTGAGACCTTATTTAGCGTTTAGCACATCGGAAGGACATTATGAATTCAACATGCTACCATTCGGACTGAAAAATGCTCCGAGTGTATTTTCAAGGATGATGCGCAAATTGTTGGATCCCCTGAATAACCCATGTATCACGAATTTCATGGATGATATTCTCGTCGCCACAGAGACATTTGAAGAACACATTGACGCTCTAAAAATGTTATTTGATAGGCTTAGGGAGGCGAACTTAACTGCTAGGCCAACAAAATGTTGTATTGGATGCAAAGAGTTGGAATTCTTGGGACACACTGTATATCAGGGTAACATGACCCCTGATCCCAAGAACTTGGAAAAACTGCAGAGAGCACCTAGACCACAAACAAAAAAGGACGTGCGATCATTCGTGTCGTTATGCGGATTTTATCAAAAATATATCAAAAATTTTAACTCTATTTGTGCTCCTCTGACTGATCTGACTCGCAAGGGACTTCCAGATAAAATTATTTGGACTGCGCAATGTGAATTAGCTTTCCAAGAATTAAAGGAAAAACTCACTAGCAAGCCTATTCTCAAATTGCCTGATTTGACACAGGACTTTGTGGTGAGAACAGATGCAAGTAATGTAGGCCTCGGGGCGGCCTTGTTGCAGAGGTCATCTTCACCCGATGGGGAACTGAACCCAGTCGCTTATGCAAGCCGCAAATTGAATAAAGCGGAACAAGGATATTCTACAAGCGAAAAGGAATGTTTAGCGTTAATCTGGGCAATAAAGAAGTTCCAAATCTATCTGTATGGTAGGACTTTTGTGGTCCAGACGGATCATCAGCCCCTCGTATTCTTATCTCAGGCTAAGCATGAAAACGCAAGATTGTTGAGGTGGTCTTTATTACTGCAACCTTATCAGTTTATTATCCAATACATCCCAGGGTCATTGAATGTCGGTGCAGATTTCCTCAGTCGGCACCCCTGTGATCAAGATTAGATAGTGGTAGGCGTGAGGAGAGATTTTATCTATGTGTATCACTGGTTTTGGAACTTGCCGTAGTGCATGTTCTCAGGTGGGGACATGTGTGATGATGTCACCATGATACAACGTTAAAATATCTCCAAAATTAACGATGAAATGTAGGGTTAAAAATAATGCGTAAGATACTAGGAGACATGCTCGCCCATGCCAGCCTTTCCCACCGCCATTTAAAACTAACGAGTTAGAAGTGCAGACGAAACGTTTACCCTTTGTAGACGGGAGAGAACGGAGGACACAAAAAAGGAAAAAATATGACTGAACACGTGTTTGAAGTTCGAACGGCAAAAAGACGCAAGTGGGGGTGAAAGAAAAAAAATTCACGTCCCGAGTTGACATAAAGTAAGGAAATGGACAAGAAACGGACATTAGCTCTTGATCGAGACAGTCATTTCTTGGACGTTTTCGATACTTGGTCTTTATTTGAATGCCGCGGCAAAACACATGAGGGAAGGTTCTCGAACAAATTTCAAAATTTAAACTTGAGAAAAAATATGTTTTTTTTCTTAATAATAGAGTTATGAAAATAAAACCTAGCTAGTTTGATAGCCCATCTTGAGCAGAGAAATAATATGCTTTCATTTATACAGACGGATAGATAATAAAGAAGATATTGACAAAAGACTGTATTGTTCATATCATACAAGCGAATGCACTGTTAACCCATGTCACTAAAAGTTTCCAAAATCTTGGCCTTGAGTCTGCAAACGTAAAAATCGAGCTGTAATTAAAGAGAGGGAATGTGGTGGAGAATTGTAGCTAAAAATAACTTAGGCAGCAGATTCGTGTAGGAAATGCATGTAAAACCAAGTGTGTTTTTATGAAAAAAAACAAGTAGAGACAGACGGACTAACAGACCGTAATACATACTTGACTGAGATTTGACTGAAGTGACTTTTGGTTGAAGATTTGAAAGCAAGGGGGGAAGTCGGCGATTGGTCAACGCATTTTATAGTAGCGGGATAGAGAGGTGAAAGTTTGCCATTCGACATAAGTCTGTTCAGAGACGCAGTTTGAATCCATGGGGTGTTGATTCCATAAGAATATAACTATATAGTGGGACGCCATCATACGGCCAGCAGCTCAGCTGAGTTTTGCTAGCAAACTTTAACTGTGTTCTCAATTCTGAATTCTGGTAAGAATGAACAATATTTATTCTGTATATTTTAATAATTCGAGTGATTGATACTGCCATATTATAAAAATGATTACGACAAGTAAGTGTTCGCTCTAGATCCCCAGCCCTAGATCAGGGTCTAGAGACATACATACAAAGAAAATATATAGGCACGCCTAATTGAAACTATGAAAAAGGATCTAGTGTTGAGATCAGTGGAACATATCACCTATCTTATTTAATAGCAGGAAGCTATTGAACATATCTCAGATGCAATGTAGTCTTGGGGAACTAATACTATGTGAAACCAACTTGGTAAGATGTGCTGTGTGGTCAGAGAGATCTGACCCAGTCTATGTGGTGTTGTTGTGTGTAGTGTTGTGTGCAGAAGTGGTTCAGGAAGTAGAGTTCTGACACATGACCAATACTTTTGTTTCAGAACTGTGAGTTTCTATTTGGCACCAAAGCGGTGTCAAATGCTGTAGTAATATATACAAGTGTGGACCAGAGCAGTCTATCATTGTGTCAGAGCAGCCGTATATTGCCCCCAGCACGGAGAGGTGGGGCCACAAGACTTTTGTACAGGATCGACGCAGGCGAGATAAGTTATATCTGGCCTGCTGGACTTTCACCAACGACATTTTCAACTAAATTATCCCTAATTCACCTTTAAATAAAGCCATGACATTGGGGAAATTAAACTATATATATTTATCCCTTAAGTCAACGGACAATGTTTGGCAGTCATAGACTGGGAGTGATTACACCATCCCAACAGCATATCTAGTAATAAGTTCTCCTGTGACTATCTTAATATAATTACTATTAACCAGTCATTTGAAATAATTAAGTACACATTTTCCATTTTATTATGTCATATGATTTTGCATTCCATTTATGACTCCATAATATTTCTTATGTTCTGACCAACTAAACATTTGGTTCAGAACAAAATAAATTTATCAAAAGATTTAACTGTAAAAAACTAAAATAGCCTGAGTTAGTTCAGTGTGTTATAAATTTTATTAATATTATTAGACTTCTTAAATCTCTGTGTGTGTGTAATTTACCACAACACATTACATATCAGTACCCTAGATTTTTAACGTAGCCACATTCATTAGTAAAAAAGATATGTGTGAGGTCGTAAGTGGTAGCAAGAAGGGCCTTCTGTAATTCACATCTACATTTATCTCAGGAGCCTTCACAGCTGACCTCATACATCACACTAGGTGACATCAACCATACAATACCATCAAAATCCACTACAGGGTCTACCATCAACGACAAACTCTCTCTGGACACAGAAATTGACAGCCGCATTGGCAAAGATGCAGCTACATTTGCCCGCTAAATAGGGACAATCACAATTATGCTAATACGTTAAATAAATAAACAAACAAACAAACAAAAACAAAAAATCAAGAAGAAACTGAACAAGAATAATATAAAAATGGAGGGGTGTAAAGGCCTGGGGGTTCCAGTTATATAACTGACTTTAACAGATATTTAATTGACTTTCATGTGTTAAAAGTCATATGTATTGTAAGAACAGCATCAGACCTTCACATTCCCAGCCACTAAAATTAACATTTGTTCGTGTTAAATATTGTTTGACTAGGCTATATTACGCAGTTCCCTAGGTCTGTCTATTCTTAACACCTCTTCTATATTTATAAGATCATATATATATATATATATATATATATATATATATATATATATATATATAACAATTATATAATAATAAAAAATTATATAATATAATTAAATAATAAAATTCTAATAAAATCTGCGGTCCAAAATATGTAATTAGATTTTGTTAAAACTATCTGTACATTGTCGCATTTTAAATGAAAACAAAAACTGATGTGATCATCTGGATCTAGTAAAACTGTCAGTGTCTACAGCAGTCATTCACCAGTTTCCACATTTCAAACTAGGTAAATAGTTCAATTCGAAGGGAGTATGTTTTGCTAAGTGTTGCAATTCTAACGGAATAGTTGTTGCCAAATAGTGGAATTCTAACGGCATATAAAATTTAACGGAGTATGTGTTAAAAATTCACACTACTGATTCTATTCAACAAACCGGTAAGTAAACTAGTTTTCTTCTTTTTGTTTTGTTAGTTGAAATACAAAGAATAGTACAAATATGTGCTACTGTATTTGCATCTAATTTTATTTCAAATTATTAGTTAACCTAAACGAAAATGCAAATTGGGTCTGAAACTCGCGATTGGGTCCATTTTCCTGCAATACGGGTACAGCCGAAAATGGCGGCCAAATTTTAGTTCGCGTAACTCTCTATACATCAAGGGGCTCTAGTATACACTGCTTAGACAGCGCAGACTACGCTGGCTTTGTGACTGCTGGGGTCTCAGAATGGTAGTCGACGCTACCATGTGATCATATAGTGGGTTCGATCACTGTGCTTCGTAAATTTATTGGCTTGACTCTTCAATAATCTACTTTCACACTGCACAACATAGAGGCGCAGTAAATTGACTCAATTGGTTTTCTGTTCAGCGTTTATTTAGGCGCTCCCTGCACCGTCACTACATAATAAATTTCACACGTCGTAGCAACAAAACAGAAATGTGCAGTTCTCAAACAAGGTTGCAATAATAAAGTTCATCGCTCCTTCTGTATTTACCCTACTTTCAGGCTTCTCAGTTAGTTTACATATGCTCTCCACTGCCTTGTCTACTTTAGTTTCTCACGCCTCTCACTAAGTCTTTTTCCTACTCTATTTAGAAGTTTGATCTGATCTTGCTTTAAATTATCATCTTATGATGACCGGATATCTCCGGGGTTCTTAGTTTAGTCTCAAGACTGTATATTCACACTGAGTTGCTGTCGCAGAGTGAAGATATTTGCCTATTAAAAATTTTCTGTCATTCCTGTATATTGCTTTATTTTCTGTCTATCCTAAGTTTCTGAAAAAACTGTTTCTCACGCACCTTAACTCAGGTGAAGCTTCGGTCAACCCGTTCGTTAGGATTTTCCAGACTCGGCTTTCTAGATTTATGGCCTGTCTTCTTCCCCATTGTTAATGGAACCACAGCACGTACAAGTGACATTCAATATGCAAACTAATTTGCAGCGATACTTTTGGCTATCGTGAGAACTTTAAAAAATGTAGCGGGTAAATCGAAAATAATTCTTTCTTTCTTTAAGAAACTAGTTTTTAGACTTCACTTGGTGATAAGCATACTGAAAGAGAAAGACGCACTTTCTTGTAAAGTAAAACTGTGCATAGGGAGACTTGAGTTAAACAAACCAAGTGCCCTCTAGTTTAACTTACAGAATATAAAATTCCGGAGCGGATTTATGCAGTGCAAGTCTTGTCTCGTATTGCTGAAAAGAGGTTACCTTTGGCCAGTGGCCATATAGTCCTCGTCCACCAGTCACAATAATTCCCTTCAATTATTTCAATTACTTCAATTACTGCAATTATTGCAATGATTCTCAAAACCAGATATTACCCTTAACAACCATCACCCGTACCAAACTCCACCCATTATAACCCTCCATCCCACCTTTGGAAGCAAATTCATTATCTGTGGATATCTCATCAACTGTGGATACGTTACACCAATCTTGGATTTATAAAATCGTGTTCGGATTCTGTGCCCATTGTGGATACCTTATTCGAACAGTGAAGTTAATTTCAAAGTATTGGATTACGTGATATTTTCCCAAGAGAACACCAGGATATAAGTTGTTTCCAACATTCACACCAAAGGAACAAACATTCATTTACACACAAACAGTATTTCACATATTTTCCAGCAAAAGCTTATCAGGCCTGCCGGGAACTTTACTAACACAATTCATTCATAATCCTTGTTTTCACTATTTGTGTAATAATTTTTTTTCTTCTTTAAAAATCATCAAATTGTTGTGAGTTTGTTTTCTCGTGATAATCTTTATTATTTCTTGCTGTAAAATCTTTATTGATTTATTTACATTTCTAAATTGAAATAAATTGAGTTAACCTCGATAGGATTGTTCGTTCAGTTCAGACTACCAAATCCTCAATCTACCTTTACTCCTTTACCCTACTATTTGTGAGTGACACAGTGTGTGCAAAAGAGTAATATTGTCGCCAGAGAAAACAAGAAGAGCTGTGTGTGTGGTTTTCTTAGTGAAGAACTCACTGACTCAGCCTGTGCCTTCTGCCTATCTCTCTTGCGCACCACTATCACACGTCCGTGTGCACTATTGTCCATCACGCCTATACAGCTGTCAAGCTTTACCTACTATTAATTATATTTTCATGCGACAGTTGCGTTAGATGATGTGGCGTGAGGTTTTATTTGGCTCTAAGATCAGTATAGTACTGACAATTACAGAAATAGAATTTCTGCAGAAAATGGTGAAGTCCCAGTGTCTGAGAGGACTACTGGTATCACAAATTAGTTACGGCTGTGAATGATCTGATCTCGAAACAATAGTAGAGAGGAGACCGACATAAAGTGCCACCTCCGCTGTGTAACTAACTGTGATATTTAAAAAAACAAGGAAACAGATTTTACTTAACAATGATAAAATTGACAAGTCTTCAAATACAATTTCCTTATTATTTATTTAGTATATACACTATCTACTCTTGTGCTGAAGGGTGAATGTTGAAAAATGGAACGTAATGAATTTGTAAGTTTACATATGATTTACAAATATTTATATTTATATAGATATATAAATATATTACAAGAAGTTTTCCAATTATAGGAACAAAAATTATATCAGCTGTGCTGTTATTCAATTATAGTACATGTATCAGCTGTGCTGTTAATTACGTATAATTTATCAGCTATAATCTTATTATTGTCTCTTGCTACGCTAATTCACTTTCTCGTCACTGACACTAGGTTTTGCTCACAATGCCGACAGAAATGGTACTTCTGGGTACTCATCTCTTAAAACGTTCTGTTCTCCTTAGTTTGGGTCACACAACTCCTGCTGAGGCTCGTTACTTTAGCCCACCCAAGACTTGAGGGGGACTAAAGATGTAGCTTCTGTACAATCTCTATGCTCCTGCGAAGTTCCAGGCAGCTGGATTGACTCGAACATACGATCTCAGGTTTTATGACACGAATAAAACCTGTAACAAGGAAAAATAGGGGCTAATTTCTGTCATCAAGCCCACCTATTTCTAATGTGGATGAAATGAGCGTGTGCCTCAGGTGTCTGCATGTAGGATGAATGACAACATGGCTCAGTATGATTTAGCAATAGCGAGACAAGACAGGTGTCTACTTGCAAAACCTTCTTTCTGATAAATTAATACATGGATACATCCAATAATATGAATTCAATACATGAATACATCCAATAATATGTACACCTAGGTGTGATACAACCATTTCCTTCCCCCTATAGTATACCAGGCCCTCTCTGACAAGTGCTATATAAGCTGGTAACATATATCCTAACAATATTGTTATGTTCTTATGATAGGAGTATATGAGACGAGGACTGTTTGGTGATATATCAGGTGGGAGTTATAGGAGACAATAGATTGATGTTAGATGAAACAATAGATTGAGTCCTAACAAGGACTGTTTTGGTTATATTTCAGTTGGTTTTATCTGAGATAATAGACTGAAGTTATAGGAGACAATAGATTGAGTTATAGGAGACAATACATTGAGTCCTAACAAGGACTGTTTTGGTTATATTGCAGTTGGTCTGAGAAAATAGATTGAAGTTATAGGAGACAATAGGTTGAGTCCTAACAAGGACTGTTTTGGTTATATTTCAGTTGGTCTGAGAAAATAGATTGAAATTATAGGAGACAATAGGTTGAGTCCTAACAAGGACTGTTTTGGTTATATTGCAGTTGGTCTGAGAAAATAGATTGAAGTTATAGGAGACAATAGGTTGAGTCCTAACAAGGACTGTTTTGGTTATATTTCAGTTTGGAGTTATCTGAGACAATAGACTGAAGTTATAGGAGACAATAGATTGAAGTATGAGTCCTTGTGATGATGTCACCATGATACAACGTTAAAATATCTCCAAAATTAACGATGAAATGTAGGGTTAAAGATAATGCGTAAGATACTAGGAGACATGCTCGCCCATGCCAGCCTTTCCCACCGCCATTTAAAACTAACAAGTTAGAAGTGCAGACGAAACGTTTACCCTTTGTAGACGGGAGAGAACGGAGGACACAAAAAAGGAAAAATATGACTGAACACGTGTTTGAAGTTCGAACGGCAAAAAGACGCAAGTGGGGGTGAAAGGAAAAAAATTCACGTCCCCTAGTTGACATAAAGTAAGGAAATGGACAAGAAAAGGACATTAGCTCTTGATCGAGACAGTCATTTCTTGGGCGTGTTTCGATACTTGGTCTTTATTTGAATGCCGCGGCAAAACACATGAGGGAAGGTCCTCGAACAAATTTCAAAAATTAAACTTGAGAAAAAATATGTTTTTTCTTAATACTAGAGTTATGAAAATAAAACCTAGCTAGTTTGATAGCCCATCTTGAGCAGAGAAATAATATGCTTTCATTTATACAGACGGAGAGATAATAAAGAAGATATTGACAAAAGACTGTATTGTTCATATCATACATGCGAATGCAACTGTTAACCCAATGTCACTAAAAAGTTATGTACTAAAATCTTTCCTTGAGTCTGCAAACGTAAAAATCGAGCGTGGACATTGTAGCTAAAAATAACTTCAAGATTCGCATGTAAAACCAATATTACAATGTGTGGATTTTCTGTACTTTGAAAATGTATTCATATTACATCGACATTGTAATGTTATGATGTATGTATATAAGCCCCCTTTTTTGCACTCAGTTAAAAAAAAAAAATATCGTGTGCAAACATGTTTCCAACGCAAAATTTGTTTCATGTGAGAAAGGATAAGTATGTGTAATGCTCAGTGTGAGTATATATATGTCACTGTCTGTATCGGCTGGGAGGTGTCACTGTACGGCCAGAACGAGTGGTGTAAAGTGCTGGTGGTTCTGCGGAAGTCCCTGGTTTAGCTTGAGTTGGTTGTGATTTCGGCCTTGGCGCTTGTTGGTTTTGTGGGCACCAAAGTCTGGAGTTACTGCATTGTCTGTTGAAAGCATGGGAATTCTCTGTTCTGTTGTATTCTGTGGGATTTCTCTTATGTCCACTCTGTTTCGCCTCAGGAGGTTGCTGCTGCTGTCTGGTCTTAAAGTATAGCTCCTGGGTTCAGGGTTTCTGGAAATGATTGTTGCTTTTGACCATGTGTCATTGTTGTGGTTGTAGGTAGTCACATGCTGACCAGGATATAATGGTGGTAAGTCTTTAGCACATTTGTCATAGTTGGATTTCTGAACTTGCTGACGATGCTGAAGTTGATCATATGTGCTGTCTCTATGTTGTGGACGGAAGTGGACCTTAGATGGTAGAAGGTCTTTAATTCTTCTATCAAACATAAGTTCTGCTGGACTGTCGATCTTACTGTCTACCGGTGTTGTTCTCCATCTCAAGAGTGCTAGGTGTACATCCTCTGTTCTTGTTTTCTTCATGATTGACTTGATAGTTTGTATCTGTCTCTCAATGAAACCATTAGATTTAGGGTATCTAGGTGATGATGTTGTGTGTTTGATCTTCCAGTCCTTAGTGAAGTTTCTGTATGCTTGACCTGAGAAATGTGGACCGTTGTCTGATCTAATTTCATCTGGGATGCCAAACATGCTGCAATACTTCTTTGTAATGTCTGCAATAACAGCTGATGGTGAGGGTTGTGGAAGTTTCTCAATGATGGGAAATTTGCTGTAGTAATCAGCAATAATAAGATAGTCATTATTGTCGATTGAGAAAATATCAGTTCCTATAATGCTCCAAGGGCTCAATGGTATGTCTGATGGTATGAGAGGTTCTCTGCACTGCCTATTTGCATGTTCTTGGCAAATTGAACAGTTTTTACATAGTGTTTCTATGTCCTTGTTTATCTGTGGCCAGTAAACATCTTTCTTTGCTCTCAGTTGTGTCTTCACAATACCAAGGTGACTATTATGGAGCTGTTTAAGGATGATATCGCGTTGTGTTTCTGGTACAACAATGCGATCTCCTTTAAGGATCAGACCATCTTCGATGCTTAACTCGTCCCTCATCGAGTAGTATGGACGGATGTGTGTTGGAACTTCCCTGATAGAGCTTGGCCATCCATGGTATATCAGTTCTTTGAGAGAGTTAAGGATAGGATCTCTCATTGTGTCTTCTCTGATGTGTTCAAGCCGATTATCGCTAAACTTGACAAAATCAACTTTGATGTTTGGGGTAAGATCTGCTGTCTTGTTGGGGTTTGGTAGTCTGCTGAGAGCATCTGCAAGACCTATATCCTCTCCTGGGATATACTGAATATTAAAATCATAACCTTGTGTTTCCAATAACAGAGCTTGTAGTCGTGGTGGTGCTGAAGCTATTGGTTTTTTTATGAATCATCTCAAGTGGCTTGTGATCTGAGAGAATTGTAAATGGGCGGTTGAAAAGAAATGTGTGGAAGCGTTTGATTCCAAAACGTACAGCTAGCATTTCTCTTTCAATGTTTGCAAGTTTCTTTTCGCCAGAACTTAATGATTTGCTTGCGTAAGCTACAGGACGAAGTTCTTTGGCATAGTGTCCTTCAGGATTTTTGTCTGGTTGCAAAAGTGCTGCTCCTAGGCCTTTCAGACTGGAATCAACCATGAGAAAAGTGGGTGCTTGCATGTCATAGTATTTCAAGCATGCATCAGATGATATGAGGGTCTTCAAGTGGTTGAATATGTGTTGGTAGTCTTCTGACCATTCATACGGAGTTTCATTCTGTAGTAGAGATCGCAAAGGTTCTGCAGCAGCTGACAAATTTGGTATGAATTGTGCTAGGAAATTGACAGCACCTAAGAATTGTTGCAGTTCCTTCTTTGTAGCTGGTGTTGGCATGTCATGAATATCTTCAACCTTTTTAGGGTCTGGTTTTACACCATTCTGGGTGTACAGCAATCCAAAAAATTGTATCTCCGTTGCCTTAATTGTACACTTTTTGCTGTTGAATGTTAGCCCATTGGCCTGTGCTACATGCATCAAGTTAATCAAGTTACGGTCGTGTTCTTGTTCTGACCTGCCGCAGACTACAATGTCATCCGCAATAGCCACTGTACCAGAACATTGCTCAACAATGTTGTCAATCTTCTGTTGAAAGATGTCTTGTGATACATTCAAACCAAATGGGAGTCTCTTGAAACAATATCTGCCGAATGGTGTTCGAAAAGTTGTAAGGAGTTGACTTTCCTCTGCTATCTCAACACTCCAGTATCCGTGTACAGCATCTAGTTTAGAAAAATATTTGGCATTGTGGAATCTGTGAGTTATCTCTTCCACTGTATGCATTTTGTGTGGACAGCGCTTTAGACTGTTGTTTAAGTGTTTTGGGTCAAGGCAAACCCGAAGAGAACCATCCTGCTTCAGAACGGTTGTGATACTACTACACCAATCAGAATGCTCTTCAACCTTTCTAATAACATCATTCTGCACCATCTTTTCTAGTTCTGTGGCAAGTTTCTGTTTAACATGTATAGGATACTTTCTAGGTGGGTCTATCTTTGGCTCAGCGTTGTCTTTTAAAAAGAATCTTGCCTTTCCTGGAAGTTTGCCTATTCTGTCGAACTGTTCTGGGAATCGCTGTTTAAGGTCATCTACTCCAGTGACGTGTAGAGTAAGATGTTCTTTTTTGTCAGCTTTAATGTTGTTAATAGTTACCACACTCAGCTTTTCGCACATTGGTAAACCCAAAATTGCAGGTCCTTCAACATCTACCAAGTAAAATGTTGACGATGTCCATTCAGAGTCTCTGTATAAACATTCAAGTGTTACTGCTCCGAAACAGTCTATACTTGTTCCATTGTAAGCTCTTAGCTTTGTCCTGCCACTCCTACTTTTTACATCCCTTGTGGGAAATCCTTGCTCATCCACCTTGTCAGGCATGATCTGTCTGAATATTCTTAAGGGTAGAGTGTTACCTTGGGCACCTGTGTCTATCTTGAACCGAATATATCTTTCTTTGTGCCTTTTAATTCCTGGTATTCGGAATTGTACCTTGCAGAAAGCCTGCGTTCTCTTTGGTTCATTACTGAAAGTTAGTATCTTCACAGTATCAAATGTGGAAGGATCACTTTCTTCACTGGAGTCAAGGTCCTCAGTCATCATAAAGTGTGTTTGTTTTGATGACTCTCTGCTGTGAAGGTTGTGTTGAGCACTGTCTTGTTTCCTCTTGAAACATAATTTTATCCAGTGGCCCCTCTTTCTGCAGTAATGACATGTAGAGTCTTTAGCTGGACAGTGGTTTTGTATGTGGTTTAGGCCACAACATTTACACATAGCACCTCTGCTTGTGTTGTGTTTTTCTTGTTGCTTCGAACCAGTTGCTTTGTTTTGTTTGGGTTTATAGCTTTTTACTGCATCCACCTGGGCTGCTAATGTACCTTGCTGAATTTGTTTAATGTTTAGTGCTTGTGCCTCGTGTTTCCTGCCTTCATCCAGAAGTTGTTGTAAAGTTAGTGTATCACTCTGGCTCAGTATCCATTTCTGGAACTCTGGCATTGGTGTGCTGAGAAGGATCTGTTCGATAATTCGCTCTTTTTCTTCTTCTTTGTTAAATTTGCATACACTTGTTTTCTCCTTGATGCGAGTGAAAAAATCATCTAGACTTTCACCAGGTTTCTGTCGCAGGTGGTGAAGTTCTAATCTTGCCGCTCTAAAGTTCGTGTGCTTTATTATCAGACGTTTTTCAAATTCGTCCAATATGGCTGCGGGGTCTGTCGCCGACTCCACAGGCATGGCGGTAGCAAAACTGTTGTAAATTTTCAAACCTTCATCGTCCAATGCTTCTAGGATATATGGAGTTAGGGTTTGTCCTTCCAGACCAGTGGTCTTGGAATATAGATCTATGCGTTGGCGCCATAACAAGAAAGCTTCACTCTTATCATCTTGACCGGCGAATCTCATTTGCGGTGCGTTGCGATATTGTTTCGCCGCCATGGCTGACCTCGATGACGAAAATTAGCCGAATACTGTACTCACGTGTTATCGTGTAGCTGTTTTTTGCGTCAGTCCGGTATCGACCGCTGCTACCATGTAATGTTATGATGTATGTATATAAGCATTACCTCGTCATCTACACAAGCACACACATGTTTCAGAAGGCACTCAGTAAAAGCATGTTCAGTTTGTAGCCATGTTTATTTACAGAATATCGTACATGTGAAGATTCGCCTATTATTACAAGGATCTAGTGTTGTGTGGTTCGTATTATTAAGTTATATTACAGTTAGGGACTATGTTATGTGGTGTTGTTGTTGTTTGCGTGTGTAGAACCAGGAAGTAGATTTCTTCTTCCAATACTTTTGTTTCAGCGACTAGGAGTTTCTATTTGGCACCAAAGCGGTGTCAAATGCTGTAGTAAATATACAAGTGTGGACCAGAGCACTATCATTGTGTCAGACTGCCGTATATTGTCCCCCAGCACGGAGATGTGGGGCCACAAGACTTTTGTTCAGGATCGACGCATGGCGAGATAAGTCATTGCTGGCTTTCTGGACTTTGAAATAACGACATTTTCAAGCGTAAATTATCCTAATTTACTTTAAATAAAGCATGACATTGGGGAAATTAAACTATCTAATTGTTCCTAAACTAACGGACAATGTTTGAACAGTCATAACTGGGAGTCTTACACCATCCCAACAGCATATCTAGTAATAAGTTCTCCTGTGACTATTTTAATATAATTGTTATTAACCAGTCATTTGAAATAATTAAGTACACATTTTCCATTTCTTATGTCATATGATTTTGCATTCCATTTATGATTCCATAATATTTCTTATGTTCTGACCAACTAAACATTTGGTTCAGAACAAAATAAATTTATCAAAAGATTTAACTGTAAAAAACTAAAATAGCCTGAGTTAGTTCAGTGTGTTATAAATTTTATTAATATTATTAGACTTCTTAAATACCTGTGTGTGTGTGTGTGTGTAATTTACCACAACACATTACATATCAGTACCCTAGATTTTTAACGTAGCCACATTCATTAGTAAAAAAAGATATGTATGAGGTCGTAAGTGGTAGTAAGAAGGGCCTTCTGTAATTCACATCTACATTTATCTCAGGAGCCTTCACAGCTGACCTCATACATCACACTAGGTAACATCAACCATACAATACCATCAAAATCCACTACAGTCCTATTAGTCTTCGTCTATTCAATCATATTAGGAAATACAATCATTATACCTAATTCCCCACGATATAATCAGTAACCTGATACGTTCATATTAAAACCTATTTTCCTACCAGTTTATAGTAAATTATATTTACCCTCCAATATTTAAACAGGCCAGATTTTGACTCGACTTAGCGAAGCAGGCTGCAGGTCAATGCTCTCAGGTAAGCTATAAATCAAAACTACAGCTCCTCTCTTCAGTCGGTCGTCTCTGGCTTCGTGTTCGGTGTTGCGTGTTTTAGCATAAATCTCGCCCGATTATATAGGCAGGTAAAATAACTTCTATTGGTAAAGGAAAGCGTTTGGTTGGTTCCTGGCGGAGCAAGCTGATTGGTTGCCTGCAGTTTCGTCTTATGCTCGTACAGCCTAATTTTATTCAGTTTTCTTCCGCCATCTTGCGTGAACAAGATGGTCGCGACCCACATCCGAAAAAACAGGGCTTAAGTTTTTTCCTGGCGTAACTTCTTGTAATTTATTCCGGCTCAGCAACTGTGCGTTGATTGGCTAGGCTCTTGACATAGGGATTTAACAAAGTAGTAGGTTTACACAACTCGTTCCACGACAGATAACATAATGTTCATATCTCAAGATACACATACCTGACAAAATAACTGAATCTTCCAACTGCTCTAGAAATACACTAACGAACTTCATATTCCTTCCAACATCACTCACGTTCTCTAACTGGTGTCAGCTTGGGACCACTGTTACTACAGGGTGCGCTAGACATAAGCACAATTCCCAGCTATATCACACTCAATAGATCTCCACCCGAGATTCTTGTGGTCTTTACCCTTGTGACGGTATTGCCTCCCCTGCTTTGCAGTAGTGGTCCAACAGTGGTCAAATCTCAAGAGTATCTAATATAGACTTCAAAGATGTCTACCTTCGCACAAGATTACTCTTGGCAGATTTGTAAATAGAAGGGTAATGATGCTTCTATCTCTATGGAGTTTCACAAGATATCCAGATAAGCGAAAACAATGCTGCATTGGCTGAGCACGTTAATTCTAGAATCTGCCGACAACTTTTGTGAAGAATCGAGCAATGATTAATCTTAGTTCGTTCAAGCCCCACCTCTGATTTACTCAGTGGAATTCTTATTATTCTGGTATAGCCCAGTTTAGAGTGTGTTTAGTAAGTTGACTGAGACAAACGTGCAGCACATTTAAAATGATTCTTCTTCTTCTGCGTTCAGTTTGTAGTCATGCTAAATCTGCAGGCCTGTCGCCAGGACGACGTCCACAGTCTTTATCAGGTCCGCGCGACAGCCCCATAGCTTCTGCTGGAGCTCAGCACCCCTTGGCCAGGTCACACGTCGCATGTCATCATGGGTTGGGCAGTTTTGGAGAATGTGTTCGGGGGGGTCTGGATTTCAGTTCCACATGGACATTCATTTGTGTGGGATATCCTGAGGCGATAGAGATGGCAAAGTAGTCTGCAGTGGCCAGTTCTCAGGCGGAAAATGGTGGTCTGTTGGTGTCTGTTTAGATGGTGGAGTGGGTCATCTCTGCTGTATATTTCCCCTTTCTCCTTCCATTGATTTTTGTACTTGTTGTGGATGCTGGTTTTTGCTTCTCGATGGGGCAATGGGCAGCTGTACTGTTCCATTTTATTGCCACTTCTTGATAGAACATCTCTCATATCCAGCAATTCCACAATGGGAGGGTAACCACTGAAGGACAATGGTTGATGACCTTTTTATGATGTTAAGCTCAGATCTGATCTAAATCATCATGTTATCATTTCTGATGTTTTGTATTGATTCCAGTAGTGATCTACAGTCAGTGAAGATTACTATCTTAACTGGTGGCTGCTGTTCTGATCTGGTGAGGATTTTCAGATCTTGTAGTAGTGCCATAGCTTCTGCCCTGAAATTGGAGATCTTTCCGGTTCGGAAAGCCTTTCGGGTGATCTTTCAATTTAGGAATCTTATAAAAATGCCTTCTCCACCATTCTTTACTGCCCCCTCTGCGGATCCATCTGTGTATGCGTGTGTCCACTCCTTCGGATTGTACTTTTCTTCAATCATTTCTTGAGGCAAAGTTTTTAGTTGTTGAGGGGTCTGGTTGCCTTTCTTGTTTATTCCAGGGACTTATGTGATATATTTTCATGGCAGTAGTCTGGCTCCTCATAATCAATTAACATTTCAATCTCTGTAGGTTGTTTTGGGAGGAGGTCTTCATGGCATCGATGCAGATGTTTGGAGATGTTTAAGAAGCTAGTTCTCTTCAGCCTCTTTTTTGTCAAACTATGGAGTTTGGCATGCATTGGATGACTTGGCATTCGTAGAAGCTTCTCACTGTGAATGAATTCCTTTTCCTCACGTCTGTCATCAAGAGATCGGATGTTGGTGTACCTCTCCATTGCCTGGATTGGAGAAGTCTTCATCCCTCCAGTGATTAATCTGAGGCCTGAATTTTGCACTTTTCCTAGACGTTCTGTGTTTGTTTTGGATGCCGTGGCCCAGGCTAACATGCCATATTCAAGTACAGGCCTGACTGAGCCTGTATAGACTTTGTTAAGTATGCTTGTATTTGCCCCCAACTTGTGCCAGCCAGTTTCTTCATAATAGAGAGCTTTTTTGTTGCTCTCTGTTCTACTGCTTTTATGTGCGGCTTCCAGGTGAGTCTCTTATCCAACTTGACTCCCAGGTATGTTCTAATTTCCTTGATTGGAAGCTTACTTCCATTTAGTTGCGATTTGATCGTTTCTCGGAGATTTGACAGTGAGAAGCAGGTTGCTACTGTCTTGGAGAGGTTAATCTGTACTCCCCAGTCTGATGCCCATTAACCGATGGATGCTGCTTGCATCCTGAACTTCGCAGTAGGCAAATGTTCAGCGGCACACCAGGCAGCAAAATCGTCAGCATGTAAAAACTGGAGATATGCTCGGACAGTTTCTCTGCAATATTATTGATATAGATGATAAAAAGTGTGGGAGAGATAACTCCTCCTTATGGCACACCCTGTTGAAGAGTGACGCGATGGCTCAGTTTCCCGTCACGTTTTACTCTTGCTGTGCGGTATCGGAGAAAGTCCCGAATCCAGCTGAACATTCTCCCTTCAATTTTATTGTTGAGCATCTTAAGGAGGAGTCCTTCTTTCCATACCTTATCATAGGCTTTTGTCAAGTCCACAAAAATAGCTACTACTTTTTTTTTCTCCTGAAAGGCATTTTCTACTTCCTGGGCTAGATATACTAGCTGGTCTTCGGTGTTGCGGTTTTTCCTGAATGCTGACTGTGTGTTATCAAGCAGATGGTTTTTCTCCAGATGTTTCAGCAATCTTGAGTTCATCATTCTTTCCATTACCTTAAAATGATTAAATCGAAGTTAAATTTGTAAAATTACAAATAACAAAATTTTATAATCAATTAAGTTTAACAGTTTGAAAATAATTGAATAGTTTAACAGAAAAGGTTCATCATTTATGGATAGTAGGTTCTATGGAGAGAAAAAAAGTTAACTTTGGCAGCTTATATATTGCACTTAGCTGCCAGTGGTTGTTTCTGCTCCCGCTGGGTTGGTTCTTTTTACACTGCTCAAGGTTGTAGGGTGCAGCTCGTTCCCAGGAGTGTCAGGGAGAGTCTACAAAGTTAGCCCCTCGTCTTAAAGCTTAGGCCACTGTTCCCTTCTTGTTCCAGAGATAGTACCCTTCAACTGGTACCACCACCAACAACTATGGTAAAAGAATAGAAACGAAACAGCTCTACTGAGTATTGCGTTTCCCGACACATACGTTTGTGTCCTCTTTCACCTATTCTACCATCCCATTTACTCAGAATTTAAACTCGATGAGAATTAACTTTAATCCCTCGAGAGAAAACTTTCTTTACATTTAAATTTAATAGCTTTTATAGTTACTTTACATTTAAATGAAAAGGTTAATAGTACAGATAGAATATGTTTACATTTACATTTCCACTGATTGAAAAGTGTTCACAATATAAATTGAATATGTTTTCATTTATGTTAACACTGCTTTGAAAAGTTTGAAACTTCCATTAATTTTAAAGTGAATATGTTAACATCGACATTTAAACTGGTTTGAAACTGTAAGTATTATAATTAAAATGTACATAATTTCTTTCATCTTTCCTCCCTGCTCCCTATGGAACTTGGGACTACTGTGTTTAGTTTTCCTCAAGAAACTAGCAATAAAGCAATCACCAGCCCGTGCAGTGGTGGTTCATGAAATCATCATTCTGTGCGCTGAGGTTGCCAGCCTCAAATGACTGGGACATCCACTAGCGTTTTTCACATATTAATATTCACATGGTATTATATACATATTAATTTATATGTTAGTAATGAAAATATAGAATGTAAAATGACAACTTACGTCAATCTTGGCTCACAGACTTTTGCTCAGATGAATGAAGTTAAGGCACTAGCCGATGCCTTTTTACGCGTGTGCTTGGGGTCGTTAATTTTAACTTTAATTCCCTCTCTGACTCCGCGTTGTTCAGTTTCCTCAGATATTCCGGATTTCCTTATTTAAAATGATAGAGATTTCCTGGGCTGTCCCGTAAGTCCTGATAAATTCTCCAATAAAAAGGTCCGGTCTGATCAAATTAAATTCTGAACTCTAAGCTTCACTCTGGCAAGGTCTGGTTGTGTCGTCTTGACAAGCGATCTTCACAGTAAACTTGACCGACTGAAGCGTCAGGTTATATTCACTGTCCTCACCCACATCTGTTTGTTATGACGCTAAGAAAAAGCTCCAATCATTTCAAACATGCAGGTTGTGGGGTGGGGGGGGGGGGTGGGGCCGATTTCAAAATATTCCTGACCATGGATAAATTTTGAACGTAATGTAGGGGTCCAGTCTTCCGTATATGGCATGAAAATATCCGATCCCAGGCAGGCGAACTCACCAACACATCTGTAAACTCATACGACAATGTGTTTCAGTTGTAACAAATTATTACTATCTAAAGTAATATTGTCATAACAAGTAGGACAGGAGGCGATTAGGTCATCCGTTTCCGCCGCGTGTATGTCTGTAATCTGTGCTTTAAAAAAAGCTTTGCCGCGCCCTTGCAACTGTTTAGGGCAGGGACGGGTAACAAACAGACATGATGACTTATCTCTAAGAGGAGTGAAATAATGTAGATACAAAATATCTGCTCCAGTGGACAGAGAAAGAAAAGGGCGCGACTCATAAAAAACCCTAATAAAATTAGTTCAAAAATGTAATTGATTACTGCCGTAGTGAAAGAGAGATCGGAAAGAGGTCGCCCGAAAATCCATCTTGTAACAACCCTATGAAGACCAAAAGTCAACTGCTCTAGAAATACACTGACAAACTTCATATTCCTTCCAACATCACTCACGCTGTCTATCTAGTGTCAGCTTGGGACCACTGTTACTACAGGGCGCTCTCGACATAGGCACAATTCCCAGCTATATCACACTCAAGAAATCTCCACCTGAGATTCTTGTGGTCTTTACCCTATGAAGACCAAAAGTGAACTGCTCACCACGCACTTTGACCTTTCGCTCCCTCCTACTGTCTCCCACATGTGATTCGTGCAACTCGTGGCGCTCTCTCGTGAACATAATTCATAAAGAACTCATGTATTATTTTGTACTCTATAATCTGACAGCTAACAAAAAGGGGAGCTACTGTTTAAACTACTCATCTACGTTTTTGCTTCCCTTTAACCCCTTTTATATACCCCTTGCTCCAACGCGGCTACATCTTGGCCATGTCCACCGCATGGAAGATGGTCGGATCCCGAAAGATATCTTCTACGGACAACTGGCAGATGGCAAAAGAACAGTTGGGTGACCGCAGCTGAGGTTCAAAGATGTGCGCAAGAGAGACACGAGGGCACTGGACATAAATCCAGCAACCTGGGAGGATGAAGCTGCCGATCGCATCAAGTGGCGATGCTATCTACGGCGCCACCTCAGATTGGGCGAAAAGAAGCTCTCACAGCAAGCAGAAGAGAGAAGAAAACGTCGAAAGGAACACCAGGAAAATAAGCACCTCAGGGGCGCATTCTTATAGTCAGTTATGGCTGAAGGTGGTATTAGTGTATGTGTGTGTGTGTATATATAATATATATATATATATATATATATATATATATATCTATATATATATATATACATATATATATATCTATATATATATCTATATATATATATATATATATATATATATATATATATATATACTACTGGCCAAAAGTTAAGGGCCGCCATTCAGTTTAGACAAGGTTTATATAATTGATTGGCAAACTGTAAAGACAAGTGAAAATGTCATTAAAACTGAGCTCAGAGAAATGTGTATACATTTCTGTGTGCACTAGGTTAATTTTTTTTAAATGTCCAAAAACTGGGTCACTTTAACCCGCACATGAAAATTGCCATTGTTGCTGCAAAAACTTGTGGTTTTTGCAACACGCCCCACTAGTTCAAAAGGTGAAAAAGTGAGTTGAATTTGAATGCACGTGGAAAATGATCATCGGTAAAGAGTGTTCACCGTTGGTATGCAATAAATCAGTATGACAAGTGGTCGAAATGATCACTGCATTAGCCATGCCACCAAGGAGAAGTCTCAGCACTGTAGACCGTGGTCGAGCCATGGCATGGATTCAGGATGGTCAATCTGTTCGTCATGTTGCAAGACGTTTAGCAGTGTCCCACTCTACCATTCAGAGACTTCTTGAGAGATTTCAAGCTACCGGACATTTGGAAAATCGACCCTGCTCAGGAATAATTATATAAACCTTGTCTAAACTGAATGGCGGCCCTTAACTTTTGTCCATTAGTATATATATATATATACTGTCCTGAAAAGGACTAACATTATCAATCTGCTAGCATGATGAAGTCTTGAAAAGGACTTTTTCTGAAAAGGACTGGCCAGCTGCGCCAAATGTGTCCGTACCTCTTCAGTGGTAAGAAACAGCGGGAAACTGTAACACCAGTTAGTTTTAGTATTGCTTAGTTAATTTATAAAGTGTGTGTTTTTATTTATTTATTTTTTATTATAGTCTCACGTGTTATTACGCAAAGTGAACTTTTGACCTTTTTACCACAAGAAATATTTACGTGGTCTCCTGTCATGTTAGTACGCATTGGCTTTGACCTATTTCTTTGCTTCCCGTCAAAACTAACTGGTTTTCTGACCACTGTCCCTTCTCGCGCTGACACTATCCTAATGTGCCTCGAGATCCGTTCGCGTGGGAATTAGATCATAGCTAACAATGTCGGGTCTCATTAGTCCCTCAGGGAGCGTCTCTACATTGTCTTGCTAACCCGCGTCAGGCGTTGATACAGCCCACGTTTGGGAAGGACATGTTCACTAGACTATAATAGATACCTGTTAGGGTGGAAAACAATGGAAGAAATAGATCATCATCCAAACCTATTTAACATAATAAACAGTAGTGCGCAGTATAAAGGAAAGATCCCAAAGTGACCGTTAATGATTTGGCTAGTCTATTATACCCTACTTCTATTTGGTTGATCGTATAGTTTCAAATCTCTGCCCTAACAGTAGGCTGCTTGTTGTATGGTAAGAAAATTCTTTCTTTCGGACGACAACCTTACTCAGAACAATAGTTGATAAATGAGTTACGGTGACAGCAGGCTTCATATTAAACGTAGAACTTTATTTACATAAGCCATCGTAAAAATAGGCCAAATGATGACAACATCTGCAAAACAATATGCCCAACCTTCCACCTGAGGTTGGCAGACTTGTACAACAAGATCAGTAGGTAATATTTCAGTGTCACTCTATCTCTCTCGCTATTTCAGCTATCATAACTGTCTCTAGTTGCTATTGGGGACCACTGTCGTAATTTTTTTTGTGATAGGTCTAGAAATAGTGGTCCCGTCCGAGTGGAGAATGATAGTGAAGGCTCTGTGGTAGTAAGGGTTAGGAAATAGATAGTTGATTCACAAGGGTGCTGGAAAGAGAAAGGACAGTCTCTGAAATCGGGTAATTTCTCCGATCTGCATATCTTACGACAATTTTATTTATCTGTAGACTCCTAAATCTCTCCTGACTAAACAATTTTGCCAGTTACCCAACACTCATGTACACACCCCAATTCGGTGCTACAAACACACAGACGTGAATACAAACTACATATAACAGATATGGGGTAATGGGTCGGCCAACACAGTTTTAATTATCATTTAAACCAAAATCGCAACATTTAGCATGGTACAGTCAAAAAGATCATAGTTACAGAAAAATACAAATAACAAGGTGCGGGGGGGGGGGGGGTGGGGGGGGGGGGGTTTAGAATAGTAGTATGCCAATATGCTCTTCCCGCTTGTATAGACAAAAAAAAAAACTCAACCCAAAGACAAGTGTTATCAGAAAGAGACAATTTAACCAAAAGATAGATTATCTTATTCTGATAAGGGGTTTTACAATATTTAGTATGGGGTGTAGGAACAGAGTCCTTGTATTCTCCAAGTTATCCCTTGACTAAGCAGATTAAGGGAGGGGGAAATAAGAAAAGGTAAGCAACCCCACTTAAAGAGAACAATGCAAGGAATACAGTATATGGATGTTTACCAAGTAGAGAAAATTATAAGTTTATCAAGAAAAAATGTCATTCATTCATGCACGCTAGCGATGGCCATCACACACTTTCACACTTACCTATCGTTGAATCTGGCAATCCATAGAATAACACAAACAGCTAGTAAATACTCAACAAATGTATGAGTCTTTTCCTTCGTTTTCCAGCCCCAGACTATCGGGTTTGGCGTTCAGCTAATTTTCCCGTAATCGCTGGAAGGTGAAGCCTTAGTGTTCCTTTTGATTTTATCTAAAGTTTCTATGGGATAGCACTGTCACAGGTATAGTTATGAGAAGGTAGTGTGGTCTCCTGGATTTCACCACTGGTGGTGGAAAACTTCTATAGCGTGATGAACACAGAGGGGTGACAAAGACTGATCAGTGAGTTATGTTTTTTCTCTTCGGGGTTTTAAATCCAGTGGAAAATAACGTGACGGTCAGTGTACATGAAGAATATATTCTTTTCCACAGCAGAGCGTTAAAAATATATATATATAGTATAGCTTCTGGCAATTGTTCTTCTCCAGTTATCTTTACAGAATTATTGGGATTATCATTTAAATGTTCTTGGTTGGATTCCTCTCATGTAACAAAATAGAGAGTGGGACAGCAACACGAAGATTATATTTAAAATGTTTATAAAATCTCTGAAGGTAGAAGAACCGAGTCTGGAGGACTCTATAATTGCTGGGACGCAAAGGTATATGATCATCCTATGTGAAAAAATAGAAAACATGAAATCATAAACTCAATACAAATCATATTCTGACGCGCGATAAATTTACAGTTAAGACTATTTTAAACACTAGCGTATTCAGTTATATATATTTAAGAAAACTCTCCGCGAGTCTAATAGTTAAAAAAACACACGTATATACAGAACTAAACTGTATTAATTGGTTATAAATCCCTTAGCGGCTTCAAAATTAATTTAAGCATCTATTATATTGGGAAATAACGTATAGATATATCATTTAATTTACAACTGGAAACTTTTGAGATGGGTTTATTTAATAGGTTTAAATTAACACAAAATCCAGTGAAATACAATGAAAGAACTAGACCACTGATCACTTGGAACTAATATATTACCTCTGCACAAACAGAATGAATTTTAGTCTACAATATAGAAGATATCCGCGAGAAATCGTGTTCTATAAGCTAGTACTTTCTTCAGACTCTCTGGCGCAAATGATAAACGCATTCTTCAGTGGTCTCAATATATAATTAAAGAATTGAAGGATCAGGGGGACACGCGAAATTTCCCAACTTATTTGATATCAGGGAAATTCTGCGTTACTTGCCGCTGGGCAAAGCTTCTAGATTTCCCCCGTGTCTGTCCGCTGCGATTTCAGCGCTCTTCTCTGGTTCGCACTGAGGTGCTAAACGAAGGCGTGAAACTGCTTCGTCCGTTCTGGGACCACCACTGCCTTTTGATCGTTAACCGCTTTCCTCGTTGAACTTTGGCAACGCCTATAAGGCGGTAAGAAAGAAAGGTGAAGGAGGTAGTTGATTTAGATCGCTCTAAGGTAAGGCGGAAGGCGTGGCTTATCTAAACTAAATACCAAGCGAATCTCCTGGTTCCTCGCATGCTAACTGTCTACATATTAATTAGCAAACGTGGTGAAAAATCCACTCTGCTATGGTGCATAACTAATTAGCAAACGTGGGACCCACGTTGGCGATTAAATTTGCAATATAAATGAATGAGGGCTCTCATGCTATCCCTGGGTCTACCATATCATCTAACAGTTCAGGGACGCTGAAATTCGTCTGTCACAACCACACTTTCAGAACCCCTGTTGTCAGAATTTGATCTGCCATCTATCTCTTCATATGTAAACACACGTCTGTCTTATGCTCTGACATTTTCTTATACTTCTGCCTTGGTGTATCTTAATGAAATTGGCTTAACCGCCAGGGATGTACATTTACCAAGTCTATCTTCTAAACTCAAAACTATCGGCTGTCTACTGTTCTTCTCATTTACCTAAAAGTTCATCGACAGGTTTTGTGTAAACTCTACATATCTGGTATCTCGAAATACACACATTTCTCTCACTTGGAAACTGCCATCTCGTCCTCAGAATAAATAAAACTGTGCTACAAACGTGGCAAATATCGAGATAGACGTCTGGGCGATAGTAACGTTTTTCTGCCACCGCAGAAACAACCAATAAACATTGGCTTATCGGCCCGATGGAACATCTACTCGCTACTACATCTAGAAGCTAACTCTTATCACATCTCGGAGCAAACTGATTTAATCTAAGATGTCGATTTGCAACGACGACTATTTTCGAACACCCCAGAACACTTTGTCTGACAAACAACTCACAAGAACATAAATTCCACGGGCATAGTTCCCTTCGCTCACCTTGCCAATACCAGACAAAAACAAAACAACAACAATCCTCAACCAACGGATGTAAGCACAACTCTTGACCCCCCTCTTTTCCTTCTATCGATTATTCCCCTTAGATTACTAATTAAAACTCAGCTAATATCAATCATAAAAATTAATCTCATAAAAATTAATCTAACCGAATTTTCCCTCTTAACTACTCAAACGGTTACATTATCATTCCCCACTTGTAAAAAAAAAATCTCTATAGAGAAAATGTTTCCCTTTTACCCAAAACTCATCTTATCTCTACTAAATCTTTCCTTAACCTATCATCACCCTTCCTTGCTTCTCCGTCTTTCTCTCAAAAAGATCTCTTCCTCTATGTATTGAGTCTCTCACACCTTCCTCATTTGGATTTAATATATTACGCTCTTCGTCAAAAAAATTGTTTACATTACCGGTCCTATGTATAAGTCAAAATATTCGTACATTATCTCAATTTAAAAAATATGTATCATCTCAATTTACCTTATCGTTATTACACATGTCATGAAAGAAAAATATGCATCTTACCTCAATACCTATTTCATAGTCATGCATAATCTCATTTTATTTCTCAAAACAAAATTTTCAATAGTGTGAAACTCTTATTGTGGACTTCTTCCACACGTACCACCATTCTTCTCTTTTCTCCATCTTCTTCATGACACTGTTTCCTGAAAACCCCATATTTAGTGTCATCATCTTGCCTTCTCCATTCATTCCCGTTTTATCTATGTAACTCCCTGTTACTGGATTATTTACAAAATTTACAACTGTGACACATTCAACCATCATGGTCACTATCATTATTTTTGCTAAACCCCCGCTAATCCCTCTATCTTCTTGACCTTACGCCGCGGTCCCTACTCGAAATACTTCATAGATTCTTAAATTCTACCTATCACCTACTCATTTTTGTCCATATCTTCTCTGGTGCGTACCTTTCCACACTGGACTGTCACTTTCACCACCGTCCGCTATAATTTGTGTATGCCTAGATTCCTTCCTAGGCTCAGGTCCCTTTTAAAACCGTCTCCTATGTCTTCCTATTTTCTTCGTCTCTATTATCTCAATCTCATATGCTTTGTTTATCTCTCCCTATTGGGTATTGCACGTACGTTTTCCTTCTCTGGAACCTTTTCTTCCTTACTCTCTATATTTCAATGTATAACATCCTTTTCTTTATTCTCGCTTATTTCTCATATAACTCTGCCATGTTGCTATGGCCTCTGAACTCTATTTGTTATCAGCAGAACCCTCAATCTCATCTCTTTGTCGTCTCATTTCTAGTTTTCCTATAGTTTCTCCATTTTATATATTCGTTCCCTCTGGAAGTTTCAATTATCTCTTTGCCACATTCCCTTGGCTTGTCATTCTAATATTCGTTCCCTCTGGAACTTTCCTCTATATCTCTGCCATCTCCTCTATGGCTTCTCATATTCCTTATATTCTTATATCTTTGTCATCTCCTCTATGGCTTCACATACTCCTTATACTCTTATATCTTTGCCATCTCCCCTATGGCTTCTCATACTCATTATATCTTTGCCATCTCACATATGGCTTCTCATACTCCTTATACTCTTAAATATCTGCTATCTCCTCTATGGATTGTTATATTCCTTATCTCTATCACATCTCTGCCATTTCTCCATGGCTTCTCTCAACCGTATTTATGTGTATTCTCTATTTATCTCTTATGTCTCTTTTGTCATTTCCTCTATGGCTTCTCATATCTCTCATACTTGTTCCCTCTGGAACTCTCCATTTCATGTTACTCTTTATGTATTCGGAGAAGACTAGCTTCTCCTAAAGTCTTCTCAAGACTCTGGCAACCGCCGCAAAATCTGTCCTCCTCGATTCTGTCATCTCTTTCGTTCCCTCTGGAACTACCACTTCTATATTCTCCCTTTATCTCCATATTCTCGCCATTCCTCCATGGCCCTCATCTGTTTCAACTCTCATCTTCACTTTGGCTTCTCAAATTTTGTGTATCTCTGCCATTTTCTCTATGCAATCTCTCCATATACTCTTATATTCTATATTGTCTCCCAACTGTTAACTTTGCCACTTCGCTATAGCTCCTGAAAACTCTCCATTTTTTGTGCTCGCCATTTTACATATGGCTTCTGAATTATCTTTCCTCCTTTCTGCTCCACTGTAGTAGTCTATCGGTCAGACTTTTTCAGCTCGTTCTTATGCTCGGTGTAGAACGATTGCATCTAGTTTTCACACAACTAGACTATCGCCGCAATCTCTACTCCTTTTCAACCGTCTCTACCCACTATACTGGTTCCCTCTCTGGAACTATATGTATAATTTCTCTTCTCTACCATCTCTATGGTCTCTCAGTTTCTCAAGCATCCTTGCCGTCTTGACTACGGCTCCTCAATGTCTCGATTTTAAAATCTCTTATGCTTTCATATACTATCCTCGCCATTCTCCCATGGCCTTTAGTCTAACTTATTCCTCTTACTTCTTCTTTACTCCTCCTCTACTGCAGTACCCTATCGTTCAGGTGTACTCAGTTCTCTTTATGTGTGCTCAGTGCGGAACGATTACCCATAAGTCTCCACAAGACTTAGCTACCGCCGCCAAAATTCTATGCTATGATCGCAAAGCCTTCTCCTCCTCACTTACTTACCCATCAGCTCCACTAATCTCATCATCATGGCCTCCTTGGCCCTAAGCATCTCCAACGCTATCTATTTATCAATTGTGTGCGTTTCCTCTACTCTTCTGACTTCGTCAACTTTTTGCTTCCTCTCTATTTCTTGCGTCTCCAGAATTTCTCTCAGGTTCTCTATTCGTTGATTGGTCGCTACTTCGACCTCTACTTGTATTTCTAGTATCCTTATCTCTCCTCTCTGCTACTAGATCGGTATCTCCGTCGATCCTTAATAGTTTATCTTCTTCTACTAATGCTTCTATTTCTCTCCCTCTCTCGACTCTTGGATCGGTAATGCCTTTGATCTCTACTTCTACTTGTTTCGTGTCTCTTAATTTCTTCCTCGACCTTCCATGGTCTAACCTGTTTATTCTCCGTTGGCCCTTTCCATTGGTCATTCTGTCGTGTTCCTCTTGTAATTCTCTATGATTACTTTTCCCCTTATTATGCCTATCCTCCAATTCTTCCACTTCTCTTGCCTTATTCTTCCTCTTTGGAAAACTATATCTCAAACCCCTGCTGTCCTGCAGGCAGTATGGGGATTGCAAAAGGCTAAGGAAGGCAAATTGGACCAATAATCGGATGCAGTGGGTCTACATCACAAAATGGGGCGATCATCTCGATTTTTGTTTCACTCCGGAAGTATCGGTACATTTGTGGTACTGATTTTATTGTGTGCTTTCATTTGTCGCACTTTCTTTCTTTCTTTTTCTGCTATGTGTAGCAGATATTATGTATTTTCCTTCTTACACCCTTCTCAGGGATAAATAGACATGTCTGGTTGTTATCCATTTCTCCCTGCATTGCAAGTAATGGCAGCAGCCTAACCATGTTGGCTATTGTGGGCGCAGCGGATATCAGTACACAGATTAACACATAAATCGCTTCAGCGCAGTGCTTAATCACTGATAAGACGCGGGTACGCTCATCACCAAAGCTTAGAATACGGGGAGACAACTGATGGACAGACACAGATAAGAGACTACTTTCTGATAAAAGTAATGATTGTTACAATGGGAACACGTTATATGAGTTTACCGACATGTTCGTAAGTTTGTACCCAAGGGCAAGCGGATGTGTGCAACCCATTTTCAGAAAAGTAATGTTTGAAATTTTGCATTAGCTGAGTCATGCAACATATTCAAATCAGATTGGCTGATCCTATGAGGCTCACATAACAAATGCGTGGGAAGGCAGTGAATATAAACTGACCATTTTCTGAAGCTATTCCATTTGAGAAATCGCTCACCAAGATACCAGACCTTGCTAGACTGAAAAATTTAAATTCAGAATTCCTTCTTAACATACCGGACACCTTTATTTGGAGAATTTTGGACAGACTTTCATAGCCCAGGAAATCTCTTTCATATTAAATAAGGAAACTGGGACTGAGGAAACTGAAGGACCACACACGAAGTCAGAGAGGGAACTTATTAAATTAACGACACCCCAGATGCGTGTAAGAGGCCAATTCAAGTCTCTTTTATTCATCTGAGCAAAATGTCTGTGAGCCAGGATTGGCATAAGTTGTGATTTACATTTCATTACTAACATGTGAACTTGGTAAAGTCTGGGAAAAAGAAGAGATACCAGCAGAATGGAAGGAAGGATATCTGGTTAAGTTGCCTAAGAAGGGAAATCTACAAGAGTGCACAAATTATAGAGGAATAATGTTACTATCAGTGCCAGGAAAGGTATTGAACAGGATTATCCTTGAGAGATTAAAGGAGTCCATAGACAAGAAATTGAGAGATGAACAAGCAGGTTTTCGACAAAACAGATCATGTACAGACCAGATAGCCACTTTGAGAATAATAGTTGAACAAAGTCTGGAATGGAATTCACCACTATACATCGGATTTGTGGACTACGAAAAAGCATTTGACAGTGTGGACAGAGAATCACTTTGGAAATTGATGAGGCATTATGGAGTTCCCCTGAAGATCATTAATTTAATAAAGAAAACCCATGAAGACATGACGTGCAGAGTTCTTCATGAAGGACAGCTTACAGAACCATTTGGGATAAGAACAGGAGTGCGACAGGGATGCCTCTTGTCTCCATTTCTTTTCTTGCTGGCAATAGATTGGGTTATGAGATCATCAACAACACACAACAGAAATGGAATCCAGTGGACTCTGACTAAGCAGTTGGATGATCTGGATTTTGCTGATGATTTGGCTCTCCTGTCCCATAACCGTAATCAGATGCAGGACAAATTGAAAACACTCGATGAGAGGTCACAGCAATTGGGTCTGAAAATACACAGGGAAAAGACAAAAATAATGCGAATAAATGCAGGTAATGAAAACAGGGTTGAACTTGAAGAAACGCCAATACAAGATGTAGAATCATACACATATCTTGGCAGTAATATAGATAAAGTTGGAGGGACAGACAGCGATATCAAAATAAGAATACAAAAAGCAAGAGGAGCTTTCATTGCATTGGGAAATATATGGAGATCAAGAGAAATAGGATCCAACACGAAAATAAGAATCTTCAACTCAAATGTGAAGTCAGTCCTATTGTATGGCTCGGAGACATGGAGAACAACAAAGACAACAACCAAAAAGCTACAGACTTTCATAAATGGGTGCTTGCGTAGAATAGAGGGATTAAAATGGTATGACAAGGTTACCAATGTGGAACTGATGACAAGAACTGGACAAGTACCAGTGGAACAAGAGATGAGAAGAAGACGATGGCGATGGATAGGACACACAATGAGGAAACCTGTTGATAGCATTACAAGGCAGTCCTTGTTCTGGAACCCTCAGGGCAAGAGAGGCAGAGGAACAAAGAAGTACATGGAGAAGAGAGTTGGAAACAGAGGTGAAAATGATGAGGAGAACATGGAAAGAACTTGAGATGATGGCACGTGACAGGAGGACTTGGCATGTGTTTGTTGAAGGCCTATGCTCCTTTGGGAGTGGAGGGTTATGAATGAATGACTAACATGTGAACTAACATATATATATGTATATATTACCATGTGAATTTCAATAAGTGAAACTCAATAGTGGATGTCAAAGTCATTTGAGGCTGGAAACCTCAGCATATAGAATGATGATTCATGAACCACCACTGCATGGGCTGGTGATTGCTTTATTGCTAGTTTCATAAATAGAACTAAAAGCATAAAGTAGACCCAGGTTCCCCACAGAGCAGGGAGGGAAAGATGAAATGAAATGAAGCACATTCTAAGTATAATACTTACATTTTCAAAGCAGTGTAAATGTCCATATAAACATATTCACGTTAAAATTAATGTAAGTTTTCAAGCTTTAAACCAGTGTAAATGTCTATGTGAAAATATTCATTTTAAAGTGAATGGAAGTTTCAAACTTTTCAGTCAGTGTATACATAAATGAAAACATATTCAATTTATATTGTGAACACTTTTCAATCAGTGGAGATGTATATGTAAAGAGACTCTGTCTGTATTATTAACCTTTTTCATTTAAATATACAGTAACTATGAAAGCTATTCTATTTAAATGTAAAGAAAGTTTTATCCCGAGGGATTAAATTTAATTCTCATCGAGGGTAAAGTCTGAGTTAATTGGGGTGGTGGTATGGGAAGATAGGAACCCATAACCATGGGTTGGAAAACGCCATACTCAGAAGAGTTGAAATTAAAAAGTGCTTAAGTCCTTCACAAAAGTGTCAGCAGAATTACAGAGTTAACATACTCAGCCAAAGCAGTATTGTTCTCACTTATTCTGAATATCTTGTGAAGACTTCCTGGAGATAGAAGTGTTTTGTTTCTTCTATCTACATCTCTGCCAAGAGTAATCTTGTGTAAAGATAGATTCAATTAAAGCCCATATTACAAACTCTTTGAGTTTTGGCCACTGTTGGACCACTGCTGCAAAGCAGGGGAGGCAATACCGTCTCCGGGTAAAAAAAACTAAACGAAACAGTACAAAATAGTTCTCTTAATTATGATACCATATAGCAGGCTGGTACTCATGGTATGGAGTCTCACCAGAATATGAAAGTGCTGAATTCCTTGCCTCGATAGGATCTACCAAATACTACTGGTGATAAACTTCTTCTCGAATCAAAGCAGAAAAATATGGTCAACATGAAAGTGGGTGTAAGAAAGGAAAAGAAATTACAAAGATGATGATGGGGGATAAAAACAAGGAGAATGGAAAAGAAGAGGAGAAGATGGACGAAAGGGGAAAAACTGAAAGAGAAGAACAAGGACAATGTGAAGAATCCATCAGAAGAAAAATAAGAGGAGAAAAACAAGAGCGGTAAGATGGAAGGGAAAATGAAGCAGAAAAAAAAAACTGCAGGACAAAGAGAAACTTAAAGAAAGATGAAGCAGGGAGAAGAGAAAAAGAGAAAGAAAGCTATAATAACAAGATACAGTCTGACAAATTTCGCTACAAGTTAAAAAAAACAAACAAACAGGAAACACAAGAAAACTTCAAGACTTACTATTCAGTTCAAAAACAGTATGGATATTTATTGACCACTGCTGACAGTGTTTTCACATACCAAGTTAACTGCCTAAAGAACAGGATTTTTAGCACACGAAGAGCAATAACAACAATGTAATGCTCAGTATTCATGTGGAAACTAAACGAGCTAACGGAAATCACTCTGAATGTGTAATACATCCATTCTAAAGAAAGCAAAATATGAATCTCTAAAAGTATTAATTGTTTGTCAGAACGACAGCACGACGTTATTTAACTGAGTTAATGAATATAAAGTAATGAGACCTTGCATGTAGCTTGATCTGTGGCGTAACTTGTTCAAGTAGAATCCTCCTTCTATAAGGGGATTAATAACTATAATCCCTATACGGTATAACTGTATCAAAAATGTAACTACTTAATTCATCATCATCAGTACCCCAAGGAGCAAAAGCCTTCAACAAATTTGTGCCAAGGTCCTCCTGTCTATGCTCTCTATGCTTAAGATCTTTCCCTGTCTTCTTTACCCCTTTATTTTCTGTCTAAAAAGAAGTGACATGGCCTCAAAACCTAGCTCCTGCAGACCCGAGTAGAACAGTCCTAACTAAGATGGTTTCACCATGTCTGCAGAACGGGAGACGATTGGCTACTATGACAAGTATGGGAAACTAAGAGCCAGGGATCCCGGCCGACCCATATTTCGCTGACAGGACAACATTAGACGACTGAGGACCAGACTGGAACCAGGCCAGGGGGAAAGACAGCCGATAGCATAGTATGGCGCTCTCTCTGGCACACCTCTACACCCCTGGGTAGAAGAGAAATGATCAAGTAATTTCTGTCTCCAAAATCTAGAACTTACTATGACGCTGAACACAGAAAATTAAAACTAATATATTTAACGGTGAGGATCACTTCCGACCACTATTTTCCGGGGCCCAACTTGGTGCTGTGGGACATGCCCGACCAACCGGGCGGTAGTTACGCCACTGATGAATATCAGAAAATAACATCTAACAGCGGCTATAGCCTGCCTATGGCTTAAAAACAAACCCATCAATTTTTGCATGAGACATGAAAATGTGAATGTTTCAAAACCAGCATGAAGGAAGGTGGTTCCAATTCAAGGCACATTAAAAAAGCAAACAGGCCAGCAATCTGATTAATACTATAAGCTAAAGCAAAATAGTCACTGTATTGCTTACAAATGCTACGAGCCAGGCAATTATAAGCTACAGGGAACAAATATCATTCTTGATCTAGGGATGTCTTGAGTATGGAAACATACTAAGCTAACAGTTAACATAAAAGCAGTACATACCATGATATTAGGCTAGTTCTTCTTAATAAAGACTACACGGCAGTTTTTTTCAGTTAATAACAAAATGATAATTTTTTTTTCCATAATCCAAAATAACACCTTGTCCACCATTAATACTTTTGAAATGGCTACATTTTATAGCCAAAGTTTACATTTTTTCATTGTAAAATTCAAATTAGAAAAAGATGCACAGATATTTCACAAGCCAAAAGAAAAATAATAATAATAAAGCAACAAAATAAATAACTAAAATTAAATAAAACGAAGGTGACATATACAAACAAAACAAAGATGGCTCGGTCATGTGAGGACAATATAAAGAGATAGCACATCTATTATACAGATAGAGATTGCCAGACTAATGAAGTGAACACAAAGAAGATGGACAGAGAGTGTAAAGATGAACTAATTCAGTGATAAAAACTAGAGAGATGCAGTCAAGAAATGAGTGAAGAGAAGGATGTTTGTTAAATTGGAATACATGAAGAAGTACATAAGGAGGAAAGGAGCAAGAAGCAAAACAAGGAGAAGAGCAGAAGAAGAAACAAAATTAGAAGAGGGAGTACAAAAAAACTGGAGGGACAAGAGTAAGAGGAGACGAAGAAGCAGAAAAAGAAAGGAAACCAAAACTACCTTTTTTTTGGTGTGGCTTACATTCAGGGAGCATTGAGTGGCAGAGTGGTTAGAGCTACTGCTTCTTGAGGCAAAGTTACTGAGTTCATAACCTGGTACAGTCATAACCAGTGTATCTGCTGTAAATGGGTATCTGACTCTGCTCTTAAGGAGGACAAAGGCAGCGAGGAATGGAAAAATCACATCACCTCTTAAGAGCTGAGACCTGTGAAGTCTCTAACACTTCATTCCCCTATGGCAGTATCTGCTATGGAACGACATTTACTTTGTTACACTCAGGAGAGGTAGCCCATTCATGGATGTAATGTTAAACATGTTTATTGACACACACACATACAACCTATGGGAAATGACTATAATCTAAATTCCATGAAAAGTCTACAATCTGCTTGATATTTAGAGAAGTACAATACAACATTTTTACCAATGCTTTCAAATACAGCTTCAAAGTTACAAGTACTGTAATGAAAAAAATTTATCAAGGCAGCACAAAAACTCCAAGCATCGTAAATCTTTCGAGCATAAATCTTTCTCAGCTATTTACAGAAAGAAACAACTGTAAAAAAAACCCATAGAAAGAAACAACCTTCCTTTAGCACGCTGCGGGCGACATGTGTCGCCAAAAAAACCTATGTTCTGACAGCTGTTGTCGACTTCATTAGCCTTACGGATATCATCGTTTCTAGCATTAGGACTTGTGTACACGTGATTTCAGCCCCGGATGTTAAGTTCTAATGTTATTTGCAAGAGAGTTAGCTTCCGTTTCCGATTTTTTTTTAGTAATGGATGTATTCGCGTTTATTTTCTGTGAATTTTTTTAATCGAAATGAATCGGCATTGAACACGCGGCCATTTTCGCTCTAATTTTATTGGATTCTGACGCCATGCTGTGGGGATGAGATTTTTGTCTTTATAAGCGCTGATATCGGTTCTCAGAATATGTTTAATGCCAGAGATGGAAACGAAAGGAGAATGGCATTGCTAGTATGTATAATTTTAGGGGTTAGGATTAGGTTTATCGGAAAGGTTTAGGGTTACGGCCGAATGTCACTGCTGACGAGGGCGTTTGTTGCTTTGCTACTGATGATGGGTGTAACGAAAAGATCGTCATTTGATTTGTATTGGTCTATTGGTCAAATGACTTTCATTGAGATGCAAGGGATATGGACTCTTCGTTTGTTGGTTATTTTTTTTTAAATTAAAAAAAATTTTTTTTTTTTTATTATTTTAAATTTTTTTCTCGTTTTTTTTCATCTTTCCTTTCCTCTCTTCCTATCACATCTAACATGTACACAAACAAATTTTATATCATCAGATTCATCATTCATTTATTTATATAAATTCCAAAAATTATAGCAACTGACCAAGAAACACAAAAACTATAGACATTACAAGTCACCCACTATAAAAACGGGGCGTTGTGAAAACGAATGCAGCTGCAGGAGCACTGTTTTGGGAAAAGAATGCAGCGTGCTAAAGGATATTCAACAATCCACAGAAAGAAACAGCCATATTCAAAAATCACAAACAGCCATACTAAAAAATCCACACAAACGGCTGCACTCAAAAATCCACACAAACAGCCATTCTCAAAAATCCACAGATAGAAACAGCGTACTAAAAATCCAAATAAAGAAATAAATGTACTAAAAAAATCCACAGAAAGAAACAGACATACTAAAATATCCAAACAAACAGCCACACTCAAAAATCCACAGTCATACTAAAAAATCCACAGAAAGAAACAGCCATACTCAAAAATCCACAACAACAGCCATACTTTAAAAAATCAACACAAATTCATTCTAAAAAATCCACAGAAAAAAAAACAGCCATACTCAAAAATCGATACAAACAGCCATACTAAAAAACCCACACAAACAGCCATATTAAAAAAATCCACAGAAAGAAACAGCGTACTAAAAAATCCCCATAAAGAAATAAAAGTACCAAAAAATCCACAGAAAGAAACAGCCATACTCAAAAATCCACACAAACAGCCATACTCAAAAATTCACAGAAAGAAACAGCATACTAAAAAATCCACATAAAGAAATAAATTTACTAAAAAATCCACAGAAAGAAACAGACATACTAAAAAAATCCACACAAACGGCCACACTAAAAAATCTACACAGTCACACTCAAAAATCCACACAAACAGCCACACTCAAAAATCCACACAAACAGCTATACTCAAAAATCCACAAAAAGAAACAGCGTATTTAAAAATCCACATAAAGAAATAAATGTACTAAAAAATCCACAGAAAGAAACAGCCATACTAAAAAATCCACACAAACAGCCATACTCAAATCCACAGAAAGGAACAGCATACTAAAAAAGCCACATAAAGAAATAAATGTACTAAAAAATCTACACAGCCACACTAAAAAATCTACACAAACAGCCACACTCGAAAATCCACAGAAAGAAACAGCGTTTTAAACAATTCACATAAAGAAACTATACTAAAAAATTCACAGAAAGAGACAACAATACTGAAAAGTCCACAGAAAGAAACTGCAATACTTTTATACTTCACCCATGGAATTTGGTACATTTTGGCAGGAATACATGTTAAAAAAAAATAATAATAAAATTTAGATGCAGGAACATCATGTGTAATCAATCAAGGCATGTGCTTACTTCTCAGCATTCTTAGCCCTTGACCTTCTTTGCTGCCAATACAATTTTTGCAATCCTCACATTACAGGTGTTGCCGATCAAAATTCATGTTCATTCATCATTTCTGCAGTCATTTTGTTTTTGGTTTCCTTGAGGTTTTTGCCTCCTTGTGGCCAGGCACGTGCATTTCAACCTAGACTGAAGTCTATGGGTTATAGCAGAGTTATATCTATGGGTTATATGTTGCTGGAGCCCATTATCAAGCCATTCTAAGCTCAATTCTTCACGGCTCCATCTCTCGTGGTCATGTCAAATTTCTTTACTTTCCAACAATTAGGCAATCAACTGTCTTTCTATGAAATATAACTTCAAAAAAAATATTCCATAAAAATAAATGAACTGTCAACTCTAGTACAGTGTTGTTTAATATTAAGCCCTAACAAGGACTACTTGTTTCTTTCAACCAACATGGTGTAGCCCTGACAAGGGTTAGTCCTGAAGAGAGGACGACTTTTTTCTATCAACCAGCATGGTGTAGCCCTGACAAGGACTAGTCCTGAAGAAAGGATGACTTGTTTCTTTCAGCCAGCATGGTGTAGTCCTAACAAGGACTGCTAGTCCTGCTTCCTTCATTTGTTAAGCGTTCTTTATTTACCAATCATGTCAACAAGTTGTACTCTGTGCATGTGTCAGATGATCACGTTTGACTTCTGTATTCTTAAATGTTGCTGCAGGCCATTATCAAGCCATCTAAGCTCAATTCTTCACTGCTCCATCTCTTGTGGTCATGTCAAATCTCTTTACTGTCCAACATCTGGAGATTCAGCTGTCTTTCTATGATATATAACTTCAAAATATTCCATTAAAGAATCCAATCCAAACAAAATCCCATATCCATCGATTATTCTAAATAATAGGTTATGCATATTTCATCCATAGATTTCCACACAGTAAATGTAAAGGATCCCATTACATGACTATTGGGGCATATTGGGAATATGGTATTAGGCCCATATTTTTTTGACCATCGGCACACTAGGGGTGATGTGGTCAGCATCTCTCCACACAGTAGCACCACTTTTATTCCATTTTGTGAAGTAAATTAGCCCTATTTCAAATTGCACAAAATTAGTTTTGTTCTACTGAACATCTTTCATTTATTATGACACTACATGTAGATATAAATACAAAAAGCATAGCATGTATAACACATAGAATGAATTACTGCACATGTATGAGCGCATTTACACACATGTGCACAAGCATACAAACACATATGTAACATTTTCAAATGCCATGATGACTGGCATCGCTGATCTAGTCTCTGTCCACAAGGTCTGCTCTCTAAAGCACTTGACCGATTCTGAAGATTTTTTTCATGCCATGATTGTAAAGTTGTCTGTTGTCCCCTGCCTCTTTTTCCATCAGCTGTTACAATGTATTCCAGCTTTCCTCTTCAACTAAGAATCATGGACTACTTCATTGTGTGGGTAACAAGCTTTCTCTGCATGCTTCTTGTCTCTTTCTGAACATTCTCACTAGCCTTTCAGCTGCCATGAAACATTCTTCTGTGAAAAAAAAAAACATTAATGCTGCTTCCAAGGATCTTCTTGTTTTTGACTGACTGTCCTTGATCTGCATCCATGTATAGGATCATATACAAGTAATACTGATGAACTCTTTCATACTTATACTGACAAAATATTTCTTACACAGGCCGCTCTTCCTTGTCTGGAATGCTGTGTTTGCTTGAGCTATTCTATTCTTTCAAAGTTGCAACTTCCATCTGATGTTATTTTAATTAGTGCATCTGTATACACACACATGCACGGCGATTGAAAAGTCACATCCTATTTTTAGATTTTTATATCCTCATTAGTATCCATTGGATATATATATATATATATACAAAGCAAATTTCAAAACAAGGAACAATAACTGCCACTTGACAAGTAGTTATTATTTAGTTCAATCCCAGAAGCAAAAAAAATACAAAAAATTAAATAAAAAAACAACCAATAAACCAACATTACAACAGAAAGCAAAAACTGCAGGCCACTACGTAATCATATGTAGAACAAACAGGATCTAACGTTGTGTTGTAACGTTTATGTGATATAGCATTCTGTTTAATAAAATGACAATTGTCTTTATTTTGGAGTTTGTTTCGTATAAATCAGTTGGATAGATGTGAAAAAATAAAAATGTGAAAATAGGAAGTGCTTTTCAATCACCCTGTTTACACACATGCATATGTACACATATACACAACACAGTAAGATATCTATTTATGCAATAAATATGCTCCTGAGACTCTCATGTTAGTGAAAATCATAAAAAGAAAGATGGATTTTCATATCCAAAGATAAGTAAAGTATGCGGAGGTGCATTCCACAATCACAAAAAAAACCTACATGACGTTTTCTGGACCGTTTTGTTTTTAATATACATATAACTAAATTTTGATAAGTCAAGAAAATAAACATAATTCATTAGTTCAGACTAGTACAGTATTCTTCAGTTTCCTATTCTGTCCAAATCCAATTATACAAATGTGCATGCACCTAGATGATTTTTGCTATGTCTGTGGGCAAAACCACATCTATTTTTTTTTTTTTTTTCCAATGTTACAGACGTTCTGGTATATTTTTCTGTCCTCTTTGTGTTGTTCTTCAAGCATTAATTACAGCACACTCCGTGTTAATTTTAAAAAATCCTTCACAATTAATTTAATGAAGCTCCAAAGTTACAATAAATCAAACCCCGAAACGTTCTGCAAATTATGCCAGTTCAGAACTACAGACAAAAATTAACACATTACAAAGAAATGAATGCTTGGATAGATCAAGTGATTTTGCATGTATTACATGCATAATGCTTGTTCATGTAACGGCAGTTCAGTTCTTCGTAATTTTTTAGATATTTTTTTTTTTAATTTTTCGAAGCACACACTAAAAGCTGGGCACTCATATAAAAATTTAAACTGCTGAATATCAACTAGTGTAACTTCTAATTTACATACCGGGGCCCACATAAACATAAAACTACATACATGCTCACACAAAATATTTTGATCAAGAGAGTTAAAAGAAAAACAATGCAAGCAAAACTTCCTGATTGCTATGTTAGAATAAGGCATGAAACAGTCTCAAATATGTGCAGGTCAGTTTATGAGGAAACAAGAGAATATGCCAAAACAACACAGAAAGTATAAAAAAAGAGATGGGTGAGGATCAAGATGACACTGAGATCCAAGGATCTCAACCCACAAGACTGACACTCATACATATATAAAAATCTCCATTGGGAATCTTGGAAACATTTCATAATGGAACCATTTATGTATAAATTTCCATGCTAGATATTTCAGACATCCGCATTAGTTCTGTTTAGCCAATGACAGTGTTACTTTCTGCCCAATGAAAGCTTGGACATAGCTATGTAACATTTAAATTAATGGAATTTACTCTCTACAATAATAAATACCCGTGTATTTGTTAAAACAAAAAATACGAAAAGCAGTCTGAATGGGATTATACTGTTGTTAAATTTGAGCAAATGTAAACTATGGAAACACTGTAAACTACTTCTTCACATTTTAAAGACAGCCATACAAATTATGTGAATACAGCCTATGTATAGACAGAGTAAGGACCTACAGTCTCACATATGAATTACACATGCATATTTCAATCAGCTAATGTCCTCAAGTTCCTTTGAGAACAGGGCTGCAACCACAATATCCTTTGATATGTTTTCACTTACAAAATTTTTTTAGTAGATATATCCGCATTAAGGGTGGTTAGCTTATGGCTGTCTTCAACTTTATTGAGTAATATTATTTCCTAGTGCGGACCAAGTATTACAGCTGCATTTTTTTTATTCTGTTAATTTAAATTGTTGTGGGTCACAAGACTCATTCTAGAATTGTGTATGAGCATCATGTAATATACTGATTAAGGCTTACTAATGTAGTAAATTTACAAATAGATAAAAACTACTTCCAACAGGTTGTACGTGTTTTTCTCGGTTAACAATCATATTCTTCTGTCTACAACAGGGTTTTCTTAACATGTGGTCCACGGACCCGTTTGGGGTCCGAAGAATGATTTTTACGGGTCTGTGTACATAATTAAAAATTTGAATTTTATTTTCATCAAAAATTTTATTCAAAAAAATGATCACAGATTTAAAAAAAAAAAGATAGTTTCTGTATTTCAGCAGAAATACTTATATGTAAGTTGAATGAGTTTTCTTTGTAATTACATGTATTATTTGTATGCAAAAATTTTCATTACGCATCTTTGTACATTTTGTCTAAGGTGTCCATAGTCTTCACCACAAAATCAAAGGGGTTCGTATCTTTCACAGAACAATCATAGGGGACCATGACACAAGAAAGGTTAAGAACCCTTATTCTACAGTCTAACAACTTGGGTGAACTGATTCTCAGGTTAAAGCTTCCATGTCAATACAAACATCAATAATCCAAAACGTCAATTATTTGAACCTTTTTTTCCTAAAACCATTTGCAAATAAGTTGTCTGCCCATGTAAGAAGGGGTTGGAGCAGTCAGGGTTGGCCTTAGTAAATGTGTGGCCTCACTTGGACCATTCAGGTTGGGCCCCCTGGACTTAAGATAATACTAATAATAGTTTTGTTGTAACACATTTTGTGTTAAAATATAGATGTTTCATTTTTAATATCATATATTCCTGATGTCTAATTTGAAATAATTGTCCTTCTTATTTTTTTTTTTCCTAAGTGGGAGGTATGAACCTGAGTGTGGGGCCCCCGTAAGCATGGGACCTGATTGGGCCAAATCGGTTAATCAGGCTGGCCCTGGGAGTAGCGACTATCATGTGAAAGTACTACTCTGGGTCAATTATGAACATAGGTAATGGAAGAGCAATTTAAGGTGGATAGTACAGTCAGTTGTCAAACAAGGTATAGAATAGTGTTTCTTAAACCCCTTTATAGCATCTTAAGAAGCCTCGCACCTCTTTAAAGCATCTCAAGAAGCCTCGCACCCCTTTACAGCATATTAAGAAGCCTCACACCCCTTCATCTTCTAGCTCGCAAAACATGCCAGAAATGCTGAAAAAAGATAAATGTTTATTTAGAGAAAATGTCATTTACAGAATGTGACTAAGTTTCAGTATGTAATTCACGTTGTCAATGTTCTATTGTGCACACATTTGAGTTCTGTGTATTATATATTGTTTATGATGATTCACATTCTAAAATATATGGCATGTCTCGCATCTTCAGAAGTTAAGTCTTGCAAACCCCGGGGGTGCATGCACCCCTGGTTAAGAAGCATTGGACTATAGAAACTATGTTTGGAGTGCCATAAGTTCTAGCATCTTATGACTCAAGGTTTTCATAACTGAGGCAAAGAAAGAAATATAGAACCTTCATGGAAAGGGTGAATGTTGCCCCTTTTTAAAATATTATTTATTGCATTTGAGTAGCAAAGATATCAGAAAAAAAAAGCAAAATAGAAGCATTTTATTAAAGTTCCTATAAAAATGCAACTGGATAACAGAATGAAGAAATGGAACGTTCTTCTCTGATGGTACTGTCCCAGCAATGTCTTGGAACTTTTTGTACCAGTACAGAATGCAGAATTATAATGACAATGATCATCAACGTCATGGCCAAATGGCATAGGCAATGATCATATCTGTCCAGTTTGAGTATATAAACGAATTCACGATGCTCGTGCATGAATTCCAGCGTTAGACCTCTAACAAAGACCCTGAAGTCCCTCCAAGGATCCCTGTTGTGTCTGAATTCCAGGGTTAGACCTCTAACAAAGATCCTGAAGCCCCTTGTCTCATGTGAACTGTTATTTGTAAAACTGATTCAAAACGTCCCTTGTCTCATGTGAACTGTTATTTGTAAAACTGATTGAATAATGTCCCTTGTCTCATGTGAACTGTTATTTGTAAAACTGATTCAATAACGTCCCTTGTCTCATGTGAACTGTTATTTGTAAAACTGATTCAATACCGTTTTATTAGTTTATAAACTTATATCCTGAAGCCCCTCCAAGTGGTGCATCCTGCAAACTTTAAGCTGCCTGGCCAATGCTTTAAGCAATCGAGCAGCCGCACCAGAGGGGCCCAGCATCATCATTTCTCCTGCGTTTAAACATTTTGAGAGAACTGATATTTGTACACTAAGTTTGGAAGAATCATTTGAGCCCCAGACTTAACTCCAGCTTTTACCTTGTTGGCTTCCGTATGAGGCAGTTCAGCATGTGCTGCTCACTTGCCCAGGACTCTCCACAGAAAGAAGAAAGCTACTGCTGGGCTCCCCAACAATCACACTCTATACAGCACTACTCAACAGCTACAGAACACTGGCAAATTCTTCAACTTGGCATTGACTGCTAAAGAGCTATGAGCTCAGCAGCTCAAGTTAATCAGCAACTACAACAACATCCTGGATGGCTGTATAAAGGAAGATAACAGCCTAGGGGAGTTTGGCAGTGGCTCTGTGCAGGACATGATGATTCCTTGGGACAGCTCAGAACCAGAGCACAGCAATTTAGCCTTGCCTACTTTCAGAGCCTCCATGGATGGTGCGGAATGCACAGTATGCCTCTCCCTACCCCCATCTAGTTTGAAACCAGATGTGAAGATCCTTTAAATGCATGCCAAGCAAGGATAGAATGCCCACGAAAAAACTGGAGCTTATGACTGCAACTCAGTAAGCTGGCAGAAAAGCCACAGGAAAAGCCTAGATCTTCCATGTAGGTATTGCTAAAGTTTCTTCAACTTGGCATTGCCTGCAAAAGAGCGACAAGCTGATGTTAAACAACAACATCAACAACTTCTCCAGTTTCAGTCCCTGGTCTTATTCCTATGCTGATGCTGATGCTCTCTCATGACAAGTTGTCAGACCATCCAATATCTTCTCTCTCTGTTACTCCCTACCTCTCTTTTAATCACATTTGTACATGATAAAATAACATTTCTCTTCTCACAATATTTCTGATGAAAGTGGAATGTTTCCCTCTAATTCTTGTACTGACATTTTTCTATGTGCTGTGGCCTTTCACGTCATCTTGATTAAACTTTGACCATCCATTGGATTCTAACATTAATGTGTAAAACCGCTTACCTATGGCATACAGTAATTGGTTTATGTGTTTACTTTTTTATTTGCTTTAGATAACCGCATCTATTTCTCTCATAAAGTTAGTGGTCTGTCTCAGGCTTCTCTCATTTCAAAGGGAAGTTTCTACTTCAAAGAATTGGGAAAGCCATTCTTCCAATCTATTTGCTTGTCTTCCCCACATGGACATATGTCTGCCTGCCCAATTTTATATCTATATGTTTACTCAGTGTGCATGATACACTTCTGTACACTAATTACATAAGTGCAGTTCTATGAGACACTGTCAAATTCTGTTGTACCTCCACGAACAAAGATTTATTGCAAAGAATATATATTTTTTTTAATTTTCTGGAATGATGTTAGCTTGGGCTGATCTGTTCATTTCTTCAGGATGCATCTTCCATGTTATTAATGTGCCCAAGTATTTCACTTGATAAATACATGATCATGCAAGATAAAATGTATCAGTGAATGAGCCAGTCAAAATACACGTAAACATTTCAGTGTTAAATATACACTTTAAAAATGTCTGCGTTATTTATACTTCAGTATGCATAAAAATTTACTTACAGCATTTTCAGCACTGAGACTAATGCTTTAACAGATAAGGCTTGCATGAAACAATTAACATTTGTGACAAATGTAGCTGCACGGAGCTGGCAGCTTCATCTTACAAAACACACTGCTACAGAAGCCATGACTGCAAGAGCACATCAATGCTTTGATGCAGGCTTCCTACCAGGGGAACAGCTGCTGTCATGGCTCTATGATCCATAAGGAACAAAAAAGGGAACTGATTGATGATGATAAATGTAGGAAGTTTTGGCAAAATTATTAACCTGTCACCATATCTGATGTCAGGAAAAATTTTAATCTAGTTAAAAGTATCATTTGTGAGACCTGTATATCTTATAGGTTACAGTTGTCAAAAATGACCTTAGATATATTTAATATGCATCTGAAAGCACTGATCCATTCAGAAAAATCACAGTTAAACTTGGCCGTCTCTGAATTTGACACTTGGATATGCCATCTTAAAACGCTCATACCTTTTCATTAAATTAAAATTTTTTTTTTCATCATGACAAAGGTCTGTGAAAGATGCTTTTTGATAACAGTATTTCAAAATACTGACATCTTACTGGTTTTGTGAGATCTATGTTACAAATATAAAACTATGAATAAATAGGAGGGGAGAGTATATGTGTGTTTTTTTTAATTATAAAAATATATTATTTGCCTAAGTATATTAACAAACAAAACGGTATTGAATCAGTTTTACAAATCAAAGTGACACTGGAAACACAGGACATTTCAACCTGTCTATTTCTTGTCCTTGTTGCCTGTTTGTAACTGTGGCTGACGAAGGGTGAAACCCAAAACATCCTGCGTTTCCAATGTGCCGTTAATTTGTAAAACTGATTCAATACTATTTTATTAGTTAATATACATATTTATTTCCTTACCACTTTTACAGCAGCCCCTTAATTTATTTACTTACACTATATGAGCAATACACAGTATAAACAGCAGAAAATTAACATATAAGTTCCTTATCAGTTTGGATAACTGTAATCAACATAAGCCTCCTTACCAGAAGACCTTCTTCTGTCCTGTATGACTGAATTAAATTATTTTCTTTTGTTGACCTGTCCATGTTGTTGCTGAAGCTTTTGTGGTTTTAAAGTTGTCTACAGAATGGAGTGAGCGTCCAATTGACAGAGTGGTTAGAGCGCTGCTCTCTCGCGGCAAAGGTGCTGGGTTCTAATCACGGTACTGACACGCTCCAGTCTATCCAGCTGTAAATAGGTACCTGAATCTGCTCTTTGAGTTAGTTAAGGAAAGGGCAGCGAGGAGGGGAACTGGTCACCTGACCTCTTGATACTAGACCTAGTATGGGTAGTCTCTAACACTTCACTCCCCTATGGAAGTATCTGCAAAGGGACTATCTTTTATTGTTACATAATGAGGTAACCGGCCCCAAGCCCATCACTCTTTAATAGCTTCTTACAACATCATGGTAGCAGGTTACAGTGTTACTATTTCTTTGCTTCCCCTTCAGGCCCCGGTAACACATGGGTGGGATAATGGTAATGTGACATTAATTGTCCCTGCAATGAAAGCCTTTCTTCATTTAATGCAGCTTCCCCCTCTGACTATGAATTAAGATTTTTCTAGAACTTCTAAGCACTTATTGATAGGGAACTTTTCAACATACAGTTATTTGTCAAAAGAATACAAGAATATTTACCCAGCATGCATGCACACACACACATCCACCCCAACAACAATATTATTTGCAAAAAAATCCTACATTTGATAAAATATCAGGGGCAAAGTCTACAGACAGGGGGTATGATGTGCTGGTGTTGTGGGTAGTGGGTTTCCCCCCTTGCTTCACCCTAGGCCTAGTGAATTCTGTTCATGAAAGGAGCGACCATTGCGGTGTTAGTCTCTTGGCCTAGCAAAACCTCTCATACCCCAAGATCGTTGTGCGTGGTGAAGAGCCACACCCTCCTCGAGGTAGTCCTGGTAACTGAGGGTGCGAATCCTCAGGCTAAACACAACGGATCTAGAGGAGCAAACCTCGATAATAAAACCGGTGCACTACACCGTACACGCCCTCTGTGGGTGGGAAGGAGCCAGATGGATACTGAACAAGTCTTGGGAGTGGGAACAAGTGTGGACTGCTCCCTGAAGATCGGAACCCATCGTACAGGCACAGAGACTCAGGACGTGACGATCCTATTGCCTTCAACTCTTGGTCACATGCCTAGAGCCTCGGAGAACTCGGCGTAACCAGCAGGCAATTTGGTGGCGGGGAAAGAGCACTGTGAGCCCTACCTTGGCTACGTATCACAAGGAGACGCAGAAACACCCCCTTTATCTCCCCCAGAGCTGGCACAGTAAACTTCTGGCTTCTACCCGGGGCGTTAGGAAATCCACAGGCACCCCAGCATCACAATGCCAAGAAGATGACAAAGTTGGAATTTACTAACTCAAACCTGGCAGAGCAAGTCCTCCAACAGATGCGGCCGATGCTGGGCCCACTGGCGCGTGGACACGTCCCGATCCCCATCGAGACTTGCCCGGGGAGCCCACCCCGGCTCAAAAAAGCAGAGAAGGCCACTCTCCAAACCTCCGATGTCTTGCGGGCAGTGTTAGGATGTGCAAGAACATGGACAGGAAGACTCCACAACTTCCCCACTGAAGACACGCCCACGGCGACCGTTGCCTCAACTGGCTGTGTGTGGTGTACCCGGAAACGGGGCCTCCCAGTACTGAGACACAGTTAAGTCCCCGATGTCATTTATCGGTGCAGAGTTGAGAGAGATGGCTGAGCATCACAATCCCCCCTGTGTTGCAGCATGATGAGAACCCAGAATTGCACACTGAGCTTGGGGGGAATCACTTGGGCACCAGACTTAATACTGGCTCTTGACTGGATGGCCGCATGCAGGAGATTTCTACAATGGGGGGTTGGCAGGTGGTGGGTATCTGGAAGTGGCTCTGTGCAGGACGTGAGGATTCCTTGGGTGAGCCCAGAACCAGAGCACAGCATTGTGCAAGCTCTGCATAGTTGGAGAGCCCCCTGGATGACTGGGAATGCACAGTGTGCTACCCCACCTATCCCCAACTGCTAACTTAGAACCAGAAGTGGGGTCCTCTGTATGCGTGCCAGGCCAGGATAAAATGCCTGGGAAAGAGACTGGAGCTCAGAACTCTCTAACTCAAAGTTGCAGGATGGCAGGAAAGACAGGGCTATCTTGAAGATAATGCAACCATATTTTCACCATACGAGCTCGGACGCCGCCTCGGTAAACAAGGTCCGCGCAGAGCAGTGACACCCCCAGGCTGCTTGCGAATAGTCTACTACTGGGAACATAAACAGATTAGGGATGAGCCCACTCTCCCGTTGAACAGGTGCTAAAGTCATAGATACTGGGCCAGAAGGCGCACCGGAAACCACAGTATCACGCAACTCGCTTTTTTTTTTCTATGGAGAGTACACCGTCAAATAAATCTCGTACTGGTGCTCGCCCTGTGGAGCTCCACCAGGCAGGTGCAGTGCCGGGCTCTGAGCCTCGACAGAGCCCACCCTCAGCTACTGGAGGACCCTCTAGATCGTCTTGTGGAGTCAGCAGACGGCGGAGGAGAACTACTGACCAAAACAAAACAGAAAAAGAGAAACCCAGAGTGCCACTTGTCATGATGCACTAGAATGCAGAGGGAGTGAACAGCAAGCAGGCTGGATACAGCAAAAAGACAGAGCTGGAAAACATCTTGTATGAGAAGCAAGTCAGTGTTTGCTGTATCCAAGAGACTCACTTGAAAGCAGATCAAACCTTTAAAATAAGGGGATATCAATGCTTCAGATCCGACAGAAAAGATAGACGAAAAGGAGGAGTACTTACTCTTGTAAGGAATAACATTCCTGCACACGAAAGGAAAACCTTCATGGATGGAGCAGAATATCAGCTGTTGCAGATAAAGGTAGACAAGATGGAAATAGAACTCCTGAACTATTACTGTCCGAACAACAAACCCCTGAGTCTCAGCTCTATACAGGTACCAGCCACCAACTTTATAGCAGTTGGAGACTTTAATAGCCACTCCCAGAGCTGGGGCTATAACCATCTGGATCACAGAGGTGAAGAGGTTGAAACTTGGCAAGATGATCACTCCCTAATCCTAGTCAATAATGCCACAGATACTCCTACCTTCTACTCCAGAGGATGGCACACAACTTCAACACCAGATCTTGCCTTCTCCACACCAGATATAGCTGGATCTATTAGTAGAGAAGTAGGAGACCAACTAGGGGGAAGCGACCATCGCCCAATCTTTCTTACTGTCCAGAGTGCAACTCTCAGTACAGGCCCAGCCATTACAAGATGGAACTACAAAAAAAGCCAACTGGGGTTTATTCAGGCATCAGGTGAACACGCTGCTGTCTACCCTCAAGGTACAGAACAGAGACATTAATGAAGTGGTAAAAGACTTCAACAGATGCATACTACAAGCTGCAAAAGAAAACATTCCCAAAGGATGCCGGCGTAACTACATACCATACTGGTCCAGCACACTCCAAGAACGTCAGGAAGCCATGGACAGGGCTAGAAAGGACGCAGAGTCTCAGCCTTCACTTGAAACTCACAACAAATGGAAAAAGGCTGTAGCAGAGTTTCAGAGAACAAAGCTAGAAGAAAAACGGAAAAGCTGGAGAACTAAAACGGCATCGCTGAACCTTGAGAAAGACGGCAGGAAACTTTGGAGATTAGTCAAGTCTCTAAATGAAGAGCGTTCCTCACCTAGGCAGACTATCACATTGGATGAAGGTGGCAAACTTTTCAGAGGAAAACAAGCTGCAGACTTGTTTGCTAGAAGATACAGTTCAGAAAGCAACTTACCCATTAACATAGATCATCAGAGAGAGATAAGAAAAGAAATACTGGCAACCATGGGACAGACAGATACTCCTGCCCCAATGAGGGAACCCATCACACTAGGAGAACTACAGAAGGCTATTTCCAAGCTTAAGTTTCAAAAGTCACCCGGCCCAGACAAAATCAGCAACGAAATGCTAGTAAATCTGAGCTCAGCAGCAAAGACAAAACTGCTTGAGATATTCAACCACAGCTGGTTGAAAGGAACGGTACCCCAAGTATGGAGAGAAGCCATCACAATACCCATACTAAAGAAAGGGAAATGTAAGACCGAGGCTGCAAGTTACCGGCCAATCAGTCTCACAAGCTGTGTTGGGAAGACTATGGAGCGAATAGTCAACCACAGATTGAAATGGTATTTAGAGTCTGAGCAGATCCTGGTGCCGGAACAAGCTGGATTTAGAGAATGCTACAGTATAGAAGACCAAGTTACTTACTTGTCTCAAGCAATAGAAGATGCCTTCCAGGAGAAGAAAAAGGTCCTAACGATCTGGGTCGACTTCAAGCAGGCCTTTGACAAGGTGTGGAAAGATGGCCTCATTGCAAAACTTAGGAGAAGTGGAATCCAAGGCAACATGATGAAATGGATCCAGTCATACTTGCATAACAGGAGAACTAGAGTCACTCTTGACGGTCTGCAGAGCAGAAAAGTGTTGCTCCATCAGGGGGTACCTCAAGGAGGAGTAATTTCCCCAACACTCTTCCTTGTTTACATCAATGACCTGGTGAAAGATCTCCCTGCAGGAGTTAAAGCTGCCTTATATGCAGATGACCTAGTACTCTGGTGCGCTGATGAAAATGTCACCACAGCAAATTATAGAATGCAGCGGGCAGCAGACATGCTAGTGTCATGGACAGAGAAATGGCTTATCACAGTAAACACAGACAAAACCTCCACAACACTGTTCTCCCTCGCCCCCAAGGACAAATCAGCTAACATACACCTAGGGACAACCGTGATCAAGGAAGAAAGCTACCCCACCTATCTTGGGGTGACATTTGACCAAAGGCTTACATGGAATAAGCATATTGAAAACGCAGAAGGAAAGGCCCGAAGACGACTAGGCATACTCAGAAAATTAGCAGGTACCAACTGGGGAGCAAATGAACGAAATCTAAAGAAGATTTATAATGGAGTAATAAGACCACACTTAGAGTTTAGCTCAGCAGCATGGTCATCAGTTGCTAACTCACATCTGCAGTCTTTGGACAAGGTGCAAAATCAAGCTCTCAGGCTCATTACAGGAGCCATGAAAACTACACCAATAACAGAGATGCAGAAGGTTGCTGGATTACAGACATTGTCCCATAGAAGAGACACAAAAACCATGATCCAGATGGAAAAGTACAACAGTATGCCAATGCACCCAATGAAGGCAAGACTAGATGATCTGGCATTGGGACGTCTAAAGCGTAGCAGCTTTGTGCATCGGGGGAAAAGACTTATAAGACAGCATCAAGAAGACCTATCCATGAAGACAACACCACTGAAGCCCACCCTATACCCTGTACCATGGGAGCAGGCCAGCAGTGCCCTCCAAATTAATACATCAGTCAGTGGTCTCACAAGTGGATGTGAGTATAATGATCTGCAAAAACGAACTGCTACATTGAGTATGATCCAAGAAAGCTATCCCGATCAATCATGGATACATGCCTATACAGATGGATCAGCAACTAATGCTGTTAGGAATGGAGGTGCCGGTATCTTTATCTCATATCCTGACAACCACTATGAGACTAGGCACATTCCCACTGGTAAATTCTGTTCCAACTATACAGCTGAGGTTCAAGCTCTAGAGCAAGCTGCAAATATGATTTATAACACCAACTCTGACTGCCACCAGGTAGTCATCCTCACAGATGCACTGTCTGTCCTGCAAGCTCTCAAGGGTGGTAAACTCCCGCATCTGAGAAATGAACTAAACAAGGTAGCTGCCAAAAAGAGAACCATACTTCAGTGGGTACCATCTCATTGTGGTGTACCCGGAAATGAAAAGGCAGATAAACTTGCAAAAAAGGGAGGAGAATGTGAACAAGAAGAGAATGAAGTCACATACTTTGAGAAAAAGAGAGCTATCCAGACTATCAGAAGAGAACAGAACCAACCCAAAGACGACTATCACACTCTCGACCGGCAGGGACAGATAACTATTTTTCGACTCAGGACAGCGCATAACAAACTGAATAAACACATGCACAAGCTACGATTGTCTGCTTCACCACTGTGCACATGTGGATTAAACGAACAAACTGCTGAGCATGTTCTACAGGACTGTCCTCTGTATGACCAGTTAAGAAAGATATACTGGCCGAATGACTCAACACTAAACTCAAAGCTATATGGAGTTAAAGAGGAACTTCAAACAACAGTCGAATTCATCATGAGAACTCGTCTGACGGTGTAATCATCAAAGATGCGATCGCAAGAAGAAGAAGAAGAAGATAAAATATCAGAAATCTGTTCTGAACAGTTTTATAATTTTGCAATGAAAAGTCTGTGTGCCAGATTTCAAGTGCAGTGATGAATAAGTAAGCAAATTATACGAGAGTCAGTTGCACCAAAACAAGGTTACGAGAAATTTGTTTTTATATATATTAAAAAAATAAAAAAAAAAACTGTTTCATAAAGAAACAGAATCTTCTATAATTCGAAATACATCTGTTCATAATGCATTTTGAAAACTGATACCGATTTATTTAGACTCAGGGAATTCTAAATTATCAGAATATGGACAAATTCTAATATAGATACATGTATGATAGGAAACCCTGTAATTCTAATATAGATATATGTATGATAGGAAACCCTGTATCAGTATTTCTCAACCTCTTTTGTGCCAGGGATCCCTTTGATTGTCCTGGTTAAGGTTCTGGATCCCTTCTTAGAAGAAATGTACATAAATGCATAATTTAACATTTTTCATTATGTACATGGTTCCCCACCAGAATCCATTCATGGACACCCATGGGGTGCCATGCCCCTCTGGTTAAGAAGTTCTATACAGAGTGTTATAACAAGAGGCAATCTGATCATCAGAAGTTGTTCCCCTAGACATGTGCTTCAGCCACTGTATATATATATATATGTTACTTCTGCGTCCTTCCTCTTAAGATAATAAATACAATAAACAATAAATAAGAGTGAATACTTTTTCATGTTGTCTAACACAAGGAAGTATACACAGAATATTGCATCAATAAAAACTAAAATCACAACCATCAGCTCAAAGTACATGATCAAATCTGCATTCAACCTGCAGCTCACACCAGAGATTTAGTGAACTCACACAACAATCTATACATAACATATTTTCTTCCTGTTTAACATATAATCAATCATATGATAAATCATGTTATGGCAGTTCTGTAATATTTAGTCAGATTCTATTCTCCGCTTAGGCCAGTCCCAAGCCCGGTTGAAAAAGAAGGAAGGCAGCCTGCATGGAGGCAGCCTCTCCATCATGCAAAGGCACAACAGGCCAATCATCTGTTTGCCTTAAAACCTGATTACACGAAACACAAGAACCTCTACTCCTCATGGTAGAAGAGGAACGACTAAGTAAGTAAGTAAGAGTCAGATTCTTGAAGACCTGCAGTGAGTGGGGTGCGGGGTATCTAAAGTTTTGTGACGAAGCATGACAATAGGGGGAGTGGGGGTTTTGCAGAAATGTGACGTCACACAAAAATGCTAGTGAGGCTCACTTTTTTCATTACAAGGTGTCTGAACAAAATAGATTTTGTAATCTAAATCCTAAAAATCTACTTTTATCTGTAATTATTAATGACTCCCTCATGGACAACTTATCAATCAGTACCCGTTAGCTACCCAAGGAGCATAGGCCTCCAACAAATATATATGCATGCAGATATATCTGGTGTCATCCTTATATGGCCACCAGATAAGCACAATGCTACAATATACAGATGTGGAAGTGAATCTCTGCCTGTGAGGCTAATTACACCCTCATCGACTCTTTAAATCATCCACACACTTCCAGGGATTCCCCCTGTGGTGAAACATGTTGAGAACCCAGCACTGTGCATTAAGCTTGGAGGAGTCACTCGAGTCCTAGACGTAATTGTTGCTTTTATCTGGTTGGCTGCATGTAGGAGGATCTCACTATGGGCCCATAATAGGCAGGGAGAACTGTGCTGTGGCTCTGTGTAGGATGTGACAATTCCTTAGGAGAGCCCAGAAACAGAGCACAGTATATTAGCTCTGTCTATCTGCACAGCCCCCTTGGATGGTGGGGAATGTACATTTTGCAATGCACTTCTTCCTCATAGCTTGGGACCAGATGTGATCGTCCTTTGCATGCAAGCCAAGCTGGAGAAACTGGAGCTCATGACTTCAACTGAACATGTTTCAGATTGGCAGAAAAGCCTAGATCTACAGTGTAGATAATACCAAGGAGTATTCAACGTGGTATTGGCTGCAAAAGAGCGAGCTCAGCAGCCCTCGCAAAATAATAACATCAACAAATACAAGCCAAGTCCTCCTGTCACATGACATCAGCTTAAGTTCTTTTGACGTCCTTCTTATCATTTTCATTTCTGTCTCCAGCTCTCTTCTCCATGTGCTTTTGTTCTACCTCAGACTCTCTTACCCTGGGGGTTCCAGAACAAGGACTGCCTGATAATGCTATCAACAGGTTTCCTCAATGCGTGTCCTTTCAATCACCAGCATCTTCTTCTCATCTTTTGTTACACAGGCACTTGCCTGATTCTTTGTCATCAGTTCCACATTCCAGGTGTCGATCCCAGAATCCAATAACTTATTTTCGCAGCCTCTCTTACCATGAAGGTTCCAGAACAAGAACAAGGACTGCCTTATTATGCTATCAACAGGTTTCCTCAATGTGCATCCTATCAACCGCCAGCATCTTCTTCTCATCTCTTGTTAAACTGGCACTTGCCTGGTTTTTTGTCATCAGTTCCATATTAGTCATCTTGTCATACCATTTAAATCCGTCTTTACCTAGCAAGCTCCCGTTTATGAATGTCTGTAGCTATTTGGTTGTTGTTTTTGTTGATCTCCATGTTTCAGAACCATACAATAAAACTGACTTGACATTTGAGTTGAAAACTCTTATTTTAGTGTTGGACTTGATTTCTCTTGACTTCAATATGTTTCCCAGTGCAATGAAAGCTCCTCTTGCTTTTTTGTATTCTTATTTTTATATCACTGTCTGTTCCTCCAACTATGTCTTTATTGCAACTAACATATGCATATCATTATTGTGGACGACTTATATTAATATTATAATAGCAGGTGAAATATCACATAATTATTATAAAAGTTAACGGTTTTAATTTTTCTTTTAAATTACACATTTTAAAAAGAAATATAATGTAATGCACACCTTTCCAATAAATGATGTTGCGCTGGAATGTAATGGATTTCTAATTCGTTCAGTGGAGGAGGATCTTACTTTGCTGCAGGTTAATGAAAACAAAAAGAAATCATTCACTTATAACAACTTCAGTTTTTAAACCCTTGAACTTTTGTGGATTATGAAATGTTAACTTCAGTAAGAACTGAAATGACTGATGTATTTACTTTACATTTAACTATTTGTGTGATATTAATAAACATAGAATTATTGTAGAATTATTGTAGAAACCTGCACGTTTGGAATTTGCAAGGAAAACACATCAGAATAATGTAATAAAATAACTTATCATCACTTGCCAGGAAAGTGTTCCAAGTCTCTGCCCAACTCCCAGTAATTTTTACCTGGTGATAAGCTGAGGACATACACCTTTTTTTTTTTTTTTTTTATAAAGGAAATAGGAGGACGACGTTCTAGCATCATATGATCTTTTACCTCCGCTCATCCCCCATCTTGGTCTACCCTGTTCAACCTAACTGTCAGTTATAATTAGGGTATTTAGTGTCATTTTATTTTCAGTGTTGTGTGATGTTCAAATACTTATTGTCATTTTCAATCGACTGCTGTTGGTTGTGACAATTTATATTAGACGTCACCGGTGTCAATACCTTGTCGAGGTATGGCGGCTTGCGTACCCTGATTACCCCCAGAGCTATGCCAGCGGGAGTTTTACTCCTGGAAGGTTCTACCAAGCTGGACAGGTTTGCGCAGGCAGGGGTCAGACTAAAGCAGACACCCTGGTCCTCCAGGTTGGGGGTTTTAGCATAGGGCTGACACCCCTTTCTATGTTATGGAAAAAACAACGAATAAACAAACTTTGCTGCGGGACGGACATCCGGAGTCATAGGCTCATATGACTGTCAGTGGTGAAAGCCGAAAGGAAGCCACTGACATGAGAATGGACGTCCTGACCGCAAAACATGATACAAGAATAGGATTTTGGAATGTCAGGACAATGAATGAGACGGGTAAACTAAAACAGGTCACGGCAGAAATGAGAAACTATAGGTTACACATTCTAGGGTTAAGCGAGAGCAGATGGACAGGGGCAGGAAAAGTTAAAACAGCAACAGGAGAAACAGTACTTTACTCTGAAAAAGAGGATGGACAGCACAATGAAGGTGTAGCCATTATTCTACAGAAAGGAATAGAAAGGACATTACTGGAATGGAAACCCATCAACAATAGACTGATAAGATTAAGATTGAGAGGTAGATTCACCAATACTACAATAATTCAATGCCACGCACCAACGAATGACAGTGATGAAGAGGTCAAGGATTAATTCTATCAACAACTGCAGAAAGAAATGGAAGACACACCTAGATATGATCTTATTATAGTAATGGGAGACCTCGATGCGAAAGCTGGTACATACAATACATACAATGAAAGAGTAATGGGGAAATGCGGCAGCAGAACAGCAAACGAAAATGGGGATAAATTAATAAGTTTCTGTAGTATTAACAACCTGGTGATTGGAGGAACACTTCACCCACATAAAGAAATTCACAAATTAACATGGGAATCACCAAATGGACGGGACAGAAACCAGATAGACCACATCATGATTAACGGTAGATGGAGACATGCATTACAAGATGTGAAGGTAAGAAGAGGTGCAGATGTGGGAAGTGATCACCATTTAGTAGTAGCAAAACTGAAACTAAGAAGGGCTGGACCAACTGTAACTACACAGAAAAGGTTTGACATCAGCAAATTGAAGGACCCCCTTACCAGAAAAGCTTTTGCGGCTGACATAAAGAAACGATATCAATTTGCCAAAAGTCAGGAAAAGACATTGACTGATGATATAGACCAGAAATTCAACACTATTTCAACAATATATAAGGAAAGCAGCAAATCATGCTTGGGATTCCAGGAAAGGAAGAAGCAAGACTGGATAACACCAGAAACATTAAACACCATAACACTGAGAAAGGAAATGAAAAGAAAGAAAACAGAAGCGAAGTTGCCCAGGTTAAAGCAACTATATAGCGAACAGTACAGTCAGCTGGACAAGGAAGTTAAATGCCAAACCCGAGCCAACAAAAGGAATTTCCTAGACGATCTTGCAAGACAGGCAGAAGAGGCAGCACTGAGAAATGAACAAAGCACAGTAAACAAAATAACTAAATTCATCAGCGGAAAACGAGGTGCAAACAATATTACATTAGTAAGAGATAAGCAAGGAAATCTCATCACGACAGCAGAGGGACAGGAAACAAGATGGGCAGAGCACTTCAGAGAAACTCTGAACAAGAAACCACCAGAGACACAATTGAATGTTCCTGAGGCTGAAAACGATCTAGATGTAAATACAGACATTCCACGAAAAGAAGAAATCATCACAGCAATCAAAGGGTTAAAGAACGGAAAAGCTCCTGGCCATGATAACTTAAATGCAGAGCTATTTAAGACAGACCCTGAGCTAGCAGCAGAACTATTAGAACCACAATTTGCACAAGTCTGGAAAACAGGGACAACACCATCAGAGTGGAACAAAGGAATAATTGTCTAATTGCCCAAGAAGGGAGATCTTGCAGACTGCAATAACTGGAGAGGAATCACTCTTCTCTCAGTTCCCAGCAAAATACTAGGCAGGATAATTATACAGAGAATTTCAAAAGCAGTAGACCACAAACTGAGGAAAGAACAAGCAGGATTTAGACAGAACAGAAGATGTGTAGATAATATATTCACTCTCAGGAACATTATAGAGCAGTGCTCAGAATGGCAAAGACAGCTGTACATTAATTTAGTTGATTTTGAAAAGGCTTTTGACAGCATACATAGGGACAGTTTATGGAAAATACTGAGGGCTTATGGAATTCCAAGCTGCATAGTGTCAATCATAAAAAGCCTCTACGCCAACTTTACGTGTAGTGTTGGGCAGAGCAACCTAACCTTTGAGGTGAAGACAGGAGTACAACAGGGATGCCCCTTATCAACCATTCTATTTTTAACAGTCATAGATTGGGTGATGCACCAGACAAAAGAGGGCAGTCCAAGAGGAATAAGATGGACTACATTTTCTACATTGGAAGATCTGGAATATGCAGATGACATTGCACTACTAGCACATTCACATCAACACATCCAGGAAAAAGCGGATAGACTTAATAAGTTTAGCCAGCAGGTGGGCTTGAACATCAATTTAAAGAAGTCAGAGGTCATGACACTCAATGTGAGCAACCCTGAGCCCATATCAGTAAGGAATCAGCAACTGGTACAGACAGACACCTTCACATACCTAGGATGCATAGTAACACCAGACGGCGGGTCAGGCGAAGACAACATCAGAATGAATAAGGCAAGAACAGCCTTTTTTAACCTAAACAACATCTGGAAGTCCTCTCAATACAGCACAAGCATAAAATTAAGATTATATTAGAGCTGTGTGCTTTCTGTGCTTCTCTATGGTGTGGAATGCTATAGAGTTACAGAGAAGGAAATGTCGAAATTGTCCTCTTTTCACACGTCTAAGAAAAATTCACAGAATCTTTTGGCCGAATACCATCATCAACCAAGATCTGCTTACTCGGAGCAAGCAAGAGGACATGCACACCATCATAGCTGGCAGACGCTGGAGCTGGGTTAGCCATGTCCTCAGAAGAGACCCTGATGCCATCATAAGAACAGCTATGCTTTGGACCCCTGAAGGAAAAAAAAAGAGAGGCTGACCAAAAACAACTTGGCGGAGGACTGTGGAGGCTGAGATGCAAAGAATGAACCAGAGTTGGGGCACTGTACGAAGGATGGCCGCCGACCGAGCAAAGTGGAATCAATTTGTTGTTGCCCTACAAGACGCCACTAGGCGTGATGGCCACTGACTGCTTTGACGGTCGGCGGCTAAGGATCAAAGAAGAAGACATTTGTTACAGTGTTGTGTTATGTTCAAATACTTATTGTCATTTTCAATTGACAGCTGTTGGTCGTGACAATTTATATTAGACGTTATTGTTCTCTTACATTTGTTACAGGCAGTAAACTTGTTGTTTATAGGACAGTTCTTGTTGAGGAATCCCCTACCTAGGGGAGGTAGAAGGTGACAGAAAAGCACAGGAAGAAGGGAAATGGAGAAACAAATGGAAAGGATGAGGAAGACATGGAAAGACCTTGAGCTGATGACATGAGTTTTAGTGAAGGTCTATGCTCCCTGGGGAGCTGAAGGGTAATGAATGAATGAACTAGCACCACAATAGTGATACAATCTCACAGGGCTATTACCATATGTTGTATATTTAAGGTGACTGACTCACATTAATGGTGATGTGGAATTATCACTTAGCTCTTTCTACCCCATTAGCTGTCTGACGCGCCACGATATAGCACATTATTCTCTGGAGGGCTGCCTTCTAAGCTCATCTGATTATACAGTGTGGTTGCAATTTACATGAGTATTGAGTTCCAGAGGTGTGCAAGTAATTTGAGATTCACATAAATTGAGAACATTTTTCCCACAGAAATTCAGTAACTTACAATGTGCCAAGTTTTGCTCCTAAAGAGTAATTGAGGCAGAATTAGACCTAATAACACATGGGGAAGAGAACTGGAGACAGAAATGAAAATGATGTGAAAAATTTGAACTGATGTCACGTGACAGGATGACTTGGCATGTGTTTGTTGAAGGCCTATGTTGTCACGTGACAGGATGACTTGGCACGTGTTTGTTGAAGGCCTTTGTTGTCACGTGACAGGATGTGACTTGGCATGTGTTTGTTGAAGGCCTTTTGGACAACTAAAGGGCACTGATAGTGCAAAGTAGATTAAAATAAAAATTATTAAAATGTTTTATGGAGCCACGGTAGCGCAGTGGTTACTGCACTGGCTTCCTAGCTCAGTGGTCCATGGTTTGATCCCCAGTTGAGGTGGGATTTGTTAGACTGCAAACGGCTCTGGGGTCGACCCAGCCTCATGAATTGGGTACCAGAGTAACTCTGGGAAGGTTAAGGCGGCCGGCGTGATGCTCACCACATCACCCCTAGTGTGCCGATGGTCATGAAAATATGGGCCTAACACCATATTCCCAATATGCCTCAATGGGCATGTAACGGGATCTAAAAAAAAATGTTTTATAGAAGCATAGGAAAATTAGCATAAAGTATGAATACATAACATAAAAAGCATATTACAAATTTTAAACAACAGAACACCTTCTACAGAGAATTATCTCAATAGTAGTGAACTTTTTCACATGTTCTCAAAGTTTGTGTTATTTCAAATTTGCGCAAATAGTGATCATGCACATCGCAATCACACTGTAGTCAGATTTCCTCAGCTTTACACGTTACATCATACAAAACAAACTTATCTGTGCATATAAAACATACATTTAGAAAACACTCTTCAGCAAATTTACAAATATTTTGTATATATTACAAGATATTTTCTCATAATTATGTTACGTTTACTGATTGTTTGAAAACATGAACTGTGGAAGTGGGAAATACTAACATCCAAGCTTGTGCCTGGATATAACTTGAAACCAGCCTCTCCCATGCTATTTAAACACAAGACAACTCAATGTGGCTCCCCCATACAGTTCCCAGGGGTGTCTTAAAGGACAGGTAAAGAAATAAGACTACTGCACCCTCAGGTATGTTGTACAAGACAATATGAGGATGTGCATAGGGCCAGCAACTTCATCATGTAAAACATACTGGTACAGAAACTAGTGCTGCAAAAGCATGTGAGAGCTTGTTGCAGACTTCCTGTAAGAAAGGTCCGTGCAGTTGTTATTGTTCCATGCTCTGTAAGGAGCTCTACAGAAAATGATGATGATATGTCAGTTTGATTGCTGAGGCAGTGCTACTGAAGGACTCTAAAGCAAAGGCAAAAAAAAAAAACCCTTCATTAACAAATGTTTGTGCAGGGTATTAAAAGTGTAGCACTGAAAGACTCGCAAACAATGGCCTTCTGAGCTTGCTCAGACAGCAGCTGTCAGAAACATTATGAGGAAATGGCAGATTGTCCATACTATCTGAAAGGCATTGCCCAATGCCACTACAGTCTCTCAACTGCAATCTACAGAATCTGACTATTACAAAGAGTAAAACTAAGAAATGATAGACAAAAATGTCTCCTAAAAGACTTAAGATACGAAAACATAAGAAATATTTTGACAAGACATGTGAAGGAAAATAGTAACGGAAAAAGGTTAATATGGGTCTTGAAACACTGTACCTTAGGGTTGCCAAGCATATCATCTTGTACTGTATTTGAAGGATAAAAACTGTATGACCTTCCAGTGTTTAAAACTTTTGAGTGAACATTGGAAATTGTTAACAATTGCATAGCCTGTTGTGGCTGATCTGAAAATGTTCTGAGCAAACATAGGCTGCAGGCAGATATATGAATTCAAAATCTTCAAATCCAACACAATTAGCTGGGTGATAGAAGAACCAAAAAAAAAAAAAAAAAAAAAAAAAAAACTAATAGCACAAGAAGAAAATTATGTTCCTTAACGTACGCATGTAATAAAAAGTGAAATAGCAATTCCTAGTGATTACAATTTCTGAGACTCTTTGAATCAGGGGCTGTGCCTATTTTTAATAGGCCAGAATCCATCCAGCATTCTACATTACTAATTTGAAAACAGACTTACACCGAAGGAATTTTGTGGATTCCTGTGTAATGAAGCAAGTTGATTAGCACTAATGTTTTGTACTGAAATTAACATTAATCAGTCATCGAACTTACTCCATTTTAAAAAAAATACTATATGAACAGCATTTACAATTTAAAAAAAAATTGAAATAGTTACATATATACATGCGATAAATGTGAACTGGTTAATGTAGGTCAATAAGCCCAATCATTCCCGACCGCCACCTCGCCACCCCCCCCCGCCCCTCCCTCCCCCCCCCCCCCCCCCCCCACCCCCCCCCCCCCCCCCCCCCCCCTTTCTTGGATAGTGTCTTCCATTTCGGAAGCCCAGATATGGCAGTCCAAGTTGTCTCATATTGCACATTTGAAAAACTGGCAACTCACATATGAGGATGAAGCCTGATAAACAAATTAACAATTCATACAACACAAAAATAGAAATGGCTAGGAAAAGATGGACTGCCCAGCTGAAGGAGAAACCTTAATGATACCTTTGTTTGATATCCCTATGCTAAATCTTCTGATTACAGAAGGCTTATATCTGGTCTATCTGAACTCTAAAACATCCCAGAATCTTTAATATCATGTTTAATTACTACTTTCTTGTTAATGAATTATGCTCTAGCTTTGGTGCCTGCACACTGATTACATTAGCTTGGCTACTCACGCTTAGTCAAAAGGAAATACCCAGTGTTATGATGGTCATGTAATCTTTTTGTCTGCTCTATCCCTATGTAAAGTTTAACAAAATGTTATGTCCAAAGTGCAAACCCTGATGTTGTATAACCTTCCATGCTCAAAGGCAATGCCATATAAGGCTTAAAGAACAATCATGCACATACTGAAATGAATAAACAATGCTTGATGATGGTATCACCATATGCAGCGGAAGCCAGGTCTGTCTAGAATTACTGAAGACAAATCCTGAACCACCTCAAAATGAAGTCAGAAGTAGGGGAAAGTAACTGCAAACAACTGTGGCCAAATTACTCAGAGTTGTCTAGAATCTGTTAGGGGAAAAACAAAAAGAAAAGTGAATAAAAGAACATCAATTAATAGTCAAAGCTACCGTATAATGAAATAAGCAAAACAAGTAGATGTTGCTGTTAAAAACTGGAATACTTTAATAAGAAATAAAATATACTGTGTTCAAAATTTTACATTCATCTATAATAGAAACATATAGACATAAATGCTGGCACTTGAGGTTCAAACTGATTTGACTGCATTTAACTACTTTAAAATGTCACACAAACGATTGTTGTAAAAACAATATTAAACAAAACAAGACTTTTTGAAATACAACAGCATAAAACCAAAACTATTTAAAACACAATAACATATTGGATTAATTTTTTCAAAAGCAATTTGATGTAACATTTTAGTATTTTTAAAAACATCATGATCTAGATGAGCTAGTATAATTTATCTAACTGTGCTCCTGATGAGCTAGTAAAATGTATGTGATCTTGATGAGCTAGTATAATATATGTGATCTTGGAGAGCTAGTAAAATTTATGTGATCTTGATGATCTAGTAAAATGTATGTACCTGCGATCTTAATTTATCTATCTGTGATTTTGATGAGTTAGCATAATTTATGTGATCTAGATGAGCTAGTAAAGTTTATGTAACTGTGGCCTTAATTTATCTGTGATCATGAGCTAGTAAAATTTATGTGATCTTGATGAGCTAGTATAATATATGTGATCTTGATGAGCTAGTATAATATATGTGATCCTGGAGAGCTAGTAAAATGTATGTGATCTTGATGAGCTAGTAAAATGTATGTGATCTTGATGAGCTAGTATAATATATGTGATCCTGGAGAGCTAGTAAAATTTATGTGATCTTGATGAACTAGTAAAATTTATGTGATCTTGATGAGCTAGTACCTTGTATAACTGTTGCGTACGTTTTTACCTAGGGGGGTAGTCGTCGGTCCTGCCAATGTACGCAACCAGTCTTGATATAGTTTTATTATTTGTGCGTTCGATTTATTCACGCACCGACGTGCACAATGCAGAGTATGTGTTGCTCTTGGCGCACGGGTAACCTAGTTAAGAAGGGAGTCTGAGGTCATGATCTGAAAGGGGTAGGCCGGACCATATGGCCGTGTGATATTTCGTTTATTGTGGCAAGTCTGTGGAAGCCATTCTTTTGTTGGAATATTGGTCTTCATGTCGAAGCCAATATTGGGAGTAACATGTAAGTTGTCGCCCCTTCGTATTCGTATGATTAGAATATTGAAACTTGAAGTTTAAGGCTACTCCTTGAGAAAGTCTAGCGGGAATCCATATTGTTATGTTATTCCTAGAATGGACCAACGGAGCTGATAGCCTCTGTGATCTATCGTAGAAGGAGAATTCCTACGAGGGAACAAAGTTATTGGATTGTATTTTTCTTATTAAAATGCCGATATGCCAATGCCAAAGTCGTGGCATGAGTTTGTGGAGAGGTTAGTTAAAACCCAAAATACTAACCCAGATGTATCTTCATGTTTACGCCATTGATGTTATATTTTGAACATACGTGGTAAGGAATGAAGTCTTGGATCAAGACAGTCATTTGTTGGATGAATGCGGGATTCAGTGATATGGGAATACGTACTTAGTTGGATGTCCTCAGACAAGGTCAACGGACATTATATTACTGTTCAAACTTAGCATGAACATTACTGGATTCTTATTACGTGAATGTAAGTAAGGTGTTTGAAAGGGATCTACCGCAATACCTAACCACCATCATAGATGTACATAATTTTCGTCAGAGTATCATTACTATGCATCCATGTTGATTGTCTCCGTCAAGAACATTGTCTCGTATTGTTGAACTTATACCGTCAATAAATAATGTTAAACTGTACCACCCGCCTTACAGTTTGCTTCAGTTCACAGCAGGCCTTGGTTGACATGCCTGAAGTTTGCATCGTTACCTGTTGAACTAATTTTGACAGTTTATTTGGATTCGCGTTTTATCAGCACGATCGTAAAGTCATCTGTAGAGACCCAGAAGAAACGGTCTAACAATAACATATGTGATCTTGGAGAGCTAGTAAAATTTATGTGATCTTGATGAGCTAGTAAAATGTATGTGATCTTGATGAGCTAGTAAAATGTATGTGATCTTGATGAACTAGTAAAATATATGTGATCCTGGACAGCTAGTAAAATGTATGTGATCTTGATGAACTAGTAAAATTTATGTGATCTTGATGAGCTAGTATATGTGATCCTGGAGAGCTAGTAAAATTTATGTGATCTTGATGAGCTAGTAAAATTGGTGATCTTGATGAGCTAGTAAAATTTATGTGATCTTGATGAGCTAGTATAACATATGATCCTGGAGAGCTAGTAAAATGTATGTGATCTTGATGAGCTAGTAAAATTCATGTGATCTTGATGAGCTAGTAAAATTTATGTGATCTTGATGAGCTAGTATAATATATGTGATCCTGGAGAGCTAGTAAAATTTATGTGATTTTGATGAGCTAGTAAAATTTATGTAACTGTGACCTTAATTTATCCAACTGTGATCTTAATGAGCTAGTATAATGTTTCTCATTTTTTCCTGTAATCTTGATGAGCTAGTGTAATTTTTCTGTGATTTCAATGAGTTTTTACAATTTATTCTGTGATGGTGTGAGCCTGTATAATCTATACCAATATGACAATTTGAAGTTATCACACACATCTAGCACTAACCAAGTTCAGTAATGCATATACGTGCACATATGTAATGATACATTCAAGCAAGACAACAATTACAAACCAAACATGCCATCATCTATTAAGAGATTATCATATATATATATATATATATATATATATATATATATATATATATATATATATATATATATATATATATATATATATATATATATATATATATATATATATATAAAGTGTACTAGTAAACAAAGTATGAAATGTAAAACCAGTAAAAATAAAATACATCCAAAAAAATATCATCTACAACAGTGTACTTGTAAAGAAAATATGAAATATAAAACAACAGAATAAAATGTATTCAACTCAAACATCAAAATGTTTGCAAGATTAACAACAAAACAGGTTGCGTATTTACAATAAAAACAAAACAGTTTGGTGGGAAATGAGAATATTATATCTAAACTGTGTATGTCTAATAAGAAGATTGACATAACAACTTAGTATCAAACATTTTTAACTCCTATGATGGATTTGAAATCTTAAAAAAAAAAAAAAGAATTCTAAACCTCTTAGTAATAGCATAGCAGTAATAATGTCATTATCATTTGATACAATTATGGCAGATAGATAAAACCCCAACAGGAAATAAATCTGTTGCGATGAGATCACAGCATATATATATTTTTTTTTAAATAACAAAAATGTTCAAAATCATACAGCAGTGTTTCTAAACCTTTTTACCAAGGTGGAAATAACTTTCCACAACGAGTGACACCCCTTCGACACAATTCTATAACTGCTAAATTATTGTCTAGAAAATATATTTGTAAAATGATGCTATCTACATATTTTACATCACATGCAGGGGCGCGCACGCGCGCGCGCACGCACGCACGCACGCACGCACGCACGCACGCACGCACGCACGCACGCACGCACGCACGCACGCACGCACGCACGCACGCACGCACGCACACACACACACACACACACACACACACGTCAGCTATCATTATATGACAAAGTACAGAAACTTTTTTGCGGTATATTTTTTTTAAAAATGTGTCAAAACACAATGTATGAAAGCACCAACTGGAAAACTGGTTGAGAAACACTGCCATCGAGGGAAATTTAGTATAAAATGCTTTGATTTTACAATTTACACGTATTTTAAACATTCACACCTTAGAGGAATAATTTGTTTTCCCGGTTAAAAATTAGCCGAATAAATAACGGCGAATCAATGAGCTTGGCTGCCATGCATATATTTTTAAAATATAAAAAAAGTATCATAAGAAAGGTGCACCTTATAATTTTTTTAACTTTACGTGGAAACAAATCAACATTTGCACACATAATCACGATGATCTGTGTATAAACCCCATAATGCATGCATGTACAGGATGTTGCGAGACAAGAGTGCATGTTTGTATGTAAGCACCATAAAATCAGTCCTTCCTTGTGATTTTTTTTATACAATATATATTGCTGAAAAAAGGTGAGTAGGTGATATGAGAGAAAGACAGTGAGGGAAAGTATGTGAAAGAGATGGGGGGGGGGGGGGTGGGGGGGGGGAAGTACATGAGACACAAAAGTATTTATGTCAGTTTCATGAGTGAACAACACAACACTGAGGTAAATGTTCTGGTAAAACCTTTAACATGCCAAACCAGGGAAACACAGTGAGTGAAAAAATGGATAAAAATACAAACATAAAAGAAAGGATGAAATAAACGATTTTTTTGTTTGTAAATAGAAAAATAAATACAAGGAAAAGATCAAGTTAATCACATTTTTTTTAAAAATACAGCGAATATTATATTTATAAAATTATGTAGCAGTGGATAAAATTAACGGGTAATGTAGAGCTCTTGAACAAAAGCAAATTATAGTACTTCATGTAATATAAAAATGTAACAGAAAAAGTCAAACTAATCACGTTTTAATAAATAACAAAATATAGTGGATACTGTGTTTATAAGCTCAAGTAGCAGTGGATAAAATTAATGGGTGCAATAGAGTTTTTGTACAAAGCAAAATAGAATATATATGACATAAATATCATAAAACAAAGATGCAGTCAAATTTTTTTCTTCTCAAAAATAACAAATGTATTTTTATGTTGATTAATATTTTTCATTACTGCTCTCATTACTGAGCCTGTGAGTAAATACAGGAGCGAAAGAGAGCTAGCTTTTGCGCACTTTAAAAAATAAAAATAAAAAATCTGCTTACAAATGTGGTTATGAAGTAAATTTGCATACACATATACCACAAATATACAGTGGAGTCTGGATAAGTAGAAGTCACTGGGACCATCTAAAATACTTCTTCTTATCTTAAATACTGCTTATCAGTCAAGCATTGCTTTGTTACTTGCGGACATATCAAGCTAATTATAAGAGAAGCTTAACTGCAAATAATAATATCATTATTAATTCACAACTTATGCATGGTTATAAATCATACCTATCTATATGCTGTATTTTCCATTCTGGTTAGCAGTATCAGTCGTACACACTCGTTTTAACAGACATACAAGCAGAAGCACAGCTTTCACATTAAGTAAATGTGTGGCATACAAGCGATACTAATATACCACTATGTAAATGTGTGGCATACAAGTGATACTAATATACCACTATGTAAATGTGTGGCATACAAGTGATACTACTATACCACTATGTAAATGTGTGGCATACAAGTGATACTAATATACCCCTATGTAAATGTGTGGCATACAAGTGATACTAATATACCACTATGTAAATGTGTGGCATACAAGTGATACTAATATACCCCTATGTAAATGTGTGGCATACAAGTGATACTAATATACCCCTATGTAAATGTGTGGCATACAAGTGATACTAATATACCACTATGTAAATGTGTGGCATACAAGCAGATACTAATATACCCCTATGTAAATGTGCATCACCATCATCAACCTTCAGCTCCCCAAGAATCACAGGTCTTCAACAATTTCATGTCAAATCTGCCTGTCACGTGCCATCTGTTCAATATCTTTCCATGTCCATTTTATTTCTATCTCCAGTTCTCTTGTCTATGTGTTTTTCAGTCTCCTTCAACCTTTCCTGCTTTAGGGATTGCAGAACAAGGACTGTCTTCATCTTCAACAAACTTACACCAAGTCCCTATTGTTCCTTGCCATTGGTTCAAGGTCTTTGCAGGTTTTCCTCATCCCTTTTAAGGACTGCCTTGCAATGCTATAACCTGGTTTCCTCAATGTGTATCCTATCAATTGCCAGTGAGTTCTTCTGATCTGTTCCTCGCTCTTGTCTGGTTCTTGTCATTAGTTCGACACTGGCGATATTGTCACACCATTTTAATCCTTATACTCTATGCAAGCGCCTATTTATGAAAGCCTGTAGCTGTTTGATTGTTGTTTTTGCTGTTCTCCATGTTTCAGAACTATACAATATGACTGACAACACTTGAATTAAAGACTTGATTATTGAGTTGGAGTTGATTTTCTTTTGATTTCCATATATTTCCAAGTGTGATGAAAGCTCAATTTTTGTGACTTAAAGTCTCTGCAGGATGGTTGTCACCATGCTCAACCCTCCTTATTTGCCTTTTATGACACACTTGACAGATTACAGTATTACTATTCTTTGCTCCTTTTTCAGGCCCCAGTAACACAATGGGCCATAAATGAGCATAAGAGGTAATAACCAAGTTATCATATTTGTCTCCTTCCTGGCAAACATAATTTTACACCAAATCAAAGTTTTCTTGTTCTGGAATCCCCAGGTTAAGACAGTTAGAGGGAGACCAAACAAAATATAGAGAGAAGGGAACTGGAGACATGAAAGGAAAAAAAAAAACAGAAATACCTTGAACGGATGCTGTGACAGAAAGACTTGATATAAATTTGTTCAATACCTATACTCCTCAGGGAGCTAAAGGGTATTGAATGAAATCTAAATATCATATGTTAGCCTGAGTATTTCAGTGAGTAAAAGAACCTGCATACACATAACATCTCCTTCCCCTTTTATTTTGCTGTTTAAGTGGTATGGTGTCACAACTGCAGTTGGCCTACATGCAGAAAGCTTAATCTTGCAATGGTGGTTTTAGTAACAATGTATGTAAAAATAATAACACCTGAGGTTTAAAAACTACCTAATGTACAAATTTATATGAATGATAACACACAATTTTGATTGTAACCATAAATTTCATTATTCATGAATGCTAAGAAATCATGTTTTAGTAGGATTGTAACCGCACCAATTAAGTTACATGTAGCCGGGGTAGACTGGTCGTAAGGTACCAATTTAGTTACATGTGGCCGTATGGTGTAGTTGTTATTTCATATCTAAGTGAGTGGTGGTTATACTGGCTTAAAGCTCGCCAGAGGTGTTGATTGCTCAGACTTTATTTGTCTTTCAGGTATCATTCCGTTCCTCCTACTGTTGATGTATGTGGAGAGCTTTAGTGGTTAAGATTTGGATGAGAACATGACAATGCATCTATACATTCCAACAAGACCGTCTGACCGACCACTGGATCACAAAGTAAAAACATGCTTAACTAGGTGGTCACAAAAAAAGTGAAAAGTTTAAAAATAAAGTCTCCTCACAGACTCCCGTGAACTACACAGGTTATTTACATAATGCTACAATAAATAAATTTGAAACAATCATTCTCATTTTGCAACAGTCAAGATGTGAAACAAAAAAAAATGAAGGGGGCTGCTGTAAAACTGACAAAATGATTTTGAAGTCAATTTTATAAATGAACAAACCTCAAGCAACAAGGTGTCAAGATAGTGAAACCATGAGTAGCAAATAAAACAGACAAAAATATTCATTAGTTCAGCAATAAAGATCTACCTATGGGGTATGAGACAGACTGCAAGGTTTGCCTTGACGACTAGCAGCTAGCTAGACTTGGTTAGATAGACTTGTGACACTCTTGTTAAAGCAGCTGTCTTCTCGTCATATACACACTTATTCCCCCACACAAGTACATGCTAATCTTCTTTAGCTTAGTAACGCTTCTGAAGCACAAACCTTTAACTATAGTCATCCAAGTTATTATGAGATCCTCCCCTTGATAACATTTCTGAATTTTCTTTTTGACCTCTACACCTCACGGTAGAAGGGGAACGACTAAGTAAGTAATTTTCTTTCAGTCTGGCCAATGGTTTTTTTTTTTTTTTCAAGGCATCTTGTCAGAATTTTAGTTTCAGCTTTTTAGTGGAACAATATTTTAAAGCCCTTTGACCATGACAGGACATCATAATTATTGTATTTGTGTTTGGAGTTTGACAAGTCAGGTCAATAAGGATTTGCATTAACTCCTGCTTCTTGTAACTAGTGTTGTCATAAAGATCATTAACTCTTCAGTGGTCTCTACAATGAATACTGTTGTATAACTACATAAGTTAGTGAAGAAGTGTCAAACTGGCAGAAAAGGTAGAATGTTTGCCTCACGCGGCAAAGTTACTGGGTTCCAGGTTCAAAACCTGGTAGCATCATATTCCAGTTAAAGAACTGATACTGAACTAGGGGAAAGATTCAAAGTTACAATGTTAGAACATGCTAGAAAGAGCGCTGCATTGTAAGTAAAAAGGTAAACGTAGTCCCATAGCAGATACTGCCATAGGGTAGTCAATAAAGGGGGGGGGGGGGGGGGGGGGGGGGGGGGGGGGGGGGCGCGCGCTGCTGTAAAAGTGGTAAAGAAATTAATATGTAAACTAAAAAGAGAAAATGTTATGGGATCCATTACTGTTATCTACGACAGCCAATTAGTGATTCTACTGAGCTTTAAGCAAGATTTTATTAACTTATTTTGTTATTACATTTTTCTCCTTCTGATTTTTTTTGACTGTTGAATTTCGTGTATTGATATTTCTTTCAGGTTTTGTATTTTTACTTTCTTGTTTGTTGTACATTTTCCTCACTTCACGTTATTTTTTTTCATCCTTTTTACATGCTTGCAGAGTCTATAGTATTTTTCTTTTGATCTGTCTATATTTCTTGTCTTTGTCGCCTGTTTATAACTGTGGCTGACGAAGGGTGAACACTAAAACATCCTGCGTTTCCTGTGTACCATTAATTTATAAAACTGATTCAATACCATTAACTTTTTAAATTTACATAATAATTATTATAGCGGAGTAAAGTCTTTAGTGAGACTTTACCGTACTAGGTCCAGTTTTTTAATCAGGTAGGGTAACACCACACTTCCTCGCTTTCCTAACTCAAGAGCAGAATCAGGTACCCATTTACAGCCGGGCAGACTGGAGTGAGAAGCTGGTTAACTGTGCTGTGAGAGGAAAGCACTCTAACTGCATAACCAACTGAATGCTCGCATTGTAAGTACCTCTTATTTTTGTATTCTGAGTACCAAATTGTTTTCCTAAAGCTCTGAAGTAGTTACCTTCATATTCAATGATTAGTAATTGTGGACAAAAAAGACATTTTAAAATATATGTAAGTTGTTTCCTCTAAAAGGGCATGACGTTTTAAAAATGCATTATTATTTTTTTTTTAATTATGCCATAGCGATGAATACCTTAGTAGCCTACAATGAATGGGTTAGATAAAGCTGGTGGCTAGCAGAAAAGCAACCATTATGCCACACCAAATTCAAACTAGCCTGTTCAGCCTTAAAAAGTTCATTATTTGTCAGGTAGTGTTTGTTTGTCTATAGTGCATTCTCCACAAACTACTCTCGGGCACATGTTAGATGTTTCTATTTCTGAACCTTCACTCCATGATAATCTGATTACACGCTTCTGCTCCTCCTTCCAGTTACGTTTTTAATACATTATCTAGCTACACGTATAAGCACAAGTACAGAGGTATGGATGATATGTGAAGACCTGTACCGCATCATGATATAAAAATGACTTTTAAAAATTTCTATGTACAAGAATCAACAACAGTTATGTATATAACCTGAGCAATTGACAGATCTAAATACTGGTAATTATCTCCTCTAAAATGAGTGTGATGTGCGTTTAAAAATGTGAAATTAATCACAAGAAAAACTGCTTATATAAGCATGTAAACTGTCAAACTTGAATGTCAAATAATATGCAACAACTAACAAGAGAAGATAACTTCAAGAAAAACTACTAAGAACCAGAACACTCCAAGTGACATCACCATAACCAGTAATGAATGAGATTGTATGGCTGCAAGACTACTCTGTATTGCCTTCAGTGAAATTAATAATTCAGAATGCCATTATTTTTTGTAGATAAATGATTATAGCATCCAAAACACATTATACCTGACAAGTCCAAGTGGAACAAGAGATGAGAAGTATACAATGGCAGTGGATAAGACACACACACTGAGGAAACCTGCTGTAGCATTACATGTCAATCCTTGTTCTCGAATCCTCAGGGTAGGAGAGATTGAGGGAGACCAACAACTAAATGGAGAAGACAACTGGCCAGAGAAATAAAAAGGATAAAGAGGAACCCTGAGCAGACGGCACAAAACAGGAAGACTTGGTGTGAATTTACTGAAGGCCTCAGCTCCTCAGGCAGCTGAAGAATAATGAATGAAAGCACATTTACATAGTATCTGTGCCAGGCTGTGATGCTGGACAAAGTTTGATCAAAACCATAATTAAATTACAGACAGGCAGCTGACGCAATGGTCTGACCATAAGGCAAACAGTTCAACCTTTAATATATTCCTTCACTACCAGGACATCAGGATGAAATAAATTGGGTCTAAAATAGATGACATGATGGTAGACTAACAAAATGTAAAGGAAGAACAGCTTTTAACTATCACAAAAGCCATAGGACTTACCAAAGAACATGACTTTTCTGTCCACAAAATGTAAATGGTGGCAATAGTTAATTAGCCCCCAGAGGTCTCTGATGAGACAAGGAAAGAATTGTACTACTACTCTCTCAGGCATGTCCTACAAAACAACTAATATGAGGTTAAGCATGGGGATGGAAACATCAATATATATAAAATCCCAGCTTTTTCTGTCAGTAACGCTAAGGGATGCAACTTTGGTTGAAAGTTAGACATTAATTGTATTATTTTTCTTATATGTACTCTCCCAAAAATAGTAACATTACGGTGTGCATAAAAATATTTATAGAACCTGCTACGTAGTTCGTGTACTGTGGTTTATTTTTATACTTTTGAATAAGTAAAATTGCCATTAGGTATTTGTGCTTTTGAATGTAATTCCCGTCTTATGACGGGCTTTTACACTAGTCATCATATAAAATAGAACTCTACAGAAACCACGGCTGCTTGATACAGGCTTCCTGCAAGGGGACCAGCTACAGTGGTGGCTCCCCACTCCATAAGGTGTGAAAAAAAAAAAAATGATGATGAATAGTTATTTAAGGACTGCCGACCTGATATGTTAACTCAGAGCGATAACTAATAAATTGTGTCTTAGTGCCACATCTTTGGTCACACAATGTCAAACACGGGGGAACATCCAAAACATAAGACAACAAAATTACAATGTGTGAGATAACACACCAGACAAGGGAGAATGAGTAATGAAGATTTTGAAATTCATGGGAACTCCACACACAGAAAAGCTGAGAGATAGATGGTGGTTGCTGTAAGGGGGGTGTGTGTGTTAAAAGAGGATAGAATGCAAAATGGTCTGACATCATGAGAGAATCCAGACCAAAATTAGCTACCACAGGCCTTCGATAGCACAAGATTTGGCCCCTTGGCAAGGGGAAGCCTGAGAGGTGGTAGGATGAACAGTATTAATGAAATATTAAAGAAAACCACGGTCTGATGTTAGCCAAGGTAGCAAGCCTTGCAAAAACCTAGAAACTCTTCTCGTTTAACATTTTATGACAAAAGTGAAAGGAAAACAAAATAGTAGGCATAAAATGTTAATTTTAGAAGCACTGGTATATAACTTAGAGATTAAAGCATATCATTAACTACAATGCCAACTTAAAAAGAGATAAATGAAAACTGCTTCAGTTATTAATAAATAAAAAATAGGTTGCATTTAGTGAGCATTATTTCTGAGAATATTAATAAGATAAAAAACAATAATGTATGCCATAAAGTAATAAATCATTATAATGTGTGACTGTAATTGTAAGACTAATAATTAAAATGATGAGAGTTAAATTTTGAATTATCAATAAGACTTATGTTCTCATGCATGAGTTCATGCCATTTTAAAAATAAAATGTTTCACAAACCCCAATGTCAAATGAGAAAAATACAAGATAAACATTTTAAAAAAAGCAAATGAGCAGCAAAACAAATAACAAACAAAATATCAGGATAACATGCCAAAAACTGATTTGAAATTTGAGCAACTTATTAAAATCTTCTAAATGTCTTTGCTTGACATGCAGACATGTCTTCAGTTCCTTCTCTTCCTGGCTACTTCTCACAATGATGTGCAGCTCTGCAAGTTATATCTGTTATTGTTAATTTGTCATCTTCCAGGATGTTTTATAATAGCTTTAAAGTAATTCAACCGATAAGTGACTGGTAAAGGGCAGTAAAAGAAAAGAAGAAAATGTCCTTGACTCGTGTAGTTTATACTGTCATTAATAAAGAAAACTAACATGGCTTTCTGAAAAGTTTCTTTACCACTGTATTCTTACACCTTCATCACTAATTCTTCTATACCAGCCTTCCACTAAGTTATACAAGTAACTTAAAGGCATAATTAACAATGCTTATCCAGTACTACTGTTAACACTGAGCTAGTTGATGCCAGTAGAATCATCCATATTGAATCTGACAATAGCATATTTAACACTGAGTTGGACTAGGCCAGAAGATTAGTTAATACTGAGCTGAACTGTGCCAGCAGAATTCTTAAATATGAGCTGGACCACGTTAGCAGAATTGTTAACATTGAGCTGGACTATAACACTAGATTAGTTAATACTGAGCTGTACTATGCCAGCAGAATTCTTAACTATGAGCTGGACCACGTTAGCAGAATTGTTAACACTGAGCTGGACTATAACACTAGATTAGTTAATACTGAGCTGTACTATGCCAGCAGAATTGTTAACACTGAGTTGGCCACACCAGTTAAATAATAGGCACTGAACCGGACTAGAGGCAGTGGAACAGCTAACCATAATTTCCCTTTTCGCTTCTCATAAGCCACACAGCCACCACTAAAGTGGGGTCCCTTGCCTGCACCAAAGCATCCATGTGCTCTTAGAAGGAGGGCATCTGTAGCAATTTATTTTACACGATGGATGCCAGTCCCATGCACAAGATGAGTTAATAAAAAAGGTAACGGTAAAGGATCCCGTTACACGCCCATTGAGGCATATTGGGAATATGGTGTTAGGTCCATATTTTCTTGACCATCGGCACACTAGGTGTGATGTGGTCAGCATCACGCCGGCTGCCTTAACCTTCCCAGAGTTGCTCTAGTACCCAATTCATGAGGCTGGGTCGACCCCGGAGCCGTTTGCGGTCTAAAGAATCCCACCTCAACTGGGGATTGAACCATGGACCACCGAGCTAGGAAGCCAGTGCACTAACCACTGCACTATCGTGGCTACAAGAACAGTTAATACTGAACTGGAATATGTCAGTAAAACAGTTAACACTGAGGTGAACTATGCCAGTAGTAAAGCTAACATTTGGCTAGACCACACCAATAAACAGTTAACACTGAGGTGAACTATGCCAGTAGTAAAGCTAACATTTGGCTAGACCACACCAATAAACAGTTAACACTGAGGTGAACTATGCCAGTAGTAAAACTAACATTTGGCTAGACCACACCAATAAACAGTTAACACTGAGGTGAACTATGCCAGTAGTAAAGCTAACATTTGGCTAGACCACACCAATAAAGTTAACACTGAGGTGAACTATGCCAGTAGTAAAGCTAACATTTGGCTAGACCACACCAATAAACAGTTAACAATGCGCTGGACAAAGCCAGTTGTTAGACTATGTCAGAAGAAAAGTGACAGGGAACTCTATAAACAGTGTTACAACAGAAGGTAATCAGATCACCAGATGAGGTCCCTCTATCCCACTAAGCTGGACCATGCCAGAAGAGGAGTTAACAACCAGCTTACTATGATACCATGTAAATGACTTAAGGACAGATTCAGCCTACATCTCTATGACATCTCCTAGTTGGAATACACACCAGTAGCCATTCACTTCAATGACCCTGACCACTAAGGTCCTATTGGCATCCAGGTCACTGCGATCAGATCCTGCTCCTCTGATACTGCCAGCTGAGTCCAGCTTGAACAACTCATCAGCCACCGTATTGAAAGAGAGAAAAAATGTCTCAAACCCATCTCAAACCAGGCGGTCTTAACACCTTACATTCCTTTGCCTGAAATGACACTCTTATTATATTAGCTCGTCGATCGTCGTTTACATTTATAATTTTATTTGTTAATTTATTTATTTGTTTAAAATTTTTTTTTTTTTTCAGTTTTCCCGTTGTTCTCCCCATTTACTCATCTGTCTACTTCTACCTCTTCTATCTCCTTAACTCATTATTATTATTATATCTGAGTTATCTCTTGTTCCATTTCCCTTCTTAGCATCTACTGTTTACACCCGGTAGTGGCAGCCATTTCATGTTTTCCTGGCGCATTCTCTTTTTGATGGGCATGCTTGGTCTTAGCCGCTTTTACAGGTAGTACACATTTTTTATTTATTTTCTTATGTGTCCTACTTAACTCTTGCTTTCTTTCCTTTCCCTGACGAAGGCCTTGTAACCACAACATTGGCTTTTTCTTTTGTCTCGTCCTAGCAAGATGAATCACCTTTTTTCAATTTTTTTGGTCATATCCATCCACCATACTCCATGTCTTACTGCAGTTCCCCTCATCTTACTATGTTAGCAGAATAGCTTACACTCAGTTGGACTAAAACAGCTGGAGTGAAACGCCTAAGTAAATATGCTAAATGCCTAGAGTCAACTTAACGTGCTAAAACAGTTTAGCACTGAATTTTCAGGGAGTCAGATATTTCACAAAGATCCCTTTTGCACATCAATGGTAATGTATTGTCCTCAAGAATAGCACAAATGAAAACCAGCCATAAATTCAAAAAGGTAAAAGTATGATGGATCCCTGCCCACTGATTTTCACTGGCAGTGACAGTAACATTATTCCTCTGTAAATTGTGTACTCTTGCAAATCTTCCTTCTTAAGCAATTTGACCAGATATCCTTTCTGCAAGTCTGCTAGCATTTTTTTCTCTCTTTCAGACTTTATGATGTAATTTGGGTAATATCTCTGTAGAGATGTACATGTCTACTTTGATTTCCTCAGCTGGAATGCCATCCGAGCCAGCAGCTGTTCCATCTCTTGGAAGTTTTATGGTTTTCTTTATTTCATCCTTAACTGGTTTTTCAGTTTAACTTACAGCTGCTTTTCTGCTGGCTGGATGTCTGGAGAATCTTGCAGAACCAATCTATTTAGATGTTCCTTGAAATGTTCTGTCCATCTCTTCATTTGTTGATGCTAAGCAATTGTTCCTTCCTGTCCATGATAAGGCCATTTGATTGCTTACATTTTCTTGTAATCTTTTTTGCACTGGTCCTTCACATTTCTTTTGGCTGCAGCTTACTCTGCCTCTCTTGCCAACACGCGAATATTTTCTCTCGTTTTTTATGATACGTCTTATACCTCTTTGTCTAATAATTGTCAAATTAACATTTCATACATTTTACTGTAGTTTAACAAATAAATAATTACGTTCCCAAAAAATACTGCAAATCCTCAGTCAAACCTCGAGGACAAACAAGGACCTTGCTGTTTTAAATTTCTAAATATGACAAATGTAAACAACACACAATTTATTAAAACTAAAATTACTTTACGACTTTTACCTTTTTGGTTGACTCTTGCCATGAAGAGTTGTGGTGTTCTAACTTTAAATTAAAAGCTTATAGTAATTTCAACACATTCAATTTAATCTCTAAAACATGTAATAGTTAACATTTTTTTTTTCAAACTGAAAACTTCACTATGGAAAGCTCTCACTCATTTCTCATTTTTTAAGATATAATAAAGTGAAATGTAATGCAGAACTGTTAATTAATGACCTTCATTTACGTCAATATTATCAATGTAAGATTATGCTCAAAGTATCATTTTTTACTTAGCTATCACCTAGAATTAAGAAGAAAAAGATTATGTATTATAAAGTATATGATTATAACAAAATATGAGCAGAAAAAACAATTAACACAAAGCAAAATTTGGCATAGGTGCTAAAAGGCTGGTGTTAAATGCATGCCAAGTGTAGGAAGGCTATGACAGTGGGGGACAACTACACCAACTAAACACTGGACTCAAATGAGACACTTGACCTTGGATGTGTCCTGCTGAATGAGGACGGTGGTTGATTAGACCCATCACGCTCCAGTGGTGACTCAGCAATTGTTGGTGAGGATGGAGTGTGCAGCTCTGCTGTCTTAGCTCGACGTCGCTTGGGGAATTTGCGAGGCGAAAACTGTAGGTCCAGGCCTTTATTAGCATCCGAGTTAGTGGACTTTGTCTGGATTCTGGACGGGGATGCTGGGGTGGAATTTGAAACTGGTGGAGAAAAAGGTCGCCGTGGAACTGATGATGGATGGACTGGTGGAGGGGAGAAAGACCTAAAAGGTGCATTGGGCACTGACGATGACAGAGGTTGAGGATTGACAGAAGTTGGGGATGATGGCAAACTTCTGAGCTTGGCAAAGAACTTTCTGGCTCCAGATTTTTTGGTGCCGTGACTGGATGGTGACAGTGGCACTGATCCACAAAGTGGGAGGTTGGTAGGTGTAGGGGGAGATTCTGGAACATTTCTTGGTTCTGATACTGCTCGCACCGCGACTGGAGGTGTAATGCCATTCACATTTGGTATTTTCAGTTTCAAAGAACCATCACTGGCAGGCTTAGCAAAAGCGCCCACCTCAACAGCTACAATCGAGGCATGATCAAGTTTTCCTGGAGCCTTGGACATTTTCTCAACAATTTCTGAGTCTCGTGTCTGACGATCCTTTCTAGTCATTTTCCGTTTTGCATATATAGCCGGATTCTCAATAATTTTTCTTTTCTGGTCTGTAACTGTCAATACATGCTGCAGAAGGGCACTACAGAATGACTGTGCTGAGCAAACCTCCTCTGTGACAAGTTCATACTCATGTACTACTCTCTCCATCTCTTTCAGAGCATACACATGCCTCTCTTTGGGATTTAGCTCAGGTTTTATGACCAAGCAGCCATTGGAATTGTATTTTTCTTTGGTGTTGAAGTTTGTATCATTTGGTCGCATTGGCAAGGCTATTTTTGTCACTACTGGGTCAAAGTTGTCAGATATACCATCTGTTGTCAAAAACACAATGTCTCCTTGGTGACAGAATGTCACGGAGCATGTGAGATTGTGCAGCTCTGGATTTGTGCCATCAACTGGACCGAGAGCACCCCCTGCATCCCGAATGTCACGCTCACTCCCCACATCATGAGAGCCAACTGTAACTTCTCTGATACCTTTGTTGTTGGAGTAAATAAACCCAAAACTGTCCCCAACATTGACACAGCAGACAGCATGTTGATCCGAGTTATCCACTGGACATACCATGCAGAGACACAGTGTGGTAAGGCCACCCTCTTTGGCCATGATGGCTCTATGTGCTTCATCCAGGGCCTTTCTCAGAAGACGAACAACATCCTGCATGGCACAAGGACAAAGTTGACATTTCAGAAGTAATTTAGCAAACGATCAAACAATAACTTTTCATGGTAATATGTTCTGTTAAAACTGGCATAAGTCTGCTGAAGGCCTATGCTCCTTGGTGAGCTGAATGGTGATGATGATGATGTTCTGTTAAGTTTTTAAATATGCAAATGACATTATTACAAGTTTTGAAACCGGCAAACGAAATCATTAAAAGTTTTGAAACCGGCTAATGAAATTATTAAAAGTTTTGAAACAGGCTAATGAAATTATTAAAAGTTTTGAAACCGGCTAATGAAATTATTAAAAGTTTTGAAACCGGCTAATGAAATTATTAAAAGTTTTGAAACCGGCTAATGAAATTATTTAAAGTTTTGAAACTGGCAAATGAAATTATTAAAAGTTTTGAAACCGGCAAATGAAATTATTAAAGGTTTTGAAACCTGCAAATGAAATTACTAAAGGTTTTGAAACCGGCAAATGAAATTATTAAAAGTTTTGAAGCATGCAAATGAAATTATTAATAATGGTAATGCTCTTCAGAACACTGACAGCCTACTAATAAATAGTAAATGACAGATAATACTCTCAAAAACATCAGTGCCAGCTTTCATCCTAAGAAAGTATACATATACGTTTTATATCCTAATTTAATCTCAACTTTATCACTGAAAGTAGGGAGCCGCACTGGTGTAGTGGTTACCAAACTGTGCTGGCGACCGGGTGACCCAGGATCAAACCCGGGCGAGGATATTTGAAGATTTTTTGTTGACCAGGATTTGGACTGGATTAACTCGAGCCCTGGCGAGAATATATTTGAAAGAGTGTCGTCGACCAGGGACTGGCGGCTCCTGAGCCGACCCAGCTCTAATGGGTACCTCTGAAATTGTCGAGTATCTGCCTGAATGGCGAGGGACACCTGTCTCTGTACAAGAAAAAAAGGGATACTCACGTAAAATCAGTCTCAGGTTAGACATACTAACCTGAGATTTCGCCTCGAGTAATAGCAGGCGTACGCAAAAAAAAAAAAAAATCACTGAAAGTGACTTCTTTAATCATTTTAATCACATACTCTTTTTTTTTATTCCACCAATTAATTACTTCTCTTATCAATTCACTTCCATTTCATCATCTCTTTCATCTTATGGTCAATACTCTCCATCTGAAATCCCAAAATCCCTTCTCTTCATCATTTGAAGTCACTTCTTGCATCAAGTGATTAGCCCTTTCAATTTAATAAAGTAAGTAAATTAATGTAAACTGCATACATTTAACCTTTAGGACGCTGCGGGCGACAATTGTCACCGGAGGTACCCTATGTTCTCCCAGCTGCAGGCGACTTGTCTACTTTCGGATATGGTTCATTTCCTGCTATATAAGATGTGTACACGTCATATCCCCCCGGATGTTAAAATTGAATCTTATGTGAAAGAGAGTTCGCTTCCTTTTCTGACCTTCAGTTGTAACGGGTGTATTAGCAAAATTTTTCTGTGCAATTTTCAAATCGAAATCAATCGGCATGGAACAAGCTGCCATTTTAGGTGAAATTTTAATGGATTCTGACTCTGATGCGATGACGAGGAGTTTTTTGGCTTTATTAGCGCTGATATCGGTTCTCAGAATATGGATGATGGCAGAGATGGGGACGACAGTAGAATGTCATTGCTAGTATGTCTAGCGTTAGGGCCGAATGTCATGCTGACGAGATGAGGGCGTTTGTTGCTTTGCTACTGATGGGTGTAATGAAAAGATCGTCATTTGATTTGTATTGGTCAAATGACTGTTTCATTGAGATGCCAGGGTTCAGGACTCTTCGTCTGTTGGTTTTTTTAAAATTATTTTTATATTTTAAAAATATTTTTTAAAATTTTTTTCATCTTTCCATTCTTCTCTTCCTATCACATCTAATATGTACACAAACAAAACTTATATCATCAGATTCATCATTCATTTATTTATATAAATTCAAAAAATGATAGCAATTGACCAAGAAACACAGAAACTATAGACGTTACAAGTCACCCACTATAAAAACGGGGCGTTGTGAAAAAGAATGCAGCTGCAGGGCAAATTTCCGTCATTTTAATGCAGCGTGCTAAAGGTATTAAACAGTTAAATAGCTCAGTATCTGACATGTGCTATCTGTAGCTGAATGTGCATATTTGTCCTTTGATGTAATCTTTAGCAGACAGTCTGCAGAGACGATGGAAAGCAGTGGTAGCAGCTAATGGAAAAAAACAGCAGTTCCTCTATTATGCCTTTCTACTCCCTGTGAAGTATATATCTGCAACTTTTCTGTTCTGTCGTCAATGTAATATATTTCTTTCCTTTCTGGAGGGCTCCTTTCATCCTGGCTTGAGAAATACTTGGCTTTCAGTTTTTGTTTTGTGTTTTACAGGAAGAGGTAGCCAGCAACATGACCAACCCTACTTAGCCGCCTTTAACAAAATGCCTTGTAGCGAGCAGTGGTCCCACTCCTCTATATAGATCCCAGGATCCATACATTAGAACTTACTTACTTACTTAGTCATTCCCCTTCTACCGTGAAGTGTAGAGGTTTACATTAGAAAACACAGGTAAAGCTACATTATGCCTCTTACATGGGATTATGGGTAATATCCACTGAAACAGCAAGCTGAAAAAAGTTACATGGAAAAGAAATATAAAAGCAAGTGTGAAAGATGGGATCTTCCTTTTGACCTAGAAAATTCCCATACTTGCTCTAATTGAACAGGATGGGGAGGATGTTGGAATCCATTTTCTCATAAATTTCATGTAAATTGTTGTTATATATTCCATTTAATTTTATCTTACGTTAATTACAGTGGAATCTTGATAATCCAGACTAACTGGGATTAGCTGTTTGGATTTCTGATTTGTTTGGATTTTTGGACTTATAAAAAATACTGTTCTGAAGACCAAAAAAACAAAAACAGGGTTTAGCAAAAAAAACACTGAGTTGTACATAAAATATTTTTATTCATTGTTAACAGGATAAATGGAAGTTTCAATGTCACTATTTTTGAACTGTGTTTCTTTGTTGATCTCTCACTCTTTACAACAAGAGTAGTTGATTTGGAGAGCATTCAGTTTGTTGCTTTAAAAAATTCACCTACAACTCTCATCGTCAAGGAGACATTTATATAGTTTAGCTCACTTTCTGGGCCAGCATTAAAATAACGCTGGCTCGTTTGGATTACCAAGGTCCGGATTATCTAGTTTCTACTCTATCACAAAAATTATCTTCATTTTGGTACCGTAATTCAGCATAATATAAGTTGAACATTTGTTATCCCAGAGATATAGAGAAGATGAGAAGCATGGAAGCACATGACCAACGGTGGTGTTACAAGAGGGATCCCAAGGCCGTGAATGACTGATAGAAAGATTAATTCTAAACTCATATGAGCACTAGATAATGAACAAGATATACTCATATCAACCTGCGTATTTTCTGGCTTATGTTTCCTTTCAAATATTTTGTAGTTGAGATACTTCATGCTTCCATAAAGCGCACACCGTGCAGCCAAGCGAGATTTTTCACCCCAATTTACACCATCAGCTACCATCATAATGCTGTTGTTCCGACGAGCACATAGAGCAAAACTGTCTGCGATGGGCTCACCTAAAAATAGGCGGAATAAAAAATAAAAAATAAATAAATCAGTATAATTGCATTTTGAATAAATTCTGAGAGAAAAAAAAACTCCAGTTAAAAAATAAAAAGTGTAAGATAGTCCAATAGCAGATACTGCCATAGAGGAATGAAGTGGTAACATGCAGTGAAGCAAGTGTAATTCTGCAAAGATAAGTGGCAGAGTTTGATAATATTTTATTTTTATTTTGAGTATTTTGTCATTTTGATCATCACTAGATCAATCAATACCCTTTAGCTCCCCAAGGAGCATGGAGTTGCAGTAGTGCAGAGGTTAGTGCACTGGCTTCTGAACTCAGTGGTCCATGGTTAGGCAACTTTGCCTCGAGAAGCAAGCACTCTAACTATTCTGCCATTCAACATTCTAAACTCCAGTTTAAAGAAAAAGGAAAGAAGAATGACCTTTATACACATCTAAAATATTCATGAAAATGTACAAGCCTTATTAATCCCAAATGTCTATAAAATCTAATTCTCACATAAACTAATGACAAATACAACTCTTCTTCTGCTACTTCAAGAAACTTCATGGAAAATAATTCTTCATTGCCCAGTACCTATTGATCCCTTATAAATTTTCCATTTCCTTTTCTCTCAGACGCAAAACCTGTTCAAGACTTTTGAAAATTGATTCAGTTATCCTTCTTGTGAACCAGAAAAGTGCCAGTGGAACAAGAGATGAGAAGAAGACACTGGCAGTGTATAGGACACACACTGAGGAAACTTGGTGATAGCATTACAAGGCAGTCCTTGTTCTGGAATCCCCAGGGAAAGACAGGCAGATTGTGACGACACGTCTGTACGTGTCCTTTTGTGTGATCTCTCACCCCTTCAGCCCTCTGGCAGTAAACTTCTTTTCTTCATATTTCTTCATTATTCGCTTGTTATGTGGCATAAATCATGCCTTTTCATTCGTTATTTTCACTATTTTGCTCTATGCTGGACATAGCATGGTGAATTCTCTAACATGCCACTCCCCTATGGCAGTATTTGCTACGGGAGTAATGCGTATCTTATTGTTTCACACTCCACTCCCAGACTGTTGTTACAATTCACCAGGTTTGGTGACCCGGCCAGCGATATTTTATCGCCTAATCCGTCTGACCCCCTGTGGAAATGGGGCGGTCAAACATTTGACCCCATTGGAAAGCTTTTGATCATGTTGACAAAAGCTGGTTTGTGATACGATGAAAGAAATCAATATGGTTTGACCAGACATCTGTCTGGCGGAGGCACACAGATAAAGGTGATAAAAAGAGGTGCGCTGGAAGTCATAGGTAATGATATGACATCATTGTGTAAGAGGCCACGCGTGTATATTAAATTTAATATTTTCAAAAATGCGTGGGATGAGTAATGATAAACTTTCCCACCCAAACAGTGCTAGATAGATTGGATTGGGTCGCCAGAATCTACTATGATTTGATTGGAACTTTCGGTGGAAACAGCTGGGATTTGAAACTAAGGACTGTGAGATATAATCTAACAAACTCGGAGTCACAGCACACAGACATACTGCATCGCAGCGTCAACTAAACACCTCCTACAAGCCAGAGGAAAGAGGATAGGACTTACAATTCCACAACTATAAGTACCAGATCGAGTATTGGGCAACTTTGGAATTTACATGTAAACCCGCAATTTTAATACAAGACTGGGAAACTTGGGAATTTTATCACAAGGAGTCATAAGAGGAATTATAGATTTCCAGACCAAGTGACCGTCATAAGAGGAATTACAGATTTCCAGATCAAGTGTTTCACCCGTCATAAGAGGAATTATAGATTTCCAGACCAAGTGTTTCACCCGTCATAAGAGGAATTTCTCAGACTTAAGTGATTCGAACAGCATCTAAATACAGGGCTGTGGGTCCATTCTAATCTGCGCCAGGAGA